>PVIW01000192.1:276066-696015 GCA_004026585.1 Noctilio leporinus | reverse complement strand
CTGAAACACCAATTCATAAGAACCTATGCACACCTATGTTCATAGCGGCACAATTTACAATAGCCAAGTGCTGGAAACAGCCTAAGTGCCCATCAGTGGATGATTGGATCAAAAAACTTTGGTACATTTACACAATGGAATTCTATATAGCAGAAAGAAAGAAGGAACTTGTACCCTTTGCAACAACATGGATGGAACTAGAGAGTATTATGCTTAGTGAAAAATGCCAGTCAGTGAAGGACAAATATCCTATGATCTCACCCATTACGGGACAATAATGAGCAAAACTAACAACAAGCAAAACAGAACCAAGTATAGGAATACAAGGAATAGGCCTTCAGTGGTCAGGGGGAAAGGGGTTGTGGGGAGGGGGGAGGCAGAGGCAAGAAAGGGGAGCAGCTTAGACAAGAACCTAGTATAAAGGAACCATGGACATGGACAACAGGTGGGATTGACTTTGGGGGGAATGGGTGGGTGGGGAGGGGAACAGAGGGGAGCAAAAAGGGGATGGATGTAATACAACAACAATAAAATTAAAAAAAAAAAATCTTGATTTATACCAAGAAATAGGTATAAACTGAACTTTCAGAGATTATGTAATCTGACAAATGTCAGAGCTACAATGTGGCAGAACTAGGATGCAAACCCCATCATTCTAACTCTAAAACCAGTGTTCTTAACTAATATATTGTGAAAAAGGAAGCAATCACAAAAAATAAATTTATACTAAAATGAGACACACAGAAAGAAACAACTTCCTCCTGTCCTAAATGGCTCACAACCTCCTGGGCCCATGTACCAAACAGTCCCCTAAAGTGATTTGAAAGACAAAAATACATCCTTCTGATCAATCTGAATTATTATTTGCTTATCTGACTCTTGTTAATAAAATCTGCTGCAGTTTCTGTATGACTCTGGGTAAGTCACTTAATTTTTTGAATCTTATTTTCTAAATATGTAAAATTGAGGGATTTGGACTAGGTGATGTTATTTTTTTAATTGATTTTTAGAGAGAGAGAGAGGAAAGGAGAAAGACAGAGAAAGAGAAACTTCAATTTACTGTCCCACTTATTTATGCATCCATTGGCTGATTCTTTATGTGCCCTGACCCAGGGTCAAGCCCGCAATCTTGGTGTAGCGGGATGACACTCTAACCAACTGAGCTATCAAAACAGGGCCTGGACTAGGTGATCTTTAAGGTACTTTCAGCATTAAAATTCTAGTATTGTAGGCAGAGCACAGATGATTTTTAGGGCAGAAACTGTTAACAGCCAGTATCCTAGGCCCAGAGTGGTTCTGCTTCAGGCCGGCCTCTAGTGTGTAGGTTCTTGACTTGATGTAAGAAAGATTTCACAATACAGTGCAGGTGATGCATCAAAATGAACATACAGAAGAGTTTGATATTATTCTTTGGTTTGTCACTGTTTAACTTCTATCTTGGGTCTGTCTGGCTCTAGTCAGGTATTTGTTATTGTTTCCCTGACTTTATCTGTCCTTGGGTTTAGCTGGCACAAATGGCATTAATTGGGTCTCTGTTCTCTATTTCCCAGACCAAGGTCACTTAAGCTATGTA
The DNA here is from genome assembly GCA_004026585.1 of Noctilio leporinus. Lineage (NCBI taxonomy): Eukaryota > Metazoa > Chordata > Mammalia > Chiroptera > Noctilionidae > Noctilio > Noctilio leporinus. Next base: position 694,442 of record PVIW01000192.1, on the reverse strand, counting down.
TTCTCTGGTTAGGGAAGACAGGTATAGACCAATTTGTTCTCAAGTGTCCTTGGTTAGGGAAGATAACATCTTGCAATTCACTAGCTGGCTGTAAGTTGTTCAAATTGTTTAGCTTTGTTTACTTCCCTTTCCTTAGTTTCCATGTTGCACTTGCCCAGAAATTTTCTGAGCTTTTTAGTAGGAAAAACAACTCTCTACAATATAGTAATGGTCAATATATGTCATTATAGGCTTGTCCACATCCATAGATGTAGAATGCCAAGAGTGAATCCTAACGTAAACTACAGAATTTGAATGATAATAATGTTTCCACGTAAGTTAATCAATTCTGCTACTCAGATAGGGGATGTTGACAATGTGGAAGGCTATGCATATGTGGGAGCAGAGGGTATATATGGGAAATTTCTGTACATTTTTCTCAGTAATGCTCTGAACCTGAAACTCTTCTAAAAAACAGTCTATTAAAAAATCCTAGGACTTAAATACAAGAGCAAATGAAGCATACATGTTTTAAGCAGAAAAACCAGACCTTTGCTGATCTCCACATTAGGCAAGTTGAAGATATTAAGGTCCATCATCCCTCCTTTAGTCCCTTCTGAGAGGTCTAAGAGGACAAGTCTGTCTGCAAGGCCCTGTACAGTGCAATAAGAAAAAGAAAAGTATTACATTGGACATGTCCAGCTACTTGATTTAAATTCATTCAGAAGTGAGGACTATGAGAGAATACACAGGATTCATGTGGTGTGTTATGAAGCAAAAGTAATGCAATAAACAATAAAGGGGACATGCAAGCAAGAAATTATATTATGAACTGGAATAATATGATCCTTTAGGCTTGACCGAAAACTAGGATCTAGCAGGGCTTAAATCAGAAGTCGCAGATTGCAGGTTTCCTTTAATGGGACAAGTAATAAAGATGACTTGGTGCACTCGATATATTTGCTGTTCTTATTCAGTTTATGTCTTCATTTTGATGTTATAATTTACATTCTGAAAGAAGTTAGAGTGATTTGGGGGCTGGGTATTAGCATCTCATTTCTAGCATGAAAGTCAACACTAACACCAAATTTCTCTTAAAGAATAAAAGGATAACCCTAGCTGCTGTGGCTCAGCTGGTTAGAGTATCAGCTGATACATCAAAAGGTTGAGGGTTCGATTCCCAGTCAGGGCACATACCTAGGTTGTGGGTTTGATCCCCAGTTGGGGCATGTATGGGAGACAACCAATTGATGTTTTTCTCTCACATCAATGTTTCTCTCTCTCTCTCTCTCTCTCTCAAAAAATAGATCAATAAATATAAAAAGAGAAAAAAGGATAATAGCCATAAATCTAAAATCAAATCCAATTATCATGCAGCACTCTCCAATTTCCATGCAGAGAGCTCATGGAAAACATCTCCACACGCCTGTAGATGGCTCCTTAGGTGCCATGATGAGCTGACTGTAACTGGTAACACAGAATATCCTAAAAGTCAGATGAGCTTTGTGGAAGGTTGTGGAAGGTCTTCTTCCAAAGTAGTAAGGGATCTAAGATCTCTCCTATCTTAAGAGTGTAGGAGGAGTAAGAGTAGCAAGGTATCTACCAGACTATTGGGAAGTGCAGAAGATAAGAAAACAACCCAGCTAAACTACTTATTAGCTCACTGAACTTGGCCTTACTTCATGGGTTGTGAGGATTAATTATGTGACACAGGGCAGTCCTCTCTAAATTGTACCTATTAATTTTATTACTGTTTACCACTTATAAGAAGAATGCAAAAAAAAACTGAGTTTCCGATTTTCATCTATCACACATGCCAAGACCAAAAGTTTAACAGTAAAAAACAGGTGTTTTCATACACTATGGGTATGAGAATAAACTGACATGGAGATAATTTGACAAGTTCTATCAAAATTTAAAAACACAGTAACTCAGTGGGTGGGTGGGTGGGGAAGGGGGCAGAGGGAAGGAAAAAGGGGATGGATGTAATAAAACAACAATAAAATTAAATTAAAAACAAAAAACAAAAAAAACCCACAGTAACTCTTTTAATCCATTGATTTCATTTATATAAATTATCCTACAAGTTTATTAGAGCATGTAGGATATTAATACAATATGTATAAATACACAGATCTTCAAAAGAATAGAGGGAGCATTTGAAAACTTGCTCCCAGCCTATGTCATCAGCTTGGCTCAAATAAACTCAGAAAAAAGAAAAGATTAGAAACAACCTAAATGTCTATTAGTAACAACAATAGTAATAATGAAGCAGTATAACATAATGGTTCGGAGCAGAGCTTCTCAAGTTTTAAAGGATCACATTTAGTAGATCAGCGAAGCACATGGCTCACCAGGGATTTTAATAGAATGCAGATTTGCTACTGTAAGTCTGGAGTGGGGCCTGAGATTATGCATTTCTAGGTGACATCAGTGCTGCTTGTCTGAAAGCCATATATTGAGTAGTAAGGATCTAGAATACAGGTTCTATAAATAGATTGGCTATCTTCAAATCCTTGCTCCATTTATTAACAGGATGACTTTAGGCAAGTTGGGTAACTTCCCTATACCCACCCTGGTTGCTTCACTTGTAAAATGGTAGTCATGATGGTATCTCAGCCACAGGGCTGCAGTAAAAATGTGACAAATGTTTACACAAGTGCCTGGTACCTAGGTAAGCATTCAGTAAAGGGTAGTTACTACTGCTACCACCACTAGTACGTACTATTGTCACTGTTATTGCTATTATTGTACTATTTGAATACCGTACCTTGTAAGATTCTTCCAACAGTTAAAGAAACAAGACTTCAAAGTGCCTTTGCCCTGGCTGGTGGCTCAGTGGATAGGCACTGGCTTGTGAACCCAAAGGTCGATGGTTCGATTCCCCAGCCAGGGCACAAAACCAGGTTGCAAGCCAGGTCTCCAGCCAGGTCCGTAGCTGGAGGCAAGTGAAAGGCAACCATACACTGATGTTTCTCTTTCTTTCTCCCTCCCTGCCCTTCTCTCTAAAAATAATGAATAAAATCTTAAATAAATAAAGGGACTTCTTGTACTTAACAAAAACAAAGAAAACTGATAAAACTCAGTATTGTTAGAGATGCCAAATTCTGGTTGATGTGAACATTTTTATTAGTGGCATAAATTAGTTCTGCCTTTCCAAAGAGCAATCCTGCAATATGTAATAAGTGCCTTAAAAGCCTCCCATGCCCTCTGACTCACTAGTATTACTTCCGAGATTGTGTACACCTAGAAAAAAATTCAGATGAGAAAATAAGCAACTTGTAAAGCAATGTTTACAGAAGCATTCTATTTAGTAACAAGAAAACCGAAAACAATTACAACTACAATTAAGAGGATGGAGGAAATGAAACTTTATATGTCAAAAGTTAGCATATACTTGTATTATTCTCAGCAGCCAGATTTAAAATTTTTCTTGCTTCCTGGATACAATTTAATTATTTACTGAAGTAGAACCTACATACAAGACATATGTGAGTCTTAAATGGAAGGAATTTTATGACAAGAGGAAAAATTTAAGTAGCAAACAATCAAATTTTAATAGAATAGAAAACCAAATACTAGCTACTAAATAAATATATAAATGGCGAGTTCTTCTATTCTGGACTATACCCCTCAAATGACACGGACACACGGTGGGGTTTAAATGCCTTTCTTAAAATAATTTATACAGGAAAGATCTAGTGAAAAGGTCTGATGAAAAATAAACAAATCTCAAACTGTCAATTTAGAAACTACAATCCCTAAGTAATTACATGAAAAAAGGCAACCTTAAAAAATTCTACTGAAGAATTTTAGAAAGAGCTAAAATTAAATTCTTAAATAAGAGTTTAATTAAAGCAGCATGACTCAGCCCTGACTGGTGTGGCTCAGTGGGATGGGCACCAGGCCACAAACTGCAAGGTCATGGGTTTGATTCCTGGTCAGGGCGCAAGCCTGGATTGCAGGCCAGGTCCCCAGTCAGAGGTGTGAGAGAGACAGCCCATCACTGTTTCTCTGGCACATGGCTGTTTCTCTTTCCTCTCTTCATCCCCTCCTCTCTCTCTAAAAATAAATAAGGGAGAGTGGGGCAGGGAAGGGCAAAGGGGGGGAATATGAAACAACTGTAATACAACAATTAATAAAATTAAAAATAAATAAACAAGACCCTGGATGGTAGCACAGTGGATAAGGTGCCGGCCTGTGAACCCAGAGGTCGCTGGCTCAATTCCCCAGCCAGGGCACATAACCAGGTTGCAAGCCAGGTCTCCAGCCAGGTGTGTAGCTGGAGGCAGGTAAAAGGCAACCATACATTGATGTCTCTCTCCCTCTCTGACTCTCTCCCTTCCCCTTTCTCTGGAAATAATAAATAAAATCTTAAATAAGTAATAAAAATAATAAACAAATAAATAAATAAAATCTTGAAAAGAAATGTCAGCATGACTCAGAAAACAAAAGAATTGGTAACTAAGTCACATGAATGTGAAGTTAAGGTTTCCCTTGAATTAGGTTGATAAGCCCACCTTTTCAAAGCCTATTCCCTAACTTACTGAGTGCTTTTAGCTATTCTGTCAACTAACTAAATATATTTTAAGGTAAAAAGAGATTTCACACATGACAAAACTACGCTATTCTTTCTTGTATACTAAACATAAACTACCTAAAACTGTAGCAATATGACATATGCATTTATAACCACTATGCTTACATACCTTTGCTGAAATTGCTAATGTGCAGGCAACTCCTAGTTCTCCACCTCCAACCACGGTAATTTTGTTTACCGCTTTATTCTCATGATTTGCCCAGTTCTTTGAATTTCTGTCTGAGACACCTAGAAAGACAAGTGAATGAACATGACAACTTAAAAATAATATCAAAAATATTTTTAGCATATTTTTAAAAAATACACCAGCTTCAATAACTTGGACAGAGAACATGGTGGTGGTCCATAACAGGCACTCAACAATACTTACTGAACAAACGAAATGCTGGAAAGACAGGAATCTCATGGTAAATATTCTGCTAAAGAAAGACTACCCTTTTAAAAAGAAGTTATCCTCCCAAACATTTCGAAATATTATATAAAAATAAAAAACAGGATTTTCATATTTCTGGAAAACATTCGGATTCTTACTGTTCTGATCTAAAACGTAAAAATTACTTAACACCTTACAAAATTTTGCAAGGTGGGTATTTTGTTTCATACTTAACGAGAAACACTGAGAAACACAGAATTTCTGGTCCAATATATTGAAATGAGGCAAAAAGCCACATAAACATATAATGAAAGAAGTTTAGAATCATTAATATAGGGGCTGGCAAAAGTAGTTGTGAATACACAGTTTATTCTTGTGTTTTTATTAATAATTGTATTATTTGTATTTTTATTATTTTATATCTTTATTTATTATTTATCTTTTAGGTGATAATGGCTGATAATTTAACCTACTTTTGCCCATCCCTATACATACCAAGGGGTTTTAAACAAAGAACAAATTGTTTTATCTGTCAGTATAAGCGTAATCTTTTACATTTTAAGAAATCATATTCATTGGAACTGTACATTAAGTAATACTTACCCTATGATAGGTGTACAGGAATTTTTGATTCAATACAGATATGTGTGTGTATGTATGTATGTATGTGTATATGTATTTATTTATAAAAATAAAATAGCAGAGAGAAAAGGCTATTAGTAAGAAATTATAAACTCATAACTCTCTGATTAATAAAAATACAAACCTTCAGTGATTTTTGCAATATAGGTTAGCAAGTCCACCTGCCGTGCCTCATCAGATGATGAGAGAGAATACAGGGGAAGTTCCTCTTGAAACTTGGCAATCATTTCTTTAATTAATCCGACAATGACAGATTTAGGCTGCAGAATACACACAAAGGGAAGAATTACGCAAAAATTTTGCTAATGAATACTATCTTGTTAACCTATACACTGTTTTAGTTAGCCAAAGCAAAGTGTTATGCTCTCATTTTTTGAAAACTACCATGGAAGTTAGGTGATACCTTCAACTGTTTAAATACTTTCCATGGAAGACTTACTTAATTCTTTTAACTGGGAAATGAAGAAAGAAATAGAAAATGGACATCTCCAAAATGTGGGAAAATAAAATGAATATGCTTACTAGCAAAGTACCCATGTTTGGTAACAGTCTATCTTTTATTAACTTTTTATTTTGAAATAATTGAAAAATAGTACAAAGAATTTCCATATACTCTAAACCCAGATCACTAAAATTTTCTTCTTTCTTAGTCTCTTGTCCTCTCTCTATTTTTCTGAACCAATTAAGGAGTAAACTGCAGATACCTTTTTATCCCTAAATACTGAGGAACAGAGTGAAGAAATAAAATGGAATCAGTGTAGTCAAACTACTAAAACTAAAATCAAGTAAGTTGAAATATGAGGAAATGATTCTATTCTTGTTTTTGGAAAGTTAAACTTTTGAACTTTCAGTCCCTGTGTCAAAGCCTGGATATCTATCAACCCCCCAGACAATGCTCTAATTACCCCCTAAAGGACTAAGGAAAAATGTCCATGTACCCAAACCACTTGACATCTGTCTCTGGTCATCTAAAAGATTTTTACCATCTTGAACCAATCCGGAGGCTAAGAGAGCAGGACTGATTCTTCTCAAGAAGGTACTTTTTACCATAAGAACTCAGCTTTTCCAGTTTGCAAAGCCCCTAAGACCCCTGAATAAATCTTAATCATTTATTTCTAACCAAAACCTCCAGGCTCTTTCTGAGTTCATACAATAATACTATAGTGTATATTTCCTTAAAAAAAATCCTCCTATATAGCCATTATCAAATCAGAAAATTAGCAATGATAAATATTATTTAATCTGGTACTATTTCTTTTCATTTAACTGGTTAAGAAACCTTAGTGACCTGGCTGGTGGCTCAATGGATAGGCACCAGCCTGCGAACCCAAAGGTCACTGGTTCAATTCCCCAGCCAGGGCACATAACCAGGTTGCAAGCCAGGTCTCCAGCCAGGTCCATAGCTGGAGGCAGGTGAAAGGCAACCATACATTCATGTTCCTCTCCCTTTCTTCCTCCCTCCCTTCCCCTTGCTCTGAAAATAATTAATAAAATCTTAAAAAGAAAGAAGGAAAGAAAGGAAGAACAAAAGAAATCAGAGTGAAATTCATTTACCCTCTCTTTGCTTCAGTGTTATTAGCAATATAATGTGAATAATAAATTTCAAGTGGCTGTTATGAGAAACAAATGAGCCAAGGCAAACAAACTATACACTTTTATATGAAATCAATGCTTCTTATTGTTAGGAATATCTAGTAGTTTGCTCATTTAAAAAAGCGCTTAAATTCCCAGTGTCCAGTTTCATTGTTTAAAAATTAAGAGGATGAGGCCATTAGGATCAAACGCCCAAATATCTTTAAAGACCAAGCAGATAACATGATGTTGTTACGGATAAGAAAGTCTGGGGAGATGGCTATTGTGGCAGATTGGAAAGAGTACTGTAAAGGCATTCAAATTCACACAAAACAAAACAAAAAGTTATTTTTTTTTAAAAAGCGAAACAAAACTACTGTGCCATTCAAAGAAAATTCTATAGGCCTAACACAGCCCACTGAATGTTTTGGGATAAATATCTATAATCCTTGGCCTAGACAACGTCTAGATTCTTTCTGGTTCCTAAATTTTACATAATTGTACTTCATAATTATACTAGAATTATACTCCAACTATATTAGAACATGTGGAACTTAAAATTACTAGTAATTTTAAATAGGATAATTTAAATAATGTAATGTCTTCTTAAGACTAGTTTTAGCTTATAACATAGCAGCTCAGAATAGTAAAATAAAATCAGCACTGTCTGAACTGAAATCAAGCACAGCCTCAACTAGATTATGGGACTATATCTGGGTATTTATTAACCAACCAAATAAACTATGAAAGAGATGCCCAAGAAAATCACAAGGAGGAAACAGGAAATATGGATTCCCACAACAAGATACGGGTGTCAAAATATGTTTTGAGGATAGTTTTTTAAAAAGAAAAGATAAAAAGAAGGGTAATATGGATGAAGGAGAGAGGCAATTCAAAAAAGGAAAAACATACATGTTCAATAAATACGTGAAAAAGACTAATTTCTCAACTAACCAAAGAACAAAGCATTAAGATTAAAACATTTTTGGCCTTCCAATGGACTAATTTTTTTATAAAGATTTTATTCCTTATCTTTAGAGAGAAGGGCAGGGAGGGAGGAAGAGAGGGAGAGAGACATCAATGTGTGGTTGCCTTTCACCTGCCTCCAGCTACGGACCTGGCTGGAGACCTGGCTTGCAACCTGGTTATGTGCCCTGGCTGGGAATTAAACCAGCAACCTTTGGGTTCATAGGCCAGCACCTTAACCACTGTGCCACCAGCCAGGGCCAATTGACTAATTTTTATCAAGACCCATTCATAACATTTAACTGAAAATCTCATTTAAGTTACCAACTAATACAGATGATGTACAAATTCATAAAATATTCAATAAACAGTCAATGTTTTTCTACCTAAAATCTACTACTGACAAACTGGTGTAAACTCTTTCTTTACTATTTCTTTTTTCATTCCTTTTAAAGATTTTATTTTACATGTGAAAAATATAGAAACCATAAAAAAGTAAAATGTGTCCACAATTGGATACCTTTTTATGAGATGTATATAAAATAAGAAGTGACAGTCCTAATGCCATCCTTTATAGTAATCTCACTTGACTCTCATATAGCCCTGTCCTCCTATTCTACAGCTTTATGGGTACATATAAATATATCATAAATTATCCTTTCATAAAGATTTTAATTACTTATAAAAATGAGAGAGAGGCCCTGGCTGGTGGCACAGTGAATAAAGGGCCAGCCTGTGAACTCAAAGGTCACTGGTTCGATTCCCAGCCAGGGCACATATAACCAGGTTGCAAGCCAGGTCTCCAGCCAGGTCTGTAGCTGAAGGCAGGTGAAAGGCAACCATACATTGATGTCTCTCTCCCTCTCTGCCTCTCTCTTAAAAAATAATAAAATCTTAAAAATATAGTTTTTTTTTAAAAAATGAGAGAGAGCACTTTAAAGTAAATGTAAAGAGATAAGCAAAAGTTTATTATTATTATTTTTTTAGTAATACCTTCTGTTAGAGCAAGGGTGTTGTAAAACAGGTATTTGTCTGCACTGATTCCTACTGATGGTATATCGGCAACATTTCGTCTACTTTTTGGAGGCCAATTTAGCAATAGATAAGAATAGCCTTCAAAGGATTTGTACCTTTGATCCAGTTAGTTATTCCATTCCTAGACATTTATCAATATTCAATATAATGATAGATTAAAAATGCAGAATACAAAATTGCATAATATGAAGATTTATAAAACAAGTAAATTACAATTACATAATCCAACATGGATGAATTTTAAAAATCTAATGCTCAGTTAAAACAAAGCACATAACAGATAATTGTATGATTCAATTCATCAGAGGTCATAAAGAGGCAAAACTACAAATAAATACACAGATTACCTAAGAATCTTTAATAGACCAGGACTAGGAAATAATGCCCATTATCTTGCTAGTGGCTTTACATGTGCCTTATCAAGCAGCAAACAACTCTTAAAGGACAGGGAGCCAGCAACGTTTGGCTCCTAGGCTCAGAGACAGCAGCTTCAGGTAGGGTGCTGTCCTAAGAGTTCTGGGACTTGGGTGATCACTGGGAGCTTAATTTCAAGTTACTTTTAAAGACCACTGAAGAATCTAGTTGAAAGAAAACAGCAATTTATTTGTTACTTTGATCCACTAGGATCAAATGTAAACATTCAGAAAAATAGTAACTTTTAAAAGAAAATCCAGATTGATCTTACATGGCTCCAGTTCTGGAGATAGGGCAAGTATATTCTGCCTTGAGCATCCACATGTCTTCCAACTGAGATTTCCATATTTGCAGTTGGCTTTAAGAAGCAAATGGGGGGAGCAAAAGGGTGAGAATCCAAAATCCACAAATGAATTGGTATGTTGTATGTGTTACCTATTTGAGACAAAATAAACATACTTCAAACAATAATAAGGCATATACATTTACCTAGGGTAAAGCTAGGAAGCATTTTAAGATGTGTAGTCAAGTTTATAATATAAAGGATTTATATAAATCAAGGCCTATCATCCCCCACCTCATCAACATTAACACTGGAAATATGTTCCCCTTAAATCACCAGCATAATATTTGAAGAAATTTAATTAAGATATCAAATTCAATCACTTCTTGGTCTTTTTGGTTAAGATCAAGTGTAGTATCTGTTCTTATCAGTTTAATATCTGATATGTTCTCTATTTGAGGACAATATATTAAATGGATTTTTGGAAGTAAGAGATGGAACAGGGGCTTGCTCCGCCCGCTCCACGCATCAACCTGGTATTGCAGTACTTCCAGGAATGGTGCACCCCTTTCGGGGGAGTAAAAATACAAAGTCAAAAAAAGAATAATCTGCCCTGGCTGGTGGCACAGTGGATAAGGCACCGAACTGCAAACCCAGAGGTCACTGGTTCGATTCCCAGCCAGGGCACGTAACCAGTGCAAGCCAGGTCTCCAGCCAGGTCTGTGGCTGGAGGCAGGTGAGGGACAACCATGTATTGATGTCTCTCTCCCTCTCTGTCTCTCTGCCTTCCCCTCTTTCTGAAAAAAAAAAAAGTCTTGCTGATTCACTAGGATGGATCTAGTCTGCAAATTTGCTTATCACTGGTTTGATTCCTGTTCACAGCATATCACCAGCTTGCAAGCCAGGTATCCAACCAGGTCCCCTGCTGAACCAAAGACAACGATACACTGATATTTCTTTTGGTTCTCTCCATCTCCTTCCCTATCCTTCTCTCTAAAAATGAATAAAACCTTAAAAAAAAGATATCAAATTCAATTCAATAAATATACACAGGACTCACTATCTGGAGCTTGAGGTAAAATATATAATCTTTGTTCACCCAAACAGAGCTATTGCACCTTTCTTGAAGGGTAATGAACCCTTATATTTTTATACTTCTTCTGCATTAAAGTTATTTTCTTACAGTTCTGTTTCTCCTTTTACATTGTAAACTTCTTCCTAAGAGAGGATTATGTATTATCTATTTCTATATTCTCTGAACCAAGTATAGTGCCAAAAGTTCTGGCTAATCAGTAAGTTTCTTCTATAATTAAGAATGACTGAATTAATAAACAAATGAAAAATAAATTAGTAAGATGGAATTTGACACTGGCTCTCAGGTTGCTCACAATAATGGGTACTATACCATACAAACTAGTTTTGATACATAGACTTACAGCTGAAAATAACTGTTAACAGTCACCTTGTCCAGGGGTTTAGCATGCTGAGATAGAAACTTGCCTGTATGCTCTTCCAGTTGTAGTCATGTCTGTCATGCCTACTGAGAGCCAAAATCTGACTGCCTTGGTTGCCAGAAAGCCCAAAGCTAAACTTAATGTAAGTGCAAAAACTAAACTCAAACTAAAAATCTGATCAATTACCCTGGCTCTTTTATTATATCTCCTGATATTTATTCCTGCTTTCATAATCTTATCACATGTCTTTCATTGTACTTAAGAGTATGGCTGCTTAGAAGCAAGAATTCACAGGTTTCACACATTACTAGCTGTATGATTTTAACTTAACTTCTCTGTGTCTCAATTCCTTCCTCTACAAAATGGGAATAATAATAGCTCCTACCTCATACGATTGTTGTGAGGATGAAATTATTCATGTATGTAAGTAAAATGCTTGGAACAGTATATGACATGCTAAGTACCATGAAGGGTAGGCAATGTTTGCATTTTGAAAATAGGCCAGGTATAAATAAAACATTTTCTTTTCCACTGCAACCCTTTTCCTACTAAGGAAACCCTCCTTCCACCGAAAGTTACTTTTTTCATCTTCCTTGCTTACTCCTCCTCTAAGCACAGTAATACCCAGCAGTGCCCGCTTTAAACATACCAATATCCAGGCCACTCCCCCAAAGTTTCTGATTCAATGGGATGGGGTGTGGACAACATTTTAAATTTATTTTTTATTTTTATTTTTAAAAGATATATTTATTATTTTTTAGAGAGGGGAAGGGAGAGAGACAGAGAAGGAGAGAGACATCAATGCATGGTTTCCTTTTACCTGCCTCCAGCTGGGGACCTAGCTGGAGACCTGGCTTGCAACCTGGTTATGTGCGCTGCCTGGGAATTGAACCAGCGACTTTTGGGTTCGCAAGCCTGCACCTTATCCATTGTACCACCAGCCAGGGCTTGGACAACATTTTTTTTTTTTTTTTTAATTTTATTGTTGTTGTATTACATCCATCCCCTCTTTGCTCACCCCTGTGCCCCGCCCCCCCATTCCCTCCAAAGTCAATCCCACCTGTGGACATTTTTTAAAAGCTTCCCATAACTCTGGCTGGTGTGGCTCAGTTGGTTGGTGCACTGCCCTGTAACCAAAAGGTTGCAGATTCAATTCCTGGTCAGAGCACACACCTAGGTTGCGAGTTTGATCCAACTGATGTTTCTCTCTCTCCCTTCCTTTATCTCTAAAAGCAATACTCCCATGTAATTCTAAAATGCAGCTAACACTGAAAATCAGTACATTATAGAAATGTCCTACATGCTGTTCTACTACTTCACATCAACAGTTCTCAGAAAAAAAAAATTTCTATAATAGATTTCCCTTTTATTCTATGAAATTTTCAGAGTTTAGTAATTTCTTCACTGATTTTTTAAAACTACATAAAATCAATGAACTGACATGATGAAACTTCAAATCCACAATAGTATAAAAATAGAATGTTTAGAAACTTCTTTCTACTCCTCTCATCCAGTTCTCCACAGAATTAAAAACTGTTAATATTTTCTTATTTAGCCCTGACTGTTGTGGCTCAGTTAGTTGGCATCATCATGCAAAGTGAAAAGTCACCAGTTCAATTCCAGGTCAGGGCACATGCCTGGATTGCAGGTTCAGTCCCCAGATGGGTCCCGTGAGAGTAGCAACCAACTGATGTTTCTCTTCCTCTCTTTCTCTTCCTGCCCCTCTCTCTCTTGAGCTTCCTCTTCTGTTTTCACTTACACATTTTTAAATTGAATTCCTCCCTCTTTTTTTTTAGACGTTATTTATTATTTTTAGAGAGAGGGTAAGGGAGTGAGGCAAAGAGGGAGGGAGACACCTGCCTCTAGCTACGGACCTGGCTGGAGGCCTGGCTTGCAGCTTGTTATGTGCCCTGGCTGGGGAATCAAACTAGTGACCTTTGGATTCGTAGGCCAGCACTTTAGCCACTGTGCCACCAGGCAGGGCTTCCTCCCTCTTTTAAAAGAAAACATTGGCCCTGGCTGGTAGCACAGTGGTTAAGGCGCTGGCCTGTGAACCCAAAGGTCGCAGGTTCGATTCCCCATCCAGGGCACATAATCAGGTTGCAAACCAGGTCTCTAGTCAGGTCTGTGGCTGGAGGCAGGTGAAACGCAACCATACATTGATGTCTCTCTCCCTCTCTGCCTCTCTCCCTTCCCCTCTTTATAAAAAATAATGAAATAAAATATTAAAAAAATAATAAAAAGAAAAAGAAAAAGAAAAGAAAACACTGATTTAGCTCTCCCTGGCTGGTGCGGCTCAGTGAATTGAGTGCCGGCCTATGAACCAAAAGGTCGCCAGTTTGATGCCCAGTTAGGGCGCACTGATGTTTCTCCCCCTCTCTCTAAAAGTAAATAATTTGAAAATTCAAATGCAACTTAAAACTCTGCTCAGAGAGTGTCCAGGAGGGGTTTACTGACTAATCTTTCCTCCACATGTTCTTCCTCCTTTTCCTTTATTTCTTTTTTCATCTCTTCCTGTTCCTCTCCCAGTTTCTTTTCTATCCTTTTCCTTTTCTTCTTCATCTCCTTCTCTTTCTCTCCACTTTTTTATTTTTCATTATTTAATCTGCACTATGATTCCTACTTGATTGCTCTGGATTTTAACCACAAGATAAACTGGTTGTTTCTTTTCTTTTCTTTTTAGAATTTTATTCATTTATTTTTAAAGCAAGAGGAAGGGAGGGAGAAAGAGAAGCAAAGAAACGTCAGTGTGTGGTTACCTATCGCGCACCTCTAACCTGGGACCCAGCCTGCAACCCAGGCATTTGCCCTGACAGGGAATCAAACCATTGATCCTTTGGTTTGCAGACTAGTGCTCAGTCACTAAGTCACACTAGCCAGGGCTGGTTGTTTCTATATAATAAGATTTGAAGTATCAGAAGGTTTTGAAGTATCAAGAAGCTTCTTCATCTTTTTTTTTTTTTTTAACTTTATTGTTGTTGTATTACATCCATCCTGCTTCTTCATCTTGAATAAGTTTCTTCTCATGGCTTCCAAGACACCATGTTTCCTAAATTTCCATCTATACCAGTGGCTGCTCTTACAAAGTTCTTTGTTTCTTCTCCTTACCTCTCCCCAACCTTGGTCCTACTGAGTCACTCAAGACTCCATGCTCCTTTTCTACTTTTGTCTATTTAAAAAATTTTTCTTTAATTTTATTGTTGTTGTATTACATTCATCCCCTTTTTGCTCCCCTCTGTCCCCCTCCCCACCCACCCATTCCCCCCAAAGTCAATCCCACCTGTTGTCCATGTCCATGGTTCCTTTATAATAGGTTCTTGTCTAAGCTGCTCCCCTTTCTTGCCTCTGCCTGCCCCCTCCCCGCAACCCCTTTCACCCTGACCACTGATAAAAATGTTTTTATTGAGGTATGTCACCACAGCTAAATTGTGTCACCATACACAGTGTCTAAATATTTACAATACAGGTATAGATAGGCATAGTTATTGGTCTGTAGATAACTCTATGATTACTAAGTTATGTGATCACAGTACCACAAAGTGATCATTTATATTGGCCTATTTGATAGATATGAAAGATAATAAATTCTGTCTGATCAGCATGAAATATAACTAGTGTGCATCACAATGAATTGATATAATTCTAGTCAAAAGCAAAGGCAAAACCCTGGCTGGATGGCTCAGTTAGTTGGAGCATCATCCCATACACCAAAAGGTTGTGGGTTCGATCCCTAGTTGGGGCATGTATAGGAGAAAGCCAATTGTTCCTCTCTAAAATCAATAAACACATACTTGGGTGAGAATTCTTTTAAAAATAATAAATAAATAAATAGATACATACATAAAACCAAAGGGAAAAACCCAAGTTGGCCTTCAAAGAGCCCAGCTACAATAGAGTCAAAATATATTTTATGTATCCAGCTAGGTGGAGGCTCTCTGCAACTTCTGTGGGTGCAAAGGAGGCCCTAAGCCTGGCGGCAAATAGAGGTGCAGTTTTCTGAACCCATGCCCTTTGGTTTGTGCCCCCACAGTGCCCTCCCCCATCCCAAGCACACAATCTGTGGGCCATTAAGTCTCATTATTCTATAGGAACAAATGAGGAAGGTATGGGTCCTAAGGAAGGGCAGCCCTATAGCCTGGCTCTCACACAGTATTTTCTCTTGATTCTAAGTTTTTTGTTTTTAGGGTTTTTTCCCTAACTGACCACTTGGGGGGAAAATGCTTTGGTTATCTGCAGTTTTCACAACCTTTCCCTTTCCAACCCGTTGGCTGCTTCTGGCCCTTGGTATCAGCCCCTAGTGGGTATTCACAACCACTGAACACAGAAAGTGAAGGTGGAACTTAAGAGAGCAGTTTAATTGGATCTTCAGGGACAATCTTGGACTAGCTGTGGCCCAGACATCAGCCCTGCCCAGAATTACCAGGCGGGTTTGGCAGATACCACACTGCTCATCTCCCTCTGCTGAGGTCCAGAATATGCAAGCAAACCAGCGTGAGGCAAGAGTAGACTGGAGCACGTCTGAAGCCCTCAGGTGCCTTTCCTTCCACCATTAATAAATTCTTGCCCTGGCTGGTGTGGCTCAGTGGTCTGGGCACTGGCCTGCGAGCCAAAGGGTCACTGGTTCAACTCCCAGTCAGGGCACATGCCTGGGTTTTGCCAGGTCCCTGGTCTGAGGCATGCGAGAGGCAACCACACATTCATGTTTCTCTCCCTCCCTTCCTCTCTCTCTAAAAATAAATAAAATCTTAAAAAAAAAATTCCTAAACAACTCACTGAAGTGTCTTGTAGGAATCAAGTTTTACCAGAATGAATCCCGCTGCGTTAACTGATCAAGTGGATGAATTCTGGCCCTCTCATGTTTCTTTCCCCAATTAGAGAGGGGAATTGGTCTGAGTGTTAAGGTTCACTGTACAGTCCTACTCTGAAGGCAGGGGTAGGGGATAACAGAACCTGGGTAGCTGGGCTTGATTGCAGCAGTCACAACCTGTGCCCTGCTCCAGGAGGCTACCCTGATGCACAGAGATGGAAATTGGGAGTTGAAGGACTATTAGGGCACCAGAGAGATCTGATTGAGTGGTTTTGCAGAAGAATGAGAAGGACGGTGTTGGTCGAGCGCTCGGTGCTAGTCAGATTTGCACATGAGGCATGTCACTGTTTGTCAGCTGAATACATGTATTTTCAGCAGTAAGATTCGGCTGGTCAGACCTGTCTGGGCAGTCTTAGTGATGCACTTCCTGTGCTGTGATTGTTCTGAAGACAGAGTGGCTCTAAGCACTGTGAGAAGCCCAGATAAAATCAATACCAAAAATACTTAAAAAAAAAAAAAAAAAAAAAAGGCAAAGGGAAAAAAAAGTGTACTGCCAATAAAAAGGTATGTACCATCACTACCTTGAAAGACCAAGCATAAGAATCAATGACATGGCCCCATGGCACTAGGAGAGTCGGAGTGCCAATGAAGGGCATCTTACTGATGATATCAAGGTAACTTGTATGTCCTTCTGTTCCCTCCCCACACTTCTAGAAACTGAAATGCTACCAAGCAATGATTCATTTAAGTTCATAAGCTTCTCTTTTATTATATACATACCCTTGAAATTATTGGGATGGGTAAGAATTATGAAATCAATCAGTCGGTCATTGGGGTGGGTGAGAATTCTTTCTCTTTCTAACGTCTAATCATAAGAAATGCAGCATTCAAGTAATGGAGAATAGGTCTGAGTCAAGTTCTCCAGGCAGCCAGAAAATAGCCTGGCAGCTTGATAGGAGAGGAGCATGAAAGGAAAATAAAAATAAACCTTATGCCTGTTCTGCCTCCCTCACTGCAAATTCTGCAGAGCCCATTGCTACCTACTTTTATCTCCAACCACATTCCTATATGTGTGTAAAAACTAAACTAAATTCCTGTGTGTTTCCTGTGCCAAAGGCAGTATCATGGTGGGACATAAACAGAGGCAGAAAAAAACATACGTGCACTTCTGGCGATGTTATTCTAGAGAGGTAGAAATTAAAGAAGGTTTCTAATAATCTAGGAACTATCATAATAAAGTACCTGCTCTGAAAGAGTCCCCCAGCATATAGCTTCTTAGTGTCTTTTGCACAACATATTCTAACTGCATAATGCTCAACCCTTGGTAAGAGAGCAGATTCCACTGTTCTCTTCCCATTTGCTTTCCAGACCCTCCTCAGCCCCATTGCAGTGCACCTCCTCATTCAAATGCCCAGCAATTTCATTTGTTCCTAAACCCTTCAGTCAGTAATAAGCTGATGCAGTCATACAACCCTTCACTGAGCATTTTCTAAAAGCACAGGACTATAGTAGTAATTTTGAGTATTATCCCTCCTGGGATTCGTTCATTTTAAAAGAGGAATAAAATTTTAATGGTGAAACTTCAGACACCACTTAAGAAAAATATATTTAAATGAACATTTTACTGGTGTTCTTCAAATCATATTATATAAGCAACCTCCTGTGAAACCTATTTTAAAGGTTAACCCTTTTGAACATTGGAGGAGCTAGGTCTGGACAAATATAAAGAGTTATGCATAGGGAATTAGTGATTTTTGTTTTCTTTTTGGGAAAACACTTAGCTATTTTAACCTGTCAGGCCACCTGTGTTGCTTTTGTTGAGCTTTCATGATCATTGTGTTTTAAGTTTTCCTAGTAGGAGTTTGAAGTTCTAGCCTGATACCAGATGCATGGTCTCAGGTAAGTCACTTGACCAGGCTTAGCCTTCATTTCATTTATGGAACAGGGATAATGCTACATCTTATAGAGGGGAAGGAACAGGAACTCTCCATTGACATAGTGAAGAAAAAGGTGGGGATTCCTGCAGTCTGTTATGGAAAACAGACAGAACTCTCCACTAGTGCAGGCCTACGTCTCTCTTGCTCTCTCGTTGAACCCCAGCACTAAGACGATTATTAGGCACAGAGTTGACTTTTGGTAAATATTTATTGAATTGAATTGAATGTGGATATTAATCTAGGCCTTCCTTTGGTAATCTGCTATATTCAATAAGGTTCTGTACAGACTATACGTATACAGGTCAAAACACTGAGAATATTATAACACTAAACAAATATAAGCTCTTACTGATCTGTTCTTTTAAAAAATTCCCACAATTTCTCAACTTCCACACTTACCCTGATACATCACAGGAATAGTACCAGTGAAATTCAGCAAGTCTTTCTGGGAACCATCTTTGAAAACTGAAAGGGAAAAAAAGCCTCAAAATGTGTGATCAGAAGTGGGACGTGCCAGGAGCCAAAGATAACTCAATAGCAGGTGATACACATGCATATATGCACATACACATATACTTAGTTACATCTAAACAGGCCAGTCATAGATGGGCCAGAATCTAATCATTTCTTCCATATATAAAATTAGCTATTTCTAAGAGATATTTCATTAACTCCTCAAAATTTCTAATGAATAGCCCTGGTTCATGTGGCTTAGTGGATTGAGCTCAGGCTTGTGAACCAAAGGGTAGCTGGATCAATTCCCAGTCAGGGCACATGCCTGGGCTGTGGGCCAGGTCCCCAGTTGTGGGGTGTGCGAGAGGCAACCACACATTGATGTTTCTCTCCCTCTCTTTCTCCTTCCCTTCCCCTCTCTCTAAAAATAAATAAAATCTTAATTATTAAAAATTAAGAAATTTCCAATGTACAAATCTGAATTAGATACATTTTCTTAACCCAAACTAATTCGCATATAAAACATACCCATGTAGAACAAAGAAGTTTTTCAAAACTCTGTGTTTTGACTCATTCATGGGTCCTGAAATTAATTTACTGAGTCTTAATCAGCATTTGTTTTTAAATAGAATGAAATGAGCAGAAGAGAAAATGCCACTGTCCACAGTATTTTAGTTATGTATACACAGGGTCATGATAAAAAATGTATTTCCAAGTATGGGGTGTGGTTAGAAATTTTGAATAATAATATAGTAAAATCTTTCTTAGGTAGCCGAACACTCTATATTAAGTGAAGACGATAACTAAAACTTTGTTATTAATAATTTTATTTTATTTTATTTTTTTTAATTTTTTTTTTAAGATTTTATTTCATTATTTTTAGAGAGAGGGGAAGGGAGAGAGGCAGGGAGGGGGAGAGACATCAATGTATGGTTGCGTTTCACCTGCCTCCAGCCACAGACCTGACTGGAGACCTGGTTTGCAACCTGGTTATGTGCCCTGGCTGGGGAATTGAACCTGCGACCTTTGGGTTACACAGGCCAGCGCCTTATCCACTGTGCTACCAGCCAGGACTGTTATTAATAATTTTAAATCAATCATATATGTGGTAGGCAAAATAATGGTCTCCAAAAATATCCAATACCTTGATCCTTGGAACCTATGAATATGTTAACCCTACTTGGCAAAGAGACTTTTCAGACATAATTAAATTAAGAACTCTGAGATGGGAAATTATCCTGTATTATGGGAGTAGGTAGGACTAAACTAATTGTATTGGTCCTTAAAAGCAGCAAACTTTTCCTAGCTGTGGATAGAGGGAGATTTGACTACAGAAGGATAGTCAGAGAGATGCAACATTGCTAGCTTTGGAGACAAAGAAGCCCTGGAACCAAAGAAGGAGGGTGATCTTTAGAAACTGATGAAAGGCAAGGAAATGGATTCCCTCCTACAGCCTTCAGAAAGGAAGTGAGACTTGCCAACACCTTGATTTTAGCCGGAACTTCTGGACAATAAAATTGTGAGATAGTAAATATGTGCTGTTTTAAACCATTGAATTTGTGCTAACTTGTCATGGCAGCAATAGAAAATCAATACAATATAAATGGTATTAACTTCAATTTCCTCAGATCTCATAGGTCACAAAATGCAGTTCAAAGTCAGGGAATAAAAAAGAGAAGTGAGGCCCTGGCTGGTGGCATAGTGGATAAGGCACCCACCTGCGAACCCAGAGGTCGCTGATTCAATTCCCCAGCCAGGGCACATAACAAGGTTGCAAGCCAGGTCTCCAGCCAGGTCTGTAGCTGGAGGCAGGTGAAAAAAGGCAACCATACATTGATGTCTCTATCCCTCTCTGCCTCTCTCCTTTCCCCTCTCTCTAAAAATAATAAAATAAAATCTTTAAAAAAGAAATGAGAAAAATTATAATTTAGCTTTCTAGGAACAAATAATTAACAGATTGTATATATGTAGCAAAAACTAGAGAGTATGATTCTTACCATAGGTGTCCATGGAGTATCTGAAATGTGGGAAAAACATATTGACATTCTTTAGTTCTTCCACAGTTAGGTCCCTAAATTTGTACTGAAAAGAGAAAAATGAACATGAAATAAGGATAAATCTAGAGGCAACAAAACAATTATAATTAACATTTAACTGAACACTTACTATATACTAGACTCCGGGCTGTTTTACAAACATGAATAGTATTTAATTTAATCCTTTTAATAAAAATCCTATGAAGATGAAAATGAAAGCTAGAGGATCAAGATAACGTGCTGGGAGACTTCCAGCAGAGATGGAGGTGTAGTAGACATGCGTCACCAGTCTCCATGACAATAAGAAGAAGTACAACTACCTCAGAACTAAAAACAACCAGAACTACCAGAAAACTGAAATGCATGGAAGTCCAATAAAGATATGAAGCAATACTTATCAAGGCAGGTAGGAGGGTCTGAGAAGGGGCACAGAGGTTAAAGTACAGCAGTGGTGGTGGTGGTGGTGGTGGTGTCAACAGTGACTGTAGAAGCAAGGCAGTGGCTGTGTCCAGCCAGTGGAAACAGTAGTCACACATTATAAAAATTGAGAGGGCCATCTGGGGCGTGATCCCCACCCCAGACCAGGCTGTGCAGGTCATAGCTCCAATGCTGGGAAAATAAAGCCTCACTGCTTCTGTGAAAACCAGTCAGGGTTGGGGCGGCAAAAGAAGCTGCCGGTCTCTCAGCAGAGTCCATTTGTTTAGAGGATCCCCATGGTCCTAGAACATCAAAGATCCACCCACTCTGGGAACCATGGCCAGGGCAACAACTAGAGAGAAGCTAGTCCCACGGGTAGTGGAAAAAGTGCCTGGAAAAGGGACAAGTGCTGAGCAAGTAACACGTTCCTTCTCAGACCCCTCCCCCACATACAGTGCCACAATGTGGTAAAACCGATAGCCCCCAATTGACAAACACCTAAGGCTCTGCCCCTCACAACGTAACAGGTGTAACAGCTCTACCTAAGACACAGTGGCAAACACAGGGGGAGGTCAAGTTGAGGAGGCAGAAAAGTGTGGCCCAAAAGTGGGAGCAGGTCAAGGTTCCAGTGGGAGAACTAAGTGATGAGGAAATAGCCAACCTAACAGATGCAGAGTTCAAAACGCGGGTGATGACAATGCTCACAGACTTGACAGACAAGATTAAGTATGACAAACAGATAGGACTAAGTACAACAAAAGCATAGGGAAGAAATGAAGGCAGAGCTAAGTGAAACAATGGAAAATCCATGAGAAACCAATGGTGAAGGGAAGGAAGGTGAGGTTCAAATCAATGATTTGGAATATAAGGAAAAAACAAACAGTCAACCAGTACAGAACGAGGACATAAGAATTGAAAAAAATAGCTCTGGCTGGTGGCACAGTGGGTAAGGCACAGGCCTGCAAACCCAAAGGTCACTGGTTCAATTCCCAGCCAGGGCACCTACTAGGTTGCAAGCCAGGTCTCCAGCCAGATCCATTGCTGGAGGCAGGTCAAAGGCAACCATACATTGATGTTTCTCTCCCTATCTGCCTCTCTCCCATCCCTTCTCTAAAAACAATAAATAAAATGGTAAAAAAAAAAAAAAGAATTGAAAACAGCAAGCAGAGGCTTAGGAACCTTGGGACAACTTCAACCATGTCAACATCTGAACCACAGGGGTGCCAGAAGGAGAAGAAGGGCAAAAAATTAAAAACCTATGTGAAAAAATAATGAAGGAAAACTTGCCTAATTTATTGAAGGAAAGAGACATACAAGTACAGGAAGCACAGAGAGTCCCAAACAAGCTAGTCCCAAAGAGGACCACACCATTCACATCATAATTAAAATGCCAAAGGTTAAAGATAAAGAGAGAATCTTAAAAGCAGCAAGAGAAAAGCAGAGAATTACCTAAAAAGAGTTCCCCTAAGACTATCAGCTGATTTCTCAAAAGAAAATTTGTAGGCAAGAAGGGGCTCACCAGAAGCATTCAAAATGATGAACACCAAGGACCTACAACCAAGATTACTCTATCCAGCAAAGCTATCAAATGGAATGGAAGGGCAGATAAAGTGCTTCCCAGACAGAGTCAAACTAAAGGAGTTTATCACCACCAAGCCATCATTATCTAAAATGTTAAAGGGACTGATTTAAGAAAAAGAAGATAAAAACTTTGAACATTAAAGTGACAACAGCCTTAGCTGATGTGGTTCAGTGGATTGAATGCCCGCCTGTGAACCTAAGGGTCACCTGTTCAATTCCCAATCAGGGCACATAGTCGGGTTGCAGGCCAGGTCTCCAGCTGGAGTCAAGCAAAAGGCAACCATACATTGATGTCTCTCTCCCTTTCTTCTTCCCTCCCTTCCCCTCTCTCTAAAAATAATGAATAAAACTTTTTAAAAAAATGACGACAAACTCAGAACTATCAACCACAGAATCTAAAAATTGTTTTAATTTGTTTTTGTTGTATTATAGAATCTAAAAATTAAACAAAACAAACTAAGCAAACAATCAGAATAGGAACAGAATCATAGGTATGGGGTTCATTTGGAGGATTATCATCTGTGTAAGGGGAGGGAATAAAATGGAGAAATGGTGCATAGATTAAGAAGCATAATTGGTAGGCACAAAATAGACAAAGGGATGTTAAGAATAGTATAGGAAATACAACAACAATAAAATTAAATTTAAAAAATATTGAAAAAGAAAATAATAGTAAAAACAAACAAAAAAAAGAATAGTATAGGAAAGGGAGAAGGCAAAGAACTTATATGCATGACCCATGGACATGAACTAAAGGGGATATGGGACTGCTGGAGGGAAGGCAGATGCAGGGCGGAGGGAAGCAAAGGGAAAATAAATTGGGACAACTCTTAACAGCATAATCAATAAAATGTAATAAAAAAAATAATCTGCTGAGTTAAGCAGCAAGTCAAGTAGGGAAGCCAGAGCTCAAACCTAGGACCTGGGCCTTTAATCACTAAATCAAACTGCTTTCAAATATCTCCTGCAGACTTAAGAAGTAGGGCAAGATGTATCTACTACTCCTCTCATCATTGTTCAAGATCCAACTCTTATTCTTGAATACCTCATGCATTCACTTGAGCCTCCTTGAATTTCCCTTCCAACCCTCCTGGTACTGCACCTTGGGTTTCCGAAGAAGAACAGAAAGAACGCAAGGTTTTGCAGTCAGGCTGAATGAAATGTCTCCCGATTCATCCAGATGCACTCCCAGAAAGACTATCTGGGTTGCCTTGAGGGCATATTCATTTAATTTCTTTGAACTGATTTTCTCATTTGTAAAAAGAAATAATACCCACCTCGTAGACTTGTGCTGAGGATTAAATGAAAGAAAAAAAAAAAGTACGCTAAGCGTCTATTATTATTCTAAAAATGAATTTGAGAAAAGAATTACAACAGCATCAAAAAGAATAAAGTTAATATAACAACAATAAAATTAAAAAGAAAAAAAAGAAAGTACTTCAGAGTAAATTTAATAAGATGCAACACTTAGACTCTAAAACCTATAAGACATTGTTGAAAGAAATTAAAGTAGGTATAAACAAAGAGAAAGATATCCCTTGTTGCTAGATCAGAAGACCGGATGGATATTGTTAAAATGACCACACTCCCCAACAGATTCAATAATCAAAAATCCTTATCAAAATCCCAACTGGCTTTTTTATTTGTTTGCAAATTTTTTTTTAACTGTTCTTAAATTCATATGGAAACTCAGGGGACATAGAACAGCCAAAAAGAGCTTTAAAAAGAACACAAAAAAATGGAAGATTCATACTATAATAAAAATACAGGCTATAATTCTTTTTAAAAGACAATAACAAGTATGGGAAAGGATGTGGAAAAATCAGAACCATCATATACGTATACCACTGTTGATGGTAAAAGGATACAGATGCTTTGGAAAAGAGTCTGGCATTTACTGAAAAAGATTAAACAGAGTTACCATTCAACCCAGCAATTTCACACTGAGATATATACCTAAGAAAAATGAAAACATATGCCTACACAAAAACTTGTGCACAACTGTCCATAGCAGCATTATTCATACAGCCAAAAAGTGAAAGTAATCCAAATGTCTACCAAATGATGAATGGAGAAAATGTGATATATACATAAAATGGAATTTTCAGTCATAAAATTAAGAACTGATTGATACATACTATAAGTGATGAACCTTGAAAATATGCTAAGTGAAAGAAACCAGACACAAGAGGCCACATATTATATGACTTATATGAAGTATCCAGAATAGACAAATACACAGAAACAGAAAGTACATTAGTGGGTGCTGGGGGAGATTGGGAAAAACAGAGAATGACTGCTAATAGATGCGGCTTCCTCTCCCTGAGCCTTAAATTTTTTATCTGTAAAAGATAGTTCTACTGCCTACCAACATCAAGAGGTGTTTATGAGGATCTCATGATTAACATATGTAAAAGTGAGATATTAAACAAAAATATATATATAAAGGAGTACAGAACTGAAATAATCAAATAACATAAAGCATATCTAAGTTACAGAAAAGCTTCTAGGAAAAGCTATCTACAATTAACTTTAGAGTCTAGAATGGTACAGAAAATTACAGGGAAGATAATTCTCTTCCTGTAAGGTCATTTTAAGATAGGAAAGAATTTGGCAGAAGCCTATGATTATTAACCATTTGAAGGCAGAAATCATCTTTTCATCTCTGTATTTCCCCACAGCATGCACTTAACACAGGGTATGCCTTTAATAAATGTAGGTTGATGGACGGGAGTTATGAAACAGATTATCTTCTTAGCGTAATATTAAGACATATTTCATTACTGTTCCTGCATCACCTAAGAGAAGTCGGCATAATATTCTCCAAGGAAATATGCCTCAGATAATGCCATGTACTTAAAGAGTGAGGCATGTCACTAAAGAGATGAAATGGCCCACGAGATTCTAAAACTAAAGCAATTATACTGTCATAAAAATTAGTAAGACTGAAAAATTGATGTTACTAAAATCTTAACTGTGCCTGACACACTACAGTATGTTTATTTAGTAGACTGATGCTTATGAATATCAAGAATACTCCTATGACATTGCTCAAATAGAGGGAACAATGAGGAATACTTTGTGACCTCATTTCACAAAAGTATTTTAGCAGGAAGGAAGCTTCCAATCTTATCATTTTATGAGTAGCAAATCCAGGTTAAGTTACCTGTCCAAGGTAACTCAGGCAGTAGGGCAGGAAATAGGAATTAGGGGACCAGAGAATTAAAACTTAGTATTTAATACAAGCTAAATAATATATACAAATATATACATATTTACACACACACACACACAGATTTGAAGAATAATACACACCCATGCACCAACCCACCCACGTATAACCTAGAACAATGCTAACAAAACTTTGTCGTTATGGAAAAGACCTGTGTAAGTGCTGTCCAATACAATAGCCACATCCACATCCACACCCACATGTGGCTATTGACATTGAAATGTGGCAAGTGTGATTCAGAAACTGAATGGTAAGTTTTATCAACTTTAATGATTTAAATAGCCACAGTGGCTAGTGGCTACTGTACTGTACAACACCATTACAATACTATTACATCTGTCTGAGTACTCTTTCTTTTGCCCATTCAACTTGAATTGTGTATTCGTATCCCTTTGCTTTGTATCATCTGTATATCCCTGAACAGTTTATTATTTATGTTAAGTTTTGTTTCTTGATTTTATCAAAATATAATTTTGTACATAACCTGCTTTTTTAACTCAACATAATATTCTAAGATTCATATATATTGTTGCACATCATAGCTCATTCACTTTCACTGCTGTATGTGTGAATGTTGTATATTCACACAATGTTTTCCATGTGTGAATATACAAGAAATTATCCTTCCTGTTTGGGTTGTTTCTAATGTTCAGTTATAACTATTTCTACAAATGTCTCTTGCGTCATATTCTGAATTCTCTCCAGTATCTACTAAGAGATAAATGGGACATAAAACACACATGATTAAATCAATAAAATAAGGCTAAATTGTTTCCTAAAATGGTTAAATAACCATTCAACTATCAGCAGTGCTTAAAATTTGTTCATTCACCTCCTTCAAATTATCTGAAATTATCTTAATTTGTGCCAGCCTAGTAAGGCAAAATGGTGTTTAACCATGGTCTTAATTTACTTCTTCTAAGTTACTAATGGATTAAACAAACATTCATTTCCTTGGTTCTTCTTTCATTTTGTTTTGTTTCATGTCATTTGTCCAATTTTCTGTTGGTTTTATTGATTTGTAAATGTGCTAATTTACATATTCTGGATATCAATATTTTGTCAGCTATGCTACAAAATTCTTCTCTAAGATTGTATTTTGACTCTTCATGCTGTCTTTTGATATCTACTGTAGTTGTTCTTAATTTGAATGCACTCAGTTTGAGTATTTTATGTTTCACTTTAAAAAATGACTGCATACTGCCCTGGCTTGTGGCACAATGGGTAAGGCACAGGCCTGTGAACCCAAAAGTTGATGGTTCAATTCCCAGCCAGGGCACATAACCTGGCTGCAAGCCAGGTCTCAAGCCTGGTTCCATACCTGGAGGCAGGTGAAAGGCAATCACACATTGGTGTCTCTCTCCCTCTCTGCCTCTCTTCCTTCCCCTCTCTCTAAAAATAATAAATAAAATCTTGAAGAAAAAAAAAAAAAAAAACTGCATACTCTGGATCCACAGAGATTTCCCTTGCACTTATTTATCTCTATATGTTTTAAAGCTTGTCATTTATATTTAAATCTGTAAATCACAGGGAATTTTTAAGTATGGCAAAAGGTAGGAACCTACTTCTATTTTTTTCCCCATATGGATAATTATCTGTCCCTGTATCCTCCTTTCTGTAGTTATCTGCAGCACTTCCTCTGTTTCATATTGCATTTCCAAACATGTGTGAATATGATTTTAAGCCCTCTAGTCTTATTCCACTGGTTAATTTGTCTATTCTATGCCTATACCACGCTAAATCTTAATTATTAGTCTTCACATCTGGTAGAGCAAGT
The DNA here is from genome assembly GCA_004026585.1 of Noctilio leporinus. NCBI lineage: Eukaryota > Metazoa > Chordata > Mammalia > Chiroptera > Noctilionidae > Noctilio > Noctilio leporinus. The sequence goes on along the minus strand of PVIW01000192.1, from coordinate 666,884 downwards.
CCCCACACCTACTCTTCTAATGTAAGAATGTCAAGATTATTCTTGGCTCTTTCAAATGAATCTTAGAACCAGCTTGAAAAGTTATCAAAATAACCTGTTAGAATTTCTATTGGAATTGTATTGCCTCTAAAGATCAATTTGGAGAAAATTGACTTCTTCATATCCATGAAGTTGGAGTATTTATTAAGGTTGAAATATTTAACACATTTTATTTGTTTTCAATAAAATTTTTTATTCTCCATATAGTTACTTGATTTTAATGTATTGTTCACATCACAGATTTTCAACACTAAAATTATTTCTAGACATATTATTTGCCTAATATGAGGGCTAAAGAACTTCAAAAATCTTAGCAGGACTGCCTTGTTTCTGACTGGTTTCCTTAATTTACACATCCAACCACTATTAAGCACCTATGCATGCGTCAGACTTTATGTTATGTACTGATGATAAAAAAATTCCTCTACAAGTCTATCCCACTGTTGGAAAAATATTACCCTCTTATCTTTTTCCTTCATTCCACTTCCACCAAAATTATTAAGTTTTTTTTCTACTATTAATTTGAACAATTCTTGCCACTGGACAATACATCATGTTCCCTTATTTAAAAACTTGATAGAGTGGTTATTCAAATTTCAAGTTGTCTGAAGAAAGGGTTTAACTCTAAGCATGATGATACTTCTCTTCCTACAAGACCTACACCTGTCACAGTTGATAAAATCATTCAAATTGCTTATGTACATAAACAACTTCAATCATGAGGTTTAAAATCTCACACAGGTCTGAAAACTGCCCCAACAAATAAAGACACTGGCAAATCCAGCAACAAAAAAAAATGGCACAAATGAATTGTTCTCTCATGAGGGAAGTCTTAAGATACATTAAGAATCACTTTACTGTGCTCGCTTCAGCAGCACATATACTAAAATTGGAACAATACAGAGGAGATTAGCATGGCCCCTGCGCAAGGATGACACGCAAATTCGGGAAGTGTTCCATATTTTACAGACAACTCACTGAGGAAGACATACAAAGGGCCCAGAGGCATATGAAAGAATGCTCAACATCACTAGTCATCAGAGACATGCAAATTAAAACCACAATCAGATGCCACCTCACCCCTGTCAGAATAGCAATCATCAACGAATCAACAAACAAGTGCTGGCAAGGATGTGGGACAAAGGGAACCCTGGTGCCTTGCTGGCGGGAATGTAGGCTGCTTCAGCCACTATGGAAAACAGTATGGAGTTTTCTTTAAAAACTAAAAACAGAACTGCCTTTTGATCCAGCAATTCCACTACTATATCCGAAGGACTATACCTGAAGAACCCTGAAACACCAATTTATAAGAACCTATGTACCCCTATGTTCATAGCAGCACTATATACAATAGCCAAGTACTGGAAACAGCCTAAGTGCCCATCAGTGGATGATTGGATCAAAAAACTGGTACATTTACACAATGGAATACCACACAACAGAAAGAAAGAACTCCTGCCCTTTGCAACAACATGGATGGAACTGGAAAGTATTATGCTTAGTGAAATAAGCCAGGCAGTGAAAGACAAATACCATATGATCTCATCCATCACAGGACAATAATGAACAAAACAAATAAACAAGCAAAATAGAACCAGATACATGAATACACAATTAATAGACCTTCCGTGGACAGAGGGGAGGAGGGAGAAGGGAGGAGAAGGCAAAGGAGGGGAGCAGTTTAGTCAAGGAACTACTATGAAGAACCATGGACGTGGAGAACAAGTGGGATTGACTTTGGGGGGGGGGGGGAAGGAGACAGAGGGGAGTAAAAAGGGGATGGATGTAATACAACAATAAAATTCAATTAAAAAAAAAGAATCACTTTACTAGAAAACTGGTGGGAAGAGGGCATATTTCAGACTATATACACTGGTGGGGAATCAGAGTGACTGGACTAACCCGGAAACTGGCGCCAAGGATGCCCCAGAAGTGCAGGTCAGAGTTTTGGGTCAGCCCTCCCACTTAACCTTTCAACACTAAGAGGATCGCCTCCGGGCCTTCAAGCCCTGTCTCCCTCCCTCAGTCTGCTCAGGTGTTTTCATGCACTGCAGTTATGCAGCACCTCGGTTTTGGGCAGGCACAGAGCTAGGTGAAGCGCCGTGTGGAGCATCAACGAGTTCAGAAACAGGAGCACAGTTTGTAAATGAACAATTTACTCCGCAATGTGACCATCGGTATTTCTCCAAGTAGAGAAAAGGGAGTACCTCTTATCTCCCAGGAAATAACAGTAGAGTTGGGTCCTACAAAGGCTGAGCGCAGCAAGTCGAGAAAAATGGGACAGGCCGTTTTAGCAGCGAGAAAAGGGAGTGGTTGAAGGGACGCGCGAATGCTGGACGCGTTTTGAGACCCAGAGAAGCCGGCGGGGTGAGGTCTCACACCCGGTGGAGTTGCGTGGAGACTGGGGGACCTCACCGTTGCGCGTGGCGCCAGAACCCCGGATTTGGGAGGCAGAGGCCCGCGGCTCCCCTGGGGTCCTTCTCCACGGCCAACTTCAGGCCCACACCCCTCCGCTCCCAACGGGAACACGCCCCGAGGAGGTAGCCCGGCCAGCTGGAAATGCCCCGAGACCCCGGGTCCCCGCACCAGACACGGCGGGCTGTCAGCACCTTGCAAAGTAGCCGTCTCAGACCCTCGCAGTCGAATTCCATCTCCAGCCACCTTCCGGAAACAGGCTCCGCGACCCCAGCCCCCGGCCTTTCCTTCCCGCGGGTTCTCGGACGGCGGCCGCCGAGGACCAAACCTCCCGGGAGTTCCAAGGCCCCGCCCCTTTCAGCCTGGAAAACCCACCGGCGTTCAACGCCCAAGACGCAGGCGGCTCCGCGGGAGTCGGGTCCTCGCTCCGGGGTGAATCCGGAGCCCCCTCAGGAACGCGTTAGCGCGTGGGCACTACGCGCCAGCTTGCTGGACAGAAACCTGGGGACATCTGTGAAGGGAGGCGTAGAAAGGACCTGAGGAGATGCGGTAAAGGAGATGGAAGCACCTTGCATCGCACCGTTCTGGAAGAGAGTTTCTAGAAGAATGTGTTACATTCAGCAGAGTGTGGGAAGAGATCCGGACCGAGTCTTGTTGGATTTAGGAAGAAAGAGGTAATGAAACTTCAAACGCAAATTTTCAGGGAGCTTGAAAAGGGGAGCGGAGCCAGCAGGAATGTGGTCGGAGAACTGGGCGATGAGGACGGCGCTGCGAGGATGATGCAGCATCCCGGGAGCAGGCGCTGTTTTGGGGGGGAGCGGGGAGCGGGTCACGCCGTGAGTATGTCGGTGGTAAAGAGCGGAGAAAGCCAGGTGGGGAGGGGAAAAAAAAAAACTTCGAAAACAAGAGAAGAGGTAGATTGGTGGATAAAGGTCATCTGGAGAAAGAAGGTGAAGATTTGCAATATGGTGGCTTCATTTCTTTTTGACCTATGAGTTACCTGCTTTGCATTCCTGGTTTGAGCCATTGGGACTGAAAACTCGCAGGAGCTAGATATTTTAACTGTCAGGAGGTTGGGCTGGCGTAGGGTAGTTGTATTATTATCAGGAAGACACAAAGGCAGGAATGCTGTAACTGAATTAGAAGAAAGTGAAGGCTGGGAGGAGCATTTATTCATTCAACAAACTTTTGTTGAGCCTTGACTGTGCGCTAGGTGTTTTTCTAGGTCTAAGGATGCAAATGTGAACAAAATAAACAAACAAAAAAAAATCAGCTGTCCTAAAGCTGTCATTCTTTCAATAGTAGGAGAGCAAAACAATAAATATAAGTCAGTAAACTAGTCTCCATGTTAGAAAGTAGTTAAGTGTTATGGGAATAAAACTTTAACAAGCAGGGTAAGGAGATCAGGGTAGGTCCCCCTGAGAGGTAAAACAGTAAGCGTCTTCATACAGAGGACACGCAAGGCAAAGTCCTAAGACTGGCATGAGCGTGGGGAGACTTGAATCAGCAAGGCCAGTATGGCTAAAGTAAGGAAGCAGAAGGCTGAATCAGAGAAGTAAGAGGGAGTCACAGATGGTTTAAGGCAGTGATTCTTCCAGTGCAGTCCTCCCACGTACAGTCTCCGCAGCACCTGGAACTTGTTAAAAATACAGATTCTAAGACCCCACCATCAGATGGTACAAAAACAGAAACTGTGGGGGTGAAGTGGAGCACTCTGTTTGAAGAAGCCTGGGTGAATCTAATGCATGATGAAGTCTGAGAAATACTGTGCATAGATAGTTGTGACTGTGGCTTGTCAATGCCCTTCAGCCAAAGATCGGCAGACACACACCGACACTTAAACAAGTTAGGTTGACTGATCCTTGCAATGAGGGAATAGATACTGTAGACAGCCATTAAGGCAGCTCAGTAAGAGTGCTGAAAAGAACCTATTTTAATGGGGTTTGGGCTTTGGATGACTTGGGGAAAGGTTTAAGGAAGCAAAGGTTCACCTTGGATTGGGCTCTGTCAGAGAGGACAATTCTATGATTGATACAGTATCTCAGATATCTGTAAGATGGGCAAACTATAGCGCTGATAGAGCTGTGATTGGTAAAGAAGCAGCAGTCACTTGTAACAGCAGAGGGAAGAGGATGTTCGGTATTTCGTGGGTTGTACAATGACCTTGTTTTTGCTTAGACAAAAATAACGAAGTGGACTTGTTTTGCCTCATTTTATCATGGTCCAAGTGACCGATCTGATGTTGATTTTCTGTGATGTTATACCCACAGAATCACATAGCTTAGCTGTGAGTGCCAGGTCAGCTAACAACACTGAGACCTAGCTGGGTCAGACCGGTTCCAATGTCAGGGGCTTCTTTATTCTTTGTTGGGCCTTTAGTCAGAAAGGGGAAGCCACTGGAGGGTTTCAAACAGGAATTACGTGATCTGACCTAGCATGAGCATGAGTCATGTGACCAATGATGTCACAATACCCTACTAGACTCCAACTTCTCCACTAGGGAACTGTGGATTCCTCGGAGCCAAAGACTGGAACTGACATGTGAGAATTCTGCCACCTGAGCGTACCCCTTTCATGAGCATACTCCTTTACCAAGATTTTGGCGAAGAGTCTTTCACTGTGCAATTGTGTCTTTAGAATTGTTTTATCATGATTGTGCTGGGCTGGATGCTTTTTGTTGGCCTTGCATGTTATATGGGCACGTTTCCGGAGTTCATGGTAAGTCATTAACCCTGCCTGTAAATCCCTGGTAGTCAAGTCCTGCCTCAGGCTGACCCTCCCAGCTGGGGTGTCCCACCAAGGGGGAAAGAGAGGTGAGGTTCACCACTAATTAGAAGTCAGTAAACAATGTTGGTTTCCCAGGCTATTTCCCATCCCACTAGGACATCTTTAAGTCCTTCCTCCCCTTAGGTATATATGTCACTTATTTCAAAGCATTATAGAGTTTATAAGGGATCTGTTGGAGATAGTTCTTGACTTCTGGATTTCAGGCCAAGTGGGTCAGTGGTTGCTGACCGGGAGAGCGAAGGTGGGCATTGAGGGGCAGACTTTTCAGCTTCCCTTTCAGTCCTATACAGAGGCAGTTACCTACTGGGCCAATGCGTAGAGCATGTGCCTTTACATTTCTTTCTGACTCAGCCTCCAACTCTGAGGTGGAAAGAGAGGTGGCCTGTTCAGGAAAGCAAGGCACGACGGAGCAGCCAGGCTTTGGATGAGGATCTACAACTGTGAGTGATCAGGTCTGTTATGCTGGATTCCTCCCTTTCCAGAGAACTTGGTAGCACCCCGAAATCTCTGTGGAGAGTTATATTCCTCTGGAAAATATAATAAGCTCTAGAAGGGTAAGTGATTGGAGTTAGATGGTAGGGAAAGAGAATTTGGGGAGTACTGCTGAGGACAGCAGACCAAAGTTCAAAGATTTGTCAATAACAACACTGATCTGTTTTGAAAAGAAAGATATTCTTTTCAAAGACAGTTCCCATCTATTAACTTACTTCCTCCTCACATGTTCTGTAATAAATTGGACCAGCATTTTAAATGCCTGTTTTGGTAGCTCCTGAAACTGGAGTTAACATGAATTTGGGTTCAAGTCCTAACTTTGCAACTTACTAGCTATGTGACTTGAGTAAGTTTCATCTCTGTGAAGTTCAGTTCTTTATCTGTGTAATGAAGTTAATCTCACTATCTTATTATTTTTGTGAGGCTCACATTTGGGAATTCATGGAAAGCATTTAGTGCAAAACTTGACAATTAGCATACCAAACCACCCCCTCTGGGTTTCTTATATGCCACCCCATGTCATTCAGACCTGTTTTTTTCCAAAGATGTTCCCATAGTTAAATACACTTAACTCTTGAGTCTTGGTAATGTACCGACCACAGGAGCAGGTTTTCTGGGAAGCTCCTCTGGAAGGCGGGGGTATCAAGTCCCTGCCTCAGATACACTAAGAGCAAGGCACAATGGTGGTTCTATTTTTTTTTCTCCACCTGCCACAGAATTCCTATGAGAGATGATTGGCACCACGCAATCAGACCGCTGCAGGTGTGGGATGTGAATGGCGGCCCAGGGTACTAGTTTAGCTGAACCGTTGCCATGTTCCTGACCAAACCACTGAAACTATCCTGTGGCTCATTTTCTCCAGCTGTGAAACAAGCACAACAGCCCATCTTCCTTCTCTTCCCTTCTTAGGGAAGTTGTGAGGAGGCTTACCTGTCATGAAGGTTTAATCGTACTATTTTGCAAAATGCGAGACTTTTCTTCTTTGAATCCAGTTATACAAGGTCTGTCCTGAAAGTATCACCTGGCAAACTGTTTTAATTGTATTGAAATTGGCTTGGTAACTTCAGGGCAGACCTCATATATAAAGGAATTGCTCCTAGCATACCTAGCCGCTTAATCCTCCCAATTAATCCAGGGTATTTTTTTTTTTTTTTAAAGATTTAATTTTTTTAGAGAGGGGAAAGGAGGGAGATAGGGATACATCCATGTGTGGTTGCCTCTTCTGCACCCCTAAATGGGGTCCTAGCCTGTAACCCTGACTGGGATTCTAACCGGCATCCTCTTGGTCTGCAGGCCAGCACTCAATCCACTGAGCCACACCAGCCAGGGCCAAAGTATTTTTTTTGTTGTTGTTTTTTTTAACACAGGAATTTATTCTTGCATTTGATTGCATAAAGCCAATAACCCAAATTTTGACAGGTGACAAGTTAATAAAGATCTGATGCCAGCTAGATCCCAACCACATAGACACCAGAGAACAGGGCCCTTCAGATAAGGGTTCCTTAGCCCCAGCACACCTGGCCTCCTGGCCAACCATCCCATAGCTACTCACTCTGGTTCCCAGGGTCACAGGAACTGATGTCACAATTGGTATCTGAGCTTTGCCCTCTAAAGTGGCCATTGCAAGCCATTTCAGTTCAGACTAGAGCACAAAGCTCCTCAGCCAGGAGCTGTCATGCTGGGTCACCCACCATCGGGCTTTGAATGAACAGCCCAGTTCCCAGGACTCCGGGATTAGAACACACCTTGCAGAACCACCCATCATCTCCTGCACGCACCACCAGCTGAGCCCGTGATGATTGTTATCTTATGGCTGCTTCTCATTGCAGGAACAATGTGGAAGGGATATAAGTATCCCCCAGGAGGGGTAAGTGTGCCTTCAGCTTTCTTCCCTAGTCCAACTTTGAAATGTATTCCAAGATAAATGAACTAAGCTTCAAAATCCAACTGTAGTAACTTTAGAAATAAATACCCTTCTTTTTATTAAAAGTTAGGTAGCTTACGTACTGCTATTATTACTAACTTTCCACTTAAGTTAGGAGAGTGAGTCTCTGCCTTTCATGGGATCTTTTATATTTTCCTTTAGGGTCTGCTCTTTTTCAATTTCTTTCAAATAAACTGGGGATGTGGAGTTAAAGGTTTCTCAGGCGCAGGGTCCAGGCTGTCTGAAGTGGATGGCCTAGTCTGTCCTGTAGCATACAGGACATTTTGTATGCTCAGTCTTCAATACCTTTTCTTAGATCAGCACCCCCCCAGCAACAACCACATACCTCTCCCTCAAGGAAACACTGATCTTAATGGTTTGGGTGGCACATGGCTCTATCCTCTCTCCTCCAGTTGGACCTTTTCCTTTCTCTGCCTCTTGTCAGCTCCTGTACTGCTAAGCCTCTCTGACATGTGAGATTTTAAGTGACATTAAGTGACAGAATGGGACACATACCCTTGCCTGCCCTTGGAAAGGAGGGCAATTCCCTCAGCCCACATGTAGCAAACACTGTGCATGACCCATCTGACATGTTTTTTTTCCCTTCAGACCCCGGTGGAAATAAGCAAAGATGATCCTGGTGAAGTAATGCAGCTCTGAAGCTCACCTGCCTGGCTGTACAGTTCTGTTATTGGTTTCGCATAAAGTAATTGCACATTAGTTTTGTCACATTGAATGTAGAAAGTTACTGCATCTTTTTCAGATGAAGACTTGGTATTCTCCCTGTTAGCTCAAAATAGGGAGGTAGAGGGTGGGGAGGTCCTAAGGGTGGATGGAAATGATTGGGTCCCCTCTGTTTTATAGTCCCTAAGACTGGTGTTAATCCTAAAATATCAAGTTCAACTTATCCTCTATTGTATATCCTTAAGGATAGAAATTCTCAAGAGCTTTTAGATTTATTTCCCAAATGATATTGCTCTCCTGGGTCCAAGGTTTTAAAAATGATGAAAGGACTAGAGACTGCAGTTTAAGCCTATTCTTTGGGGTATTTCTCTGTGACCTTCCAACAGCTATTATTAAGTTATTAAGAAACCAAAGTGTGTGGGGGAAAGAAGCTCAGTTTTATGTTGGGTGCTAGATACTAAATTTTATATATAATTTAAAAAAGATTTTATTATTTTCAGAGCGAAGGGCAGGGAGGGAGGAAGAAAGGGAGAGAAGCATCAATGTATAGTTGCCTTTCACCACCTGCTATGGACCTGGCTGGAGACCTGACTTGCAACCTGGTTATATGCCCTGACTGGGAATCGAACCAGCAACGCTTGGGTTTGAAGGCCGGCGCCAATCCACCGAGCCACACCAGCCAGGTTAAATTATATATTATTTTAATCCTTAAAATAATAACCGATGCTGGTAGTAGCCTCATTTTACAAAATGGCAAACATCAAGTTGAAAGTCTTAGTAACTTACCAACCCCTTACAACTCTGAGTTGCAGGGAAGATTAACATCAGGTCTTCCCCTTGACATGTTTTTATGTGCCAAGAAAAAGGGCCAAACAAGAGCTGGCACATCTAAGATCTTGGCTGCCTCTGGTTCAATGATCTCCCTCACCTGTATAGCCAGGAAGTTGCCCGATTATTCTTTTAGCACTGACTGCTGCTAATACAGGCTGCATGGGTAGAAACAAAAGCAAACTTCGTAGCCCTCTTATGATGCAGTTTGAGTCTGAGACCAAGGATGGAACCTAGGTATAAAATTAAAGCAATTAATTTTGGTGTCTGAGCCCTTGGTTATTCCTCATAAGCCCTCCAGTGGTTTACAACAGTGGTCCCCAACCTTTCTGCCACCAGGGACTGGTTTTGTGGAAGATGGGAACTGGGCTGTCTTCATTCAAAGCCCGATGGTGGATGACCCAGCATGACAGCTTCCACAAAGGGGGGTGGGGGTGGGGTGGCAACGACAACACAAACCAGGGGAAATATCAATAAAATATTTTTAATGCCTACAATTTCTTTTATACATAAATTGTAAAACTTTCACCTGTATATGCAAAAGTAGATTCTCTTGCAGGTCAACAGCACCAGATTAACAAGCTAAGTTATGTAAATGTTTCTAAACTTGATTTGTCCATTATGTAAAAGACATGATGGATTTCATAACTCCGGAGAAATCTATATTCCATTCTTAATTATACACTAAACACCCAGATATTTATCTTATCACGTTCACACACAAAATAAATAGTAGTCTGATATATTCAGCACATGAAAATAAACAAACCAGTCTCTCTCTATAGATTTATTCTCTTTCCAAACATGTTTTGGTCTCCTGCTACATCTCAGAAATGTACTAATAGCTGCTTTTAAGTTACAAAATACAAAAACATTGACTTAATTTCTTGGAGAAAATCTTGGGGATTACATTTTTAAAAAAATGAAATTTGAGTTCCCGCAGACTTTCTTTTGTGTTAACAGTCTTTGAACCTTTACACAGCACACATGTAAGGCTGCCTGTGACATAGTACCCTGGCCTCCAAATGGACATAACTGCATTTATAGAGAAAATACTAAGACAAGTTCTGAAAGTAGCCTTAAAAGAAAGTGCCCCTTGCTTTGTCATAGCAACATTAAAAGCAAGTGGGACTGTGCAATCAGAGGCATAGTTTTATGAACAGTACTTTCCTTTCACATCATCTGTTAGAGAATACACCCATGATCATGTAATATTATTACAATTGTGAAATAACATTACTACATTCATGAATTAACATTACCCAATAAAAGGCACATCTTCAAATATTAAGAAAATTGAAACAGTAAAGGGTACATTAAAATTAATGTACTTAGTTTGTAAACCTTGATAAAATAACTGCCTATTTCAGTTTCTTCAAAGGTTTGTGAGTTTTTTGTAAGAGTGGTCAGGAATTGCAGAACAAAATGGAAGACAGGATTTGGAAACAAGGCCAAGATTTATAAGACTCAATTGTTTTTAAATGAGCTTCAGAAGTGCCATTTTATTAATGTTGATGTTGAATAATAGTAAAAACATCTATATTATAGAAGCAATGCACTCAGGAGTGACAGACTCAAGGATACAACCTGACTCTTAACAGGTTCTGGAACGTGTGTCTAGCACAATGGTGCCTTTCTGTACAAATGGCTGCTCAGTATCACTGAGTAAAGTGCTAGTTAATTTAAGCCAACAAAAATCTTTCAGCTGTAACAAGCACTTGATTGTAATTGCCAATATCAAAAGGAGTTTGAATATTGAAAAAAAATCCAAGAAAAAAAATGAGGTGAGGAAAAAGCACATAAATTACAGCAAAGAATAATGTTCCCAACCTATTTTAGTACATGGAACATCACACTACCCTTAAACCAATTTCACTGAAGATTATTTGAGATGGGTGAGAGGCAGTTAACAGATTTTTCTGTTAAGTCTATGTGGAACATTAGAAAAGGGGTTATTCACCCTGGCTGGTGGGTAAGGTGCCAGCCTGCGAGCCCAAAAGTTGCTGGCTCAATTCCCAGCCAAGCCACATAATCAGGTTGCAAGCCAGGTCTCCAAACAGGTCCATAGCTGGAGGCAGGTGAAAAGCAACCATACATTGATGTCTCTCCCTTCCCCTCTCTCTAAAAATAAAATCTTAAAAAAAAAAAGGGTGCTATTTATAATAAAGATACCTTGCATTGGATTCAACTTCAAAATTAAATCCTTGCACTTTCAAAGCTTGAAAGTCAATTCAAAATGAGTCAAAGCCTTAAGGGACTGGGTCACATGGTCAATCCGTGAAGGAAGGCTGATGATGGTTATCTGTAATACCCAAACCTGAAGCATAAAAAAACTTGATGGATAAAAAGAAATACAACAAACAAGTTTTGGACCTACTGAAGAATAAGGATTCTTTGTAGAAACACCTTTCTTAATCTCCACCGTCCAATGGTTTAAAGTAGCCACAATATTATAGAACTGTTCTATAAGCTTATGTCCCACTGTTGCCAACCCTCCACGTTTAGTGTCAAGGACAAATGCTCTCCATCATCTTCATCTCATTTTCTATTGCTGACTTTCCTTGAGATTTGGCTTCTCTCCAGCCAGAATCTAAGTCAGCCTGCTTGGATTTGCTTGGATTTGAGGCTTAAGAGATGGCAAGTCTATATAGACAAGACTTGAAGAAAAGGTGAGAATGAGGAAAGTTACACAGCCCAGTGTAACACCAGTAACAGGGAACAACCTTTTCTACCTGGGGAAAAAAGTCTCTTCACAGTGCATAGTTTGAAATAAAAGTGCAATGTGGGCAATAGAGAAGGTGGTGCTCTTGGTACACATAAATTTAGTTTTTGGTTTTTGTCATTAATTGCTAAGAAATTTTAAGATAAAAATGCAAAGTCATTAACATCAAGGGATATAAGGGCACCTTGGATTCGAAAGTCTCTTTACAGTGGGGGCTGAGGATGGCAAGGAGGGGAGCCTCATATGTCACCTGCTTATTTTTTTAAACTATTACTCTTCCAACTCTAATGTTTGAATAAAATATTTTCAATATAAAAATGAAGCTTTAGATAAAAATCAGCAGTGACATTGTCTATTTTATAATGAATCTGAAAAGAAAACTTGAAAAAGAATTACTAAATGGCATAACTTGCATTTTAACTTGAAATTTTTAATTGCCTAATCACCTAAATTAGTGAATAAGAATGCTCAGCATCCAACCCGCGAATACAGAATACAATATAATTTATTCTACTTTTTACTTCAAAGTCACAAAGATGACATCCATGTGATAATTATAAAGCCTACTCTACATTTTCAAGTTCTCAATCCAAACATATAGATTAGGACAGGTCACTTTATTGCTGGCAACATTCATGGAAGGGCCAGGTTCCTCATAAAAAGAAAACTTTGGGAGCTGGCCATTGCCCTACTCATGTATCAGCAGAATTATGGAAGTCAAGAAGCAATCTTTTTTTCCTTTTTAAAATAGCAAAGGAACAATAAAAGATTGGCTGACTGTTGAGTGGCCCCACATTAGAGTGCATAGCTCATCAGGATCAAGGCTGGCACCTGTGAACGGTTAACTTCATAAGAGCACTCATTGGGCAGGATGTCATCTGCATTACAGATTTCACCCTGGAAAGTATCTGAAAACACTTTATGCTCAAAGTATACAGTATGCATTCCTTCTCCTTAGGACCCAAGTATAAATCTAAAGTGATAAAGGGGCTTCTTCAGTCTGAAGGCAGGACTTCCTTGCAGCAGAGTGTTTCCAAAATTTCACAAAAATCAATAAAAGCAGCAGCTAACACCTTTTCAGCTTCTTGCCCTTTCGGTATTTCATTTCTTCTTCCTCACGTTTCATTTCCTCTAAGTCCTCTTGCACACCTAGTCTTAAACTGTCAAAAAGGGAAAAAAAGAAAAAAGAAAGGTGTCTTGTCAATACACATGAATTTACTACTTTCTTTAAAAATTGAGAATGAAATTTCAACTGAGAGCACAGATGGAATGTATTATGCACTCAAAATGCCTCAAGACTTTACCACTGAAAAAAATGATTAGCAGAAACATATTTACCAGGAGCCACTGACATTGACTCAAATTATAGTGGAAAAAAAGGTCTCACATGCAACCTCAATACAAAATACCTTAATAGTCCCATTAAAGTAATAAAATAGAAATTATCTCAACAGCTTTTAAAAATAAAGAACAAGAAACATACAAAAATAACATTTTATGCTTGTGCCCTCTCAGTACTTTAGTTTGATATCTAGTTACAGGACAGGGAGGACAAGAGGGAGATAAAGGTTTAATATTCTGGGTTGAGATTAAGACAAAGTATTTCACCAAGTTACAAATTATTTCACTTGTTACCTCTGCCTAAGAAATTATCATTAGTTTCCTCTCAGGTAGCCAAACAGAACAAACAGAAATCAGAGAGAATTTAACATTCTTCACTGGGTCCCTGAGGCTAGGCGTGGCACAGGGGAGCAAAACTGCGATGTGTCTGATGTGGGAAGGAAATTGGGATGGAGAACAAAAACAAGAACATGCTATAACAGGATCAGGAAGCTTCTAGCAGTTCTTGTGTGCCTGCAAGAAGAGGCAACTGGCCCACACTATCTAAATCCTCACAATACCTCAGTCAGTAAAAAGAGTACATTCTCATTTTACAAATAAGAAAACAAGATTTAGAAAGGCTAAGGAATTTGTCTAAGGCCCCACAGCAAATAAGCAGGACTGGAATTCAGAACTGTGTGGAACAAAGCCCTGGCTTCCAATGGTGCTACTGAAACAGCAGACAGGAAAGTTTTAGGCCACATCTACGCAGACATGGTAAGTGTTGTGCCTACCTCCTTGCTTCTTCCTTCTGCTGCTCTTTCCAACTACTCTCCATGTAACGTAAGGCATAATCACTTTCATCTTTGTATCTGGAAAGAGAAAATCAAAATTGTTCAAAAAAGAACAAAAATTCAATTTCTAAAGAAACTAAAACTTTTTTTTAGTCAACATCTTTATAACTAAATCAAACACATGTAGGGTTACTCCTCCTTGTTGGCCAGGGAGCAGGGAGACAGAAGATGAGTAGAGGTGGATTTCTGAAGACAAGTTAAAGGTGCCCTTATTACTCTCAGATTCCTGAATCTAATGCAGATGATGGTACCAACCCAACAATGCTTACTTCTCAACTCACTTCTACTTATGTGATCATTTATATTAAAATCCTAAAAGCACAATACATGTAAAAATTATTTGGTATACATTTCACTGAAACTTCATGACCATGATGAGGGAGGAAAGGACTTTTGGAACACAGACTAAAAGCACATAGTTAATGGCTTGATCAAGAAGAACATATTGCTCTAATTAACTACAGAGATTAAATTTTTATTTTATTTTTTTTAAAGTTACTCATTTTGACAATTTAAGATTTTATTTATTTTACAGGAGAAGAGGAAGAAGGAGAGAAAGAGAAACATTGATATTCGAGAGAAACACTGATCAATGTTCTTTGCATGCCAACAACCTAGGCATGTGCCCTGACCGGGAATCACACCAGTGACCTTTTGGTTTGCAGGAGGACGCCCTCCTGTAGTGTGGCCACTGGGCCACACTAATCAGCTAGGTTAGATTTTTAGATCTGATTTTTAATCCAGTTCTTTCTTCTACTAAATGTCTTATAAATAAGAAAAAGACCTTTTCTTAGAATTTTCATCTAATTTCTATTTTCCATGGCTTTGAAGGAGATAGCATTTATTGATGGCTAGGCACGAAGATAAAACCTTTCTGTTCTACATAAATACTATCTCATTTAATCCTTCCAGATGTCATTTTATTTACAATAATTTACTCAAGTTTACCCAGCTAGCAAGTGGTGGAACTTCCATTCAAACCCTGATCTTTTTTATATGCTTCTCAAACTGTAACGTGCATAACCCCTGGGAACCTTATAAAGCTGATTTGGCTTCAGGAGATCTGAAGAAAGGCCTGAGAGCTGGCATTTCTAACAAGCTCCCAGATGGTGTTAACGCTGTTGGTCCCATACTGCTATCCAGGGACCACACTTAAGCTGCAAAGTTTTTTACACCAAAGAAAATCAGTTGAGCCAACCAAAGGGTTGCCGGTTCAATTCCCAGTCAGGGCACATGCCTAGGTTGCAGGCCAGGTCCCCAATTGGGGGTGAGAGGCAACCACACATTGATGGTTCTCTCCCTTCCCTTCTCTCTAAAAAAGTAAATAAACTCTTAAAAAAAAGAAAAGAAAATCAGTTACCAGATCAGACCATAGCTCTGTGGATAGCCTTTTGATTCCAAAGTCAATCTCTTTCTACTATAGCATGCTGCTTCACTCACATTAAACAAACATCTTAAAAAGACAACTGAAAGATTACAAGCCAGGTCTCCAGTCAGGTCTGTAGCTGGAGGCAGATGAAAGGCAACCATACACTGATGTCTCTCTTCCTCTCTGCCTCTCTCCTTTCCTTTCTCTCTAAAAATAATTTTTAAAAATCTTTAAAGACAACTGAAGGGATAATTTTGGGGTCTCATGCCAAAGAAGTAAATCTAAATCATGCAAAGACTCCTAAGAATTGTATTCAATGCCTCTACTATTATTTTTCCTCTTAGCATGAGTTATTCAAAAGAAACCATATAACGAAATCCTCTTTAGCCTTACTTTTTTCTGTCATAGCCAAATATTTCTCTAATGTGCTTGGATATTTCTTCCTGAGATTCTCCTTCATCTTCAATAAAATCTTCCATTTCAGAGTCATAGTCTTCATCTTCCTCCTCCTCATAGTCTCGCTGCCTTTTGTAACCACTAGGGAAGGGAAGCCTTTGAGGACCTAAGAATAGAAAAGCCATTATTTATAAGAGTTTTTAAACTTAAAGTAGCCCCCTTCCTCCCACAAAAACAAACAAACAAACAAAAACCTTAAAATAGTCCCAACAAAGTTCTATGTAAACTGAAATTTTGAGAACTCATTCAGATGGTATTCTCAAAAACCACATCCAGCAAGCTAATGAGTGGCACGGACTCATTCCTACACCATCCCTGCTGATTCACAATATCTTCAAGGAATAGAATCCTGGATATCCCAGGACTACTTGAAGTGTGTTACATTTTCTAGCCTAGTGAAATTCTTCTGGATTTAAAAGACTGACAACTTGAAAAAAAAATTAAAAATAGCTATAGGATCACTAATTTTTAATTTTACAAAGACAACCAAAGGTAACAACCTATCATCTATTATCACCATAATTTCATTAAATTTTTTTCATTAAATTTTTTAAAAGTCCAATAAAGTAGGAGAGATTCTCAGATTTATGGATAATTGTTTAAACTAAGTCTGATTTTAGGAAAAACTCACTACATTATCCTTATTTTTATTATTTTTTTCCAAAAGACTGATTCAAATTTTGCAGAAGATTGACTGTGATCAATAGAGCAGCATCTGGGAACAACTGCTTTCTTGACTGCAGACACTCCTTTTGTCCTTCTAACATTTTTAATATGCATGGCTTGTCTCATTAGCCCAGAGCTTCTTTCTCAACTTTGGCATCACTGGCACTTTGGGCCAGATATCTTTGCTATGAGAGGCTGTCCTGGGTACTGTAGGATAATAGTAACATCCCTGTCTTCTACCTAGTAGATGACAATAACATCCTCTGTCCCCAGTGTGTCAATCAAAAATGTCTCCAGACATTGCCAAATGTTCAATGGGGATGAAAATCATACTTGCTTGAGAACCAATGTTCTAGCTAAACTAGGTAGTTAAAAGCATGGATGAAAATGTTTTGTCTCTTTTTATATTCTCCATGGTACCTAACAAGTGCTTTAACAAATGCTTATTATCATGATTGAGAACCAACGTTCTAGCTAAATTAGGAAGTTAAAAGCATGGATGAAAATCTTGTTTCTTTTTATATCCTTCATGGAATTTAACAAGTGCTTTAACAACTGCTTATTACTGTGAAGAAACTATGACCTAGCAGCTAGGAGGTGCCAAAAATGATCCTGTACCTTAGGACAACAGATTCCTGAAGGTCTTGTAGCGAAGGACCTAAATGTTGCTCACTCTGAGGAGCAGAAACACAGGGCAGTCTTAAACAGTTCCTGGCACATACTGGGTACAGGATCAAATATTTGATGAGTAAGTAATGAACAAAAAGGCTCAAGCTTATAAATACGTAACACTCCAATACTGGAAGACTGGTCTCTTTTGTTTCATGAAAAGGTGAATCCAATCATTGAACCATGTAAGGCATGTACACTCTTTCTTACAAATCACATAGCTGTCTTTATTAAACTTGGAGATATTACAGGGATAAACACAGAGGGCCCCAGATAAGTGTCTTTCCAAAGACTTGTTCAAGCCATGATCACTAAAGAACTCTCAGGCGTAAGACTAGCAAAAACATCAGGATTCTATCAACATATGAATACATTCAGAGCCCTGGCTGCTGGCACAGTGGATAAGGCGCCAGCCTGTGAACCAAAGGTCGCTGGTTCAATTCCCAGCCAGGGCAACATAACCAGGTTGCAAGCCAGGTCTCCAGCCAGGTCCGCAGCTGGAGGCAGGTGAAAGGCAACTATACACTAATGTCTCTTTCCCTATCTGCCTCTCTCCCTTTCCCTCTCTCTGAAAAAAATTAATAAAATCTTAAAAAAAAAAAAAAAAGAATACATTCAAGGGCAGATAGAAGGATTACAGTATATCTGGTATATTAAAAAAAAAAAAAGTATGCTTTCCAATTCCCTAGTGACAAATAGATACTCAGGGTGAGGGGCAATTTTACCTTGGACAGATCTGTAGCCAGATAAGGAAGGCTTCATTCCATTCATGGGTCCATTGCTGGACCGGCTAATGATATTCTTGGAAGAAATTGTTTCTGAGACAACAGTGCACTTGGGCTTCAAGGGAGGTCCTGAGCTACTAACTATTCGCCCAGGTCCTAAGCTACTCACTGGTCTTCCAGGGCCTGAACTACTGACAGTCCGCCCAGCTGGAGCTGAGCCACTTACTGAATGCCCAGGGCCACTGACTGTCTGCCTAGTGGGCACTGAGCCACTCACTGGTCGTCGAAGGTCATGTGGATTGTTCACAGGCCGTCCAGGGCCACCAGAGTTGCCCACTGATCTCCCAGAAGCACCTGGGCCACTGATGGGTCGTCCAGGGCCACTTTTAGTACTGACTGTCCGTCCAGAAGGAGTTAAGTGACTAGCTGGCCTCTTGGTCCCAATGACTGATTGCTCAGGCCCTGAGCTGGAGCTGCCATTCTGGCGCCTGGGCACGGGGCCAGAACTAACTGGAGGCCGAGCAGTCCCGATGCTGGGCCGCCCAGGGGCCGAGTTGGAGCTGCTGCCTGGCTGCCTAACACCTGGACTCTTAGCCTTATTGTGTGGGGTGGCCAAGGGCCCAGGCCTGGAATGGCTAGGATGGGGAGGAGATTTTTTGGCTTTGTGCTCAGTTGCAGGTTTCTGAGTCCCTTTAGCAGAAGTCTTTTGGACACTTGGTGAATAGGTGCTTGAGTGGATCTTTCTGGCCCCATTGAAAACTGGTCTGTCATGGTCCTCACGAAGTGAGGGTTGGGAGTAATTGCCAGATCCTACTTTGGTCCCCTCTCTTGGCATGGATTTAGATGAAGACAAACCTAAGTGTTTCTCATTAGCAGTGCTAGGTCTGGACTTTCTCTCAGCATGAGGAAGGGGAGTACCCTTGGAAGAAGGAAGCTTGTCCCCAGAAACCTTGCCAAGTTTTGTGCCCACACTTTCTTTCTGAGAGGGTGCCTTTTTGGTTGGAGGTAGTCTTGCATCTGCCTCAGGTTTCTTTTTCCTATGCTTTCGTTCAAGAAATTCTCGCTCCTTAAGTTCTTGTGCAGTCATAGGCCGCTCTTCTGTTTTCTTTACTACCTTAATTTCCACTGGTTCATACTGCTTTTTCTCAGCCAGCTTCAGTAGATCAGTGAAGTTCATGAGTGGTCGGGCACTTTTAAGGGGGACCTTTGGTTTGCTTTCAACTTTGGGAGGTTCTTGCTCTTCCTCATACTCCTGCTCTGATGCTGCTTGATTGTATTCTAAGAATTCATCCTCTTCTTCCATCTCATACTCTTGGTCTGTTCCCTGACTAACGTGGCTTTCCATTGCCTGTCTCTTCTTTGACTTTTCCTCCAGAGGGATCCCATCATAACCATGGAAATTATCCTTTGTCCTCTTGGCCATAGCTCTTGCTTTCTTGTCATGTTTTAGCTCAATTCGCTTTTTCACGAGGTCTTCTTTTCTTCTTTTCTCCTCTAAAGCTAAAAGGGACAAAATAAAGCATATTTCAAGATCTCAAGATAACAGTATGAAATCAGTAGGTGGTCAAAACATAAGTAACATTTACTCTGAAGATACAATACAGTCTGAAGATATCTAGGAATCAAATGAGGAAGTCATTTAAACAAATATCAACTGAGTCACCTTCACATAATGAGGGGGTCACACATGGGTTTTTCTATATGACTAAGCAAATGAGAGACTTGGTTTTTAGCTTTAAATATTGAGAACAGTTTATACCAAATTAAGAAAGCATTAGTACCAACTTAGCAGTTGTTATCACTCAGTAAATACTTAACCTACTGAATCTGTCTCCTTGTCATCATCATGAAGTAAAATTACTTCTTGAGTTTAGTGGTTTTCAAAAATTGCCTCTATCCCAATCTTTTAGATCGCACTTTAAATAATAATTAAAAAATTAAAAAATGAAGAAGCAGATTCTGAACCAAGGTCAAAGAATGGAGTTCATATTGGGGTTACTATGGCCAATTAGAAAACATGGTCACTATTCCCAAAAACCTTTTATTTAAGAGCAAATAACAGATAACATCAATACAAATGATAAATATAACATATGTAATGCAAAAATACAGTTGACTCATATGCATATGCAACAAATCCATTAGCCTGTTACATTATTACAAATATCCACTGGCTAAGTACAAGCTAGTTGTGAAGGTGGAAGACTTTAACATGAGAGTAAGGCTACAGATGACGTACCTTTTCGTCTGAGCTCTTCTTCTTTTCTTCTGAGAAAAGCTTGTACGGCTGCTGATTGGACACCCTTAACTTTGGGGTCTTTTTTGGGAGGACCCACTGCCAAACTATACCTTTTCTAAAAAATGAACAAAAAACAGAAAAACAATGGTAAACGTTATAAACAATTCAACCTTGAGAAACAGATTGTCCATTAGTAAATGGCACTAGGCCAGGCAATAGAGAGGCTTGATGTTGACTGAAACACCAATTCTGAATAATTAAGAGATCATGTAACCCACATTAAAGCTTAGTCATAGTATTTTAGGCTAAAGATGGTTATGAATGACTATTTTTATGCACAGAGTTTCTCTGTAACATCCCAAATAATGAATAAATGAAAAACTCAGAGAAACACTATTTTCAGGCTATTATCCCCAAAATGTACCTGGGGCTGGAGGCTTAAAAAAAAAAAAAAAAAAAAAAAAATCACCACTTAGAACAGGTATTTTAAAATTCTGATTTTAAAATAGCCCTGGCTGGTGAGACTCAGTGGATTGAACACTGGACTGTGAACCGAAAGTTCACCAGTTTGATCACTGGTCAGGGCACATACATGCCTGTGTTGTACACTAGGTCCCCAGTAGGAGGTGTGTGAGAGGCAACTATCAATGTATCGCTGGCATATTGATGTTTCTCTCCCTCCCTTCCCCTCTCTCTAAAAAGAAATAAATAACATAAATTTTAAAATAAAATCAGCCTTCACCCTGACTGGTGTGGCTCAGTGAGTTGGGTGTTTTCCTGCAAACCAGTTCACACCTGGTTTGGAGGCCAGGTGCAAGGCAACCAGTCGATGTATCTCTCACACATCAGTGATTATCTCCCCCTCTTTCTCCCTCCCTTTCCCTCTCATTAAAAAAAAAAAAAAAAAAAAGAAACCCTGAATGGTGGCTAAGTGGAAAGGTGCTGGCCTGCAGCCCCAAAGGTCGCTGGTTCGATTCCCAGCCAGGGCACATAACCAAGTTGCAAGCCAGGTCTCCAGCCTGCTCTGTGGCTGGAGGCAGGTGAAAGGCAACCATACATTGATGTTTCTCTCCCTCTCTGCCTCTCTCCCTTCCCCTCTCTCTAAAAGATAATAAATAAAATCTTTTTAAAATTTTTTTTAAAAGGAAAGAAAGAAAAAGAAAGGAGAAAGAAAGGAAGGAAGGAAGGGAGAAAGGGATGGAATGAAAAGAAAAGAAAAGGAGGGAGGAAAGGGAAAGAAAGTTAATCTTTAAAAAAGACCTTCTTCAGAATGATGCATTTCAAAGTCCAACATTTCAAACAGTAAAAACTACGACTCACAACTATGTTCTTTCCTGAGTTCCCTACTCCAGTTGATTCTCCAGTAGGGACTCATGGCTACGCAGGTTATTTTGCTTACAACGTGAAACACTGAGATTTTACTCTGACCACCCCAAAAAATACTAACATTATCCCAGTACAGACGGTATTTCTCTGGGCTTCACTTTTTATGCAACCATGTTGGGAAATGGCCAACACTAGAGTATTGTTCATTTGAACTATGAAAAGAAAAACATTTTCATTTTGTAAGTAACTATCATTATAGAAGTACGATAAACAGAGCTAACAGCTCAGACTGAGATGATTCATCTCCAGGACCATTTCACATTAAATTTATGAGCTAGGAAATAAGATTTTCAATGTGCTCTCCTTCTTTTGTCTTATTAGGCTGGTGACATTTTTAATCATTTAACCTATTGCTGTGTTAGTTAAAAACAAACAAACATACTAACCTCTGAGAAAATATTCAGCTACTTTGGAACCAAAAAGTCATTCTGAAAATGTGTATGAAATTCGTGGAGGAAAGCCAATGGAGCCATACTCCCCATACAGCTGCCATATACAAGGCATCTTGAAACAGGCTGGAAGTTCCAGCTAAGTCAGTCTACCAATGAGGCAACTAGCCAAGGAAGCAGGCCCTCAGAAACCTGAAAATCCTGCATGGTAACAATGCTAAGAACTGACACATGCCTGACAGAGAGAAATCCCAAGAGAGCATCGAAAGATCCTTCCCAGTCCTGTTGGCTGAGTCATAATGAGATCCTTTTTTTTAAAAGAGAAAAATTTTTATCTTTATAAATTTATTTGCAGATCCTTCCCATAGTGGATTAGGACCCAATACTTAAAGGAGAAAGAAAGAGGTAAAGGAAGACTGAGGAGAAGGAGCATAATGCTTATCTAACTAGGTATATAAAACTGTCCGGGTTTACAAAAACCTCAAACATAGACAAGATCGTCACATTTTCATAATGGTAGGGTCACCATGAATATGAATCAAGTTGCAAAAGGCATATACAGATTTGTAAGCAGAGGTGCACACACTCACTCTACCCAAAGAGGAAGGGTAGATTTTCTTACCAAAACTTGACTTTCCTGTCCCTGCCAACTATATAGTCCATACATTCACCTGCCAAATCAAACCTTATACACAGTGTTTCCTACAGAAAAATGCCAATAAACACATTAGTGTTAATTACTTAAAATAGGATTGTTTTATTATCTACATATTAATACATAAGCACTTCCTAATTTGATTTCAGGACAGGCATCTTTCCTCCTAACCTGGGACTTGAAGAGACAGGTAACGGGGATTCTGACTAGCAGAAAATCTAGTCTTTGCTGAACACAGGCACCCAAAGGGAAAACAACAGTGTCAAGAGGCACTATTTAACACAGGGTTCACCCAAGCTTCAGTCATTCACGTACTACCTGCATGATTTTTCTTTCGGTACACCACCCACATTATTAATTATTCATTTTAAGAAAATTTACAGACCTGCCCTGATGGGTGTGGCTCAGTTGACTGGGCATTGTCCTGCAACGTGAAGGGTCCCTGACTAGATTCCAGGGCAGGGCACCTGCCTGGGCTGCAAGTTCAGTCCTGGTGGGTTACATTTGAGGAGCAACCAACTGATGTTTCTCTTTCACATAAATGTTTCTCTTCCTCTCTTTCTCCCTCCTTTCTCCTAATAATAAACAAAATCTTTTAAAAACAAAGGAAAAGTCATAGACCTAACACTATGACTTACTATTACAGCTTTGCCAAGTAATATCTATGAAATGACTAGCTTAGAAGGAGTTATATTTTTCCAAATCATATAAAAATAGGTAACTACTTAAACAAACAAACAAACAAAAACTATTAGCCCTGGCTGGTGTGGCTCAGTGGATTGAGCACTCGGTGGATTGAGAACCAAAGGGTCGCCAGTTTGATTCCCAGTCAGGGAACATGCCTGAGTTGTGGGCTAGGTCCCCGGTTGGGGGCACACGAAAGTCAATGAATTTTCCTTTCTTTTTAAAACACATTGGTGTTTCTCTCTCTCTCTCTTTCTCCTTCCCTTCTCCTCTCTCTAAAAATAAAATAAATAAAAATTTTTAAAAGTTTAAAAAAATGTAAGAATACATAATTTTAAAATAAATTCTGGGGGGTTTTGTGTCCCCCCTTCTACATCTCAATAAAAATGCTGCAGAAGGCCTCAGACCGGGAATTACATTATTCTCTATTTATAAGGCAGAAGAATTATTTGGCACTTTCCCTTGCATCAGATGGTCACATTTAGCTCTAGCTGCAGCACATCAAGATGCATCCACCAATTCTGAATCTGATTCAAGGCACCAGGCTGCTTCATTGTTTTAGCTTCATGAAAAGCAGCTGGACAAGAGTTTCTTTCATTTTATTATACTGTAACCCAACTCAAGTCATTCTGCTGGACTCCAATGAATGATCTACAACAATGAAGCTTATGCCATTTAAACACAGTATCAGAAATTTTGCCAAGATTTGTAATTCTAAAGCCAACAGACCTAGAAAACATTAAGTAACTTTAAAACATGTGTTCCTGCTTTGGGACTCTACTGTCAGTCATATTATGAAAAGTATGGGTCGGGGGAGGGGCATGGAGGAGGGTATAGGAGAGATAAATGTGGTCAGAGACTTGACTTGAGGGGAGCACACAATACACTGTACAGATGATGTGGTGTAGCATTGTGCACCTGAAACCTGTATAACTTTGTTAACCAGTGTCATCCCAATACATTCAATAAAAAGGAAACAAAGAAAAAAAGAAAATTAGGAGCCTTCAGTCAGGAAATAGGTGTTCACCAAATATGTTATGTTGGAATCAATAGTCAATCCCTTCCTGAAAGCTGTTTATTTACTCAGGAGATAACATATTGTTGTAATTGTAGAAAGTATAAAGTTCCTGATGGTTTTACATACATTAGAGATCTATTATCAGAGTTAGGAGTTGGGAATATTCAAAGAATATATTCCTAACTTTAATAACCACACAATTTCTAAAATCTCAAAACATGAGTCAGAGAAGGAATGCAGGCATAGAGAACCAATGATTTGCATCAATGCTTACGTAGCTGGGTAGCTAAAGGGGTGAAAATAAAGCAACCAAATAGTTTACTATTCAGGATTGCTATTGCATTAAATGTAAACATTACTGTTACTGTGTTTATAATATATCTAATAATAAAATCAGATAGGTAGTTCAGAGCCTCTAGTCTAATCTCTGTATTAGAAATGCCCCAGGTAGGACAATCATGTAGTTCCAGCTTCTAGAATGAAGAATTGTGAATTAAAATCTAGGTCTGATGTGGCCCAAAAGTTTTCCCACTACAGCATGCATCATTTCTAATTTAATTCCAGCACTTAACATCTCTAGCTCTAACCTCAATCTTTTAATTTTCAAAATTATTTTATTATTGTTTTATTACAGTTATTTCATTTTTCTCCCACTGCTCTCCCCTGTCCCCCCTCCCCTCTCCCACAGTCAGTCCTCACCTTCTTGGCCATGTCCATGGGCCTTCCACATTAGCTTCTCAACTAAAACCTACCCCCTTTTCCCCCTCCTCTCCCCTTCCCCTCTTTCTTTCTTTCTTTTTTTCTTTTTTTAATATTTTATTTATTATTTTTAGAGAGAGGGGAAGGGAGAGAGGCAGAGAGGGAGACAGACATCAATGTATGGTTGCCTTTCACCTGCCTCCAGCCACAGACCTGGCTGGAGACCTGGTTTGCAACCTCACTGTATGTCCTGGCTGGGAATCCAACCAGCGACCTTTGGGTTTGCAGGCTTGCGCCTTATCCACTGTGCTTATTTTTTTTTTTTTTTTTTTTTTAATTTTAAAGATTTTATTTTAGAGAGGGAGGAGAGGAGGGGAAAAGAAAGGGCGAGAAACACCAACCAGTCATCTCTTGTACACCCCCAACCTGGGATGTGGGATCATGCAGTACCCTAACTGGGAATAGAACCCGCCACCTTCCGGTTTGCAGCAC
This sequence comes from Noctilio leporinus, assembly GCA_004026585.1. Lineage (NCBI taxonomy): Eukaryota > Metazoa > Chordata > Mammalia > Chiroptera > Noctilionidae > Noctilio > Noctilio leporinus. Next base: position 641,372 of record PVIW01000192.1, on the reverse strand, counting down.
CACGCCCAGCTCACTAAGCCACACCAGTCATGGCTCTAATCTCAATTTTAAATGTCATTCCCTAAGTTCCCCAGTCTCTTAAACAGTGCCATTACACCAAACAGATCCACAACTGACATTTCTCTTTTCTTTCTCCACCCTCAGGCTCTGTTAACCATGTGGGCACCCTCCCTGAAAGGCCAAAAGTTTCTCTGCCAGTTTCAAATGCTGTTTAAAGATCTCTCCCATCAGACTTTATTGTACACTGAGAAGTGTACAAATAAAACGGATAGGGCTACTGCTTAAGACTATAAGCCTGGGGCTGGGGATAGGGAGTTGGATGGGTTCAGTGATTCAGGCTGTATAGATGACACCCTTCCTTACCATCCTATATCTAATACATTCTCCTCTTTCAATCTGGGCTTGTGAGTAAGAACAAGAACTCTGGAGCCGATCTCAATTAGATTCTCTGCTCTGCCATGACCCTTATTAGCTGTGTGACTCTGAGCAAATTTCTTTGCTCTCTGGGCCTCAGTTTCCTCATCTGTAAAACAATTTTCCTTATAGGGCTATTATAATGATTAAATTCATTGATAAGAATATAAAGTGCTTAGATAAGTGCCTGGCAGAGAGTAAGCACTATAATTATTACTTGCTATTGCCATTATTATTCAGAAAGAGATTTATCAGGTAATGATGAGGAAGAGAAATAACAATGCCTATTGGGGCAGTAGTTTCTAAAAGACCCTTTCCCTAAAATACTGGTTGAGAAGTACTGCTCTATGCTAGAAATCCAAAGCTGCACCAGGGACTGGATAAGTCATTGTCAGATCCAAGAATGGAGAGCAATACAATTATAATTGATTATACTGGGTTGGCCAAAAAGTCTGTTCAGTTTTCCTGTAAAATAAGAGATACATTTTTCACTTTCATCATTAACGATTTGGATATTTTGAGTATGTTGGCTATCTCCCACTATTGGCTACTCCTAGTGGATAGCAGCCAGGGGTGCTGCTAAATATCTTTCAATGTGTAAGACAGCCCTACAGCAACGAATTACCTGGCCAAAAAGGTACCAAGAAACTTTGAGCCACTACTGACACATTCAATCAGTCACTGCACCTTCTCCATACATCTCACAAACATTTTTTTTTTGTGTTGCTGTTATGTTTACCTTTCTTGAAATAATATACTTAAAATATTGCATATTTCACCTTCAATGTTAAAAAGGTTGCATAAAAATTTACCAGTCTTTTAAAAATGCATGCTGATATGACAGCTGTCAAAATAAAATCTAACAAAATTGTTTCAAAAGCAGTTAAAGGCAATTAAGCCCTACTACAGACATTTATGGAAAAAAGTAAATGAACTTTTTGGCCAACCCAACAGATCAAGGGTTACAAAGTCACTGCCTATACAAACTTTTAGTTGGCCCATACTGTTATTTACAAGACAATGTAACTATTGTAATAAATGGCAGGCTTCTTTGGAATACAGGAACTTTGGCACCTATCATTTTATATCTAGACTACTTCAAGAATTTGCAACATCCATCTGGTCCCTGAAGACATCAGTAACCGCCATCCCAGTTTAAGTTCCTGGGCTCCATTTTCAGTACCTGCATTTTTCTCCTTAAGGGACCATAGCTCTCAAATCTTTGTATCTGGTACCATATAATGGCTCCCCCTTTACTTCTGGTTTGAGGGTCACATCAGAACTATGGTATCTTGTTTGGCATGATTTTTACAATCTCACTGTGATAAAGACCATGTAACCTGTCTCATGCACTACAAGCCATTAATTATAGCTACTTGAAACCTAGAAGAATCCATATTCTAAGCTATTCTATAAAAACAAGACAACTGCTTTGTTTTTTTGCTAGAGAAGGCAGGAAGAAAAATCCTAAGTGCAAGGTTATCAAAAATGTCTTTTCTCCTTTGAATAAAAATAGTTAATGACAATAACTGGTTGCATCACCTTCATCAGCTGTTATTCTGTATTCAGTTTTCTACTGGGAAATATAGTGTGTCTAATATTTGTAGGCATGATGCAATCCTTTCTATGTTTTAACTAAAACATTATAAAAATAACTAATTCTTTAAAAAAAAAAAAACAACAGAAAATAAAAAGCTGTCCCATTGGAAAAATATTCATTGCTTCTCAAGCCAAATACAACAGATATGTCTTGAAAATAAAGCCCTGCAAAGAGTTCAAAGTGGCTGTACAGGTGTTTTAAATATTAGCCTCCAAAGGGTTTTGCTCTAATCAATGCTCATGGTATCTTTCTGTAACAAAGGTCTGACATAGGAACCATGAAGACTGAATCTGACCATCAGGTCTGATAGGATTCAAACGGAAGGTGGGGAAGAGATGGCTAAAAAGGAAAAATGAACTTTGCACCAGAGAGGGATGGTGCGATCGCTGCCAAATACTGCAGACTCTGCAGTCCTCAGAATACCAATTAATCAGTAAAGTTTATGCCAAGCAGTGTATGTGGCTTGAAATGTTGTTTCTTGATTTGGATGGTGGTTTACAAGGATACTTGTTTAGTAAGAATCTCTCTTACCTGTACCATGTTATAATTAAAAAAAAAAAAAAAAAAAAGGAAATGAGGCTTGGGAATCTCTTCAGCCGTAACAATTACACTTTATTTCTTTTTAAAAATGAATATGAATATGGTAAAATATTAATATATGTTAAATATGAGGTATGGGCATATAGGTATATGTTAATATTCTATATGTTTTACAAGTGTCCAAAAATTTTAAATATACTATTTTTCAAGACTGTGTCTCTTTCTCCAGTCAACTTAAAAAGGAAAAAAATACTGCACGAAGAAAGCATTTTTCCTGGGTCTTACTGTTTATACATTGTTTGCAGTGATGGTGTGCTCTAAAAGGCTGGACTTTGAGCTGATGAAGAATATAACTTAGAATAATTAGATGAATTAAATTGCAGATCATGGGTTAAATTTAACTAACGTCTTGCTCTATTCCTCAACAGTTTCTTTTGTGACAGACTTTCATGTGATGTAAAAAGATAAGGATTATAATGCCACCTAACTAAATCAACTTCTAGGCTTAATAGCATTTTGAGGGCCAGGCAAATAAAAGCACACTTTCATAACGTATATGCATGTATTCATCTATTACATTTTAAATGGCATACCAATTTATCTGTTTTCCTTTCTGTTTCCAGTCTTTGACAGATCAATAGATAGATCAATAGATAATGTATATATTCTGAAATATACAATTTAAAAAAAAATTTTTATTCATTACTTTTTAGAGAGAAGGGCAGAGAGGGAGAACGAAAGGAGAAACATCAATGTATGATTGCCTTTCACCTGCCTTCAGCTACTGACCTGGCTGGAGACCCAGATGGAGATCTGGTTATGCTCCCTGGCTGGGAATCGAACCAGCAACCAGAGCCAATCTACTAAGCCACCATCCAGGGCCCTGAAATATCCACATATTTTGAAATATGCTTCTGTTCTAGGAATATCTGCTTTCCACCAGCAGCTATTGGTTTTTAGAATAAGAAATTACTAACTCTTGCCCTGACTGGTGGCAGGGTGGATAGGTGCCAGCCTGCGAACCCAAAGGTTGTTGGTTTGATTCCCAGCCAGGGCACATAACCAGGTTGCAAGCCAGGTCTCCAGCCAGATCCTTAGCTGGAGGCAGGGGAAAGGCAACTAACTACATGTGGGGGGAAAAAAGCCAAAAAAAAAATTACTAACTCTTTAATTCTTCCACAGAATATTCTTGGGCATCAAAGCTAGTATTGATCTATTTTTGACCTCTATTGAAATTCAGGAAGATCTAGGGTCAAAAATGGATCTTATTCAATGGTCCAATATTACCAAACTCAATATTGACTTGTCTAGGAAATTTACAGATGCAAAAAATAATTGTTGTTCAAGGTTTCAAAGGTTTAAGCCCAGAACTTCAACTTGCATAACTTATTTTTTTTTCTTTTTTAAAGATTTTATTTCATTATTTTTTAGAAAGAGGGGAAGGAAGAGAGGCAGAGAGGGAGAGAGACATCCATGTATGGTTGCTTTTCACCTGCCTCCAGCCACAGACCTGACTGGAGACCTGGTTTGCAACCTTGTTATGTGCCCTGGCTGGGGAATCGAACCTGCAACCTTTGGGTTTGCAGGCCGGCACCTTATCCACTGTGCTACCAGCCAGGGTGTCAACTTGCATAACTTATGACCCATGGCTTAAGGAAATGATTACTAGAAGTACTTGAGATGGAGAGAGCTACACATATTATAAACTGATAGGTATCAGTTATATTTACCAGTAATTTACTATCTTCTGATCAATGATTTCAAAATGGTAAAAAAAAAAAAAAAAAAAAAAAAAAAAAAAAAAAAAAAAAAAAAAAAAAAAAAAAAAAAAAAAAAAAAAGAGCCAGCATCATAAGACAAAAAATAAAATCACCATATACAAAATTCTGAGAAATGCAGACAAGAGTGAGAACGCAGTAAATTCCAGTTGAATTGACTAACAGAGAGCTAGCTCTATGTGTTCTACATCTCACTGCTCAAACCGCAGGTATCACAAGGCAATTTATCGGTTTACAGCTGTCCTGTGGGTACCATCTGAGAATCCAGAAATGACTCGTTTATGCAAAACAGCTACAACCCCGCAAATGAGGTCCTCTCCACCATTTAGGCGTTTCGATTTTTAAAGTCTTAAACCGCCTCTGCGATTATTAGAGACTTGGCAAACATTACTTGAGCAAACGGAACCTAGATTTCAAACAAAGACAAACCTGGAAGGCCACAAATAAACGGAAGCTAAAACTAGCTCATCCACGCTGTTGGCCAAGGATTTCGTGGAATCTGCTCAATTTCTCTTCCCCACACAAAAGGTGATCCTCGGGAGATGATCTTTTAGCCACTCCGTTTGTTAAGTGGGTGGAGCCACAAATCAGGAGAAGTTGTTCGGGAAAATCACTAAATGTTTGACCCGAATATCAGTGGTATATCAGCCAAAAGGGTATCAGGCGGTCTCTAAAACACCAATCTCCCAACATACATCCTTCCTCCCCACCTTTGGGCAGAACTTTAAACGGAAGCCAGGAAACTAGCGCTAGATTCCACTACGTGCCAGGCACGACTCCACTCATCGGCTCTCGCTCCACTCTAAAACACCCAAACGGCACACTGAACTAGCAAAACCCACTCGCTGGAAGGCTCCTGGCTCGTCGCCAGCCCGTCTTCACCCAGCGTTCCCAGAAGTACAGCCCAAGAAAAGTAAATAAAGGTGTTCAGGTCTTTCCTCTCTCGGAGCCTAGAGGCGGATGCCTGGAAGTTCCAGCCCACGGATACACATTCCGAACTTGAAGATCAGGATCTCCTACAGGGGCGTCCCAGCGGCGACTTACCGGTACGTTGTTGACTCCTTGTGCTTTCGAAGCTATCATGAGAATTTCCCTGAAATCCATGTTGGCCGAGTCGGCGAGACTGGGCCAGGCTCTCGGAGTAGAGCGACAGACAGCCCTACCCAGAGCTGCCAGCTGCAGCCAACTAAACTGGCTGGCCAGCCCCTTTCCCACCCCTTGTCAGCAAGACCACTTCCGGCTCCTTCCCAAGCCGTCTGCCCGCCCCCTTCTCTCAAGCGGCCTACATCCTTTCTCAGGTCCTTCGCTTCACTCGCGAGTCCCTGGCGTAACTTCCGCTTTTAGGCGAGACCATGGAACGTGATACGTGGCGGATGACGTCACCCGCGGAGGCGGGACTAAGCCCTTCGCCAACCAAAGAGACAAGGCCTAGTAAACTGAGGGGGTGTGGTAGCGGCCCTGGCCGGTAGCCTTACCATCGGGGTGCTGCTTCCGAGCTCTGGGTAGGGGAAGTAAGGTGGGGTGGTTACCTACCAGGCCTGGGTTCGCTGGGTGTCACGGGTGGGCGCTCAGGACTGAAACGGCGGTGCCGCAACAGCAGAACCGACAGGTCTCGAGCGGGGGGATTTCAGTTACTGGTTTCTAGGCACTCCCGGAGCTGCGCAGGCGCACACGACACCGACTTGTCCTGTCTTAGATGCTCATTAATTCATCTCGTCCTGGTACAGGGTGTGTGCTCACTTCCTACACAGATGCACACATTCCAAGTTTAGAGACACCCGCTTACCGCCTTTGCCCTATTTAGATAATAAACTCCACTTAGGGCAGTTTTGCTCAGTGGATGAATGAATTCCTCACATGTCCAGACCGAACCTGGACATAGTTGGTATCATAGTATGATAAAACATACATACATGCCGCATATTCATATTCATTGGGAGCCTAGTCCTCGTTTCCTTTTAAGAATTACCTGGGATCTATACGGTTAACCCACTAAAACACACCCGTTAGGTGGATTGGGGGATGGAGTGGAAACAGGCAAGAATGGATTGTAAACGGACAGTAGGGATGTTTTCAGTGTGATGGAAATTCTCCGCAACTGTATTGCAGTGGTGGTTATTGTGCTGTAAATTGGCTAAAATTCATTGTACACTTAAAACAGGTGAGTTTTACTTTAAGTTATACCTAAATAAAACTGTTAAAAGGTATTACACAAAGCTTCTCGGTCTTACTCTTTCAACTGACGTTTAATGCTGAGTTGTAGTCCTCACTACATTTCTACATTTAAGTCTGCCAAACAACACACATTCAGTTTGTTCGATGGCAGAACTGGAATTCTCAACTTTCCTATTCCTCTTGGGGAACCCAGCATAGCATACAGGTCACCCATACCTTTCATAAACATACTCTCCTATTTTAGGTAGTTCACACTTGCAGGAGACCAACTGTATAAATATTTCACCCTTACGAATGTAATCCAATGGAGGCTTGGGTGCAATATGTTGAAAAAACTGGCAGATCTCAGGTTCCTCATCTAAAAAATTAACACTAATTTTGTGTTTCCTTCAAGTGGTTTGCTTTTCAGTGGTTTCCCATTGTTCTTAGAAATCTTAATCCTAACCATGGCCTATATGGACTGCTGTGGTTTACCCTGGCCCATTTCTTTACCATCATCATCTTGACTTGTATGTGCCAAGCTCTCTTCCATTCCAAGGCCTTTCCATTTACTTCCCTCTACCTGGTATGTTCCCTCTAATCTGCTGGGCCAGCTCCAACTCATTCTTCAGAATCTCATCTTCGGTGGGTGGTTATCTAGGTTTAAGCCTGAGCTCCGTTGGTTCCTAGGTATAGTATAATTAGGCAAGTGCTCAACCTCTCCCTGCACCTGAGCTTGATAGATAAGATTATAATAGTAGTGATAGAGTTTATGTAAAATAATGCTTGTAAGGACTATAAGTTAGTACCTAATAGTTAGGGGCTGAGTTGTGTGACCTTAAAATTCATATATTGAAATTCTAACCCCCCAGACTGTAGTGTGTGACCATATTTGGGGTCTTTAAAAAGATAATTAAGCCCTGGCTGGTATGGCTCAGTGGACTGAGTGACAGCCTGTGAACCAAAGGGTTGTTGGTTTGATTCCCAGTCAGGGCACATGCCTAGGTTTCCAGCCAGGGCCTCAATTAGTGGCCTGTGAAAGGCAACCAATCAATGTATCTCTTGCACATCAATGCTTCCCTCTTTCTTCCTCCCTCCCTCTCTCTAAAAATAAAAAATAAATTCTTTAAAAAAAAAAAGGTAAGTTAAAATGAGGGTATCCTTAAAAGAGGACACATTGGACGTAGGCAAGGACAAAGGGAAGACCATGTAAAGACACAGAAAGAAGATGGCTATGTACAAACCAAGGAGAAAGGCCTCAGATAAAACCAACGCTGCCAACACCTTGATTCTATACTTCTAGTCTTTAATTGTGAGAAAATACATTTCCATTATTTAAGCCACCCAGTCTGTGGTGCTTTGTTATGGCAGCCCTAACAATCTTAATGTATTGGCACATGGTGAATACTCAATAAATGTCAGGTATTATTTCTCAAGGAAGCTCTCTCTGAACTAGCTCAGAACTGCTTTTATGAAGTCTTACAGTACCCAGGATATTTTCCTTTATAAAACTTTTCACAGGTACAATAGCTAACATATATGAGGGGGGATTGTTATATCCAGACGAAAGCGAGACACCAAACGCTGGAGACTTTCGGGGATTCAAAGATGTTATTTATTGGCCAAACAACAGACCTGCGCAGGGGCGACCTCAATCTCATGAGGCGCGCACTGTCGCTTACAGCTAGGGCTTTTTATAGCAGAGCAAGCGAGCCCGGGCACAGAAGATAAGATGGTAGTTAGTGATTGACTATCAGGGTGGGGGTCTGAGGTGGTCTTGAGGCCGTAATTGGCCTGTCTCCGGGCTGTCAGGTTGCCCTAATATCTTGGGTCAACAGTCTTTTCCGCCAGCGGTTTCTTGCCCAGCGCTTGTGGACTCCAGGGGTCCCGGGATCCCTTCGTCCCTGCAGAGGTCCCCTGCAGAGCGACTGCGCTTTTCTTTAACTAGGTCTCTAAATAAGCTTCCTCCTTTCCTAGTTTCAATAATGCTAGTAATACACATCAGGCTTTTGCTGGGGTTCCACAGGAATCCCAAAAACCCTGGATTATCTTCTGGAGGTCAGGCCCCTTCTAGTACAGACTTCCCCCATTGGTTAATGTTCTAGGAACCCATCTGTATCAGTGTATCGCTGGCATTGTTGTGAGAGACTGCATTAGGCTTCAGTGAAATTTTATTTGAAGACTCAACATAGTTGCCTATTTTATGATGCGTGATTTACGAGCATACCTGCCCACGCCACACTGAGTGGTCAGCAGTTTTTCACCTTGCCCCACCCTCCCTATTCACCCCATTTCACCCCAAACAACTTGTTTTTGTTTTCTGAGATGAAAAATGTCTTCAAAGGGAAATGTTTTATGGATGTGGAAGAGGTGAAACTAAAAATAACAAAAGTACCAAAAGGCATCAAAAAATGGTTTAAGCAGTGAGAAAAATGTCTTGATAGGTGTATTGCATCAAATGAAGAGTACTTTGAAGGTGACTGAAGTTTAAACATGTAAGAGTAAATACACAATTTTTAATTAATAAATTCCATTTTTTAGTTTCACCTCATATATTAAGCCCTTAATATCTACCAAGTACTTGACATGGATCATCTTATTTAATCATAGATGCCTATAGTATGTCATTTGTTATTATCTTATAAATGAAAAAACTGAGGCTTGAAGAGTTGAAATAACTGGATTAATATTTGTACAGTTAGCCAATGGGAGACCCAAGCTAAATCAGAGAGATCAGCCACCATATTAAATTGCCTCTTTATATTTTCAATTAATCCATCTGAACTGGCATAAATGCGTACACATGAAACTATAGATAATTTAAGAGAGTTTGGATTAGGTAGTTACTCAAAATCACCAAGAACAACTGCTGGAGGAGGAAATGAGGTAAGTAATGAGGGACAAGAAGGAGTTCTACTATAATCATATAAGAGAAAACTTTTATCAATGAATTCATCAAATATGTTTTGAGAAACTATTGTACATACAGCCCTAGGAACAATACAAAGAAAGGAAACCCAGCCCTTGCCTGGGTATGAACACAAATAACAACAATGCAAGACAAAAACTATTAACTGCATTAGGGGGCAAAATGTATTGGAGGGAATGGTTGCCAGATTTATCAAATAAAATAAGATCTAGGGCATCTCAATTTTTTTAAAGCTGACTTTTGTCATCTCTATTTCTTACTTATTTTTTATTTTTATTACTTTTAGAGAGAGGGAAATAAGAGAAGGAGAGAGACATCAATGTATGGTTGCCTTTCACCTGCCTCCAGCTATGGACCTGGCTGGAGATCTGGCTTGCAACCTGGTTATGTGCCCTGACTGGGAATCAAACCAGTGACCTTTGGGTTCACAGGCTACCGCCTTATCCACTGTGCCACCAGCCAGAGCTTAGATACAGGGTTAAGTTTTAATTGCAGATCAACAAAAAACACTAAAAATAATTAGTTTTAGTTTTTATATAAACTTCAGATTTAATGGTTGTCCTGTGTTTTATCTGTCAATCCTAAAAGCAATGGAATTTCAATTAGAACATGAACAATGACAGAGAGGCGGGAAAACATATAAATGAGTTCAGGGAACAAGTAGTGGAGGAATTTAGAATAAAATAATGTCAGAAATAAGAATAGGAAATAAGGTCAGAAAAGTAGGTGAAGCCATGTGGAGATAGTTTGAGAGCCTGGGCAGGAGGGAAGGAGAGAGAGGAACCAGTAAAAGGCGGAAGAGCTAGGAGGTGAAACAAAGCAGTACAGTGTGGTGTTCCGGGAGGCAATAGAGAAGCATTGCCAGGGAGGAGGGGCAACTTATTAGATCTGGGCTTCAAGTGTCAAATGCTGCAAGGAGGGTCAGTGGGAATGAGAGGTCACTGAATTCAGCAACTGAGTTTATTCCCTGAAAATTAAGCCCATAATGATACCCTTTTCACCCATCAGATTGACAAAGTTCAAAAAGTTGGAAAATAAGCATTGTTGGTGAGGGTCAGATAAATAAGACATTATGGTAGGAAATAATTTGTTTAGAAACTTGACAAAATAATAGATTACCATAATAAAGGCTAATGCTATGTACTTATTGCATACCTGGCACTCTAAGCAGTTTTGTATATTAATTAGCTCATTGAGTTTTCACAGCAACCCTATCAGAGATGGAGAAACTGTGGCACAGGGTGATTAAGGGACTTGTCCTAGTTCACCCAAGGAGTAAGTAGCCAAGGCAGCACCTGGCTCCGGACTGTGCTCTACTATGATATACTGGCTTTATCAGTCAAAATCCAAAATCCGACTCCTCTGACACGGAAATTCCCTTTCTAGGAATATGTTCTACCAGAGTATTCCACGTGTGTGAAAAGACAATTGAAGTTATTTCCTGTAGCATGATTTGAAAAACAATCCAAATGTGCATTAGTAGGAGGCTAAATGAAATACATTTTGGTATACAGCCTTATAGAGTGGAAAACTATGCAAAGAATGAAGTAGAGCTACATGTATGATATGGAATAATCTCTGAAATATATTAAGTGAAAAAAAGCAACACAGAGAACAATGTGTGCCACTGCTGGGGTAAGCAAAAAGGTGAACGTACATGTACCATACATATACGCACATCTATAGTTGTATATCTATAAGGTTATCTCTGAAAGGATGGGTGCCGAGAAGAGGATTTAGGAGATGGTTGCCTCTGTGGAGGAGAGAGCTCAGTTACCTGAGAAAGGGAGGGTTATTTTTTCCTGCGTTCTCTTTGGTGCTCGTTGAATGCTTTTCCTTGTGCATATACTGCCTTTTGAAAACACCAATTTTATTTATTTATTTATTTATTTGAGAGAAGGGAAGGGAGAGAGGCAGAGAGGGAGAGAAACATCATTGCATGGTTGCCTTTCACCTGCCTCCAGCTACAGACCTGGCTGGAGACCTGACTTGCCACCTGGCCACGTATGTGCCCTGCCTGGGAATTGAACCAGCAACCCCGGGGTTCACAGGCCGGCACGTTATCTCCTGTGCTACCAGCCAGGGCCTGAAAACACCATTTTTTTTTTTTCAGTTTTAAAAAAGATTTTAACAGCCAACAGTATGCAGCGTTTTTCACTTTATATATGCGCAATCATGAGCATACATTTCTTTCATCTTCCAACAGTTATGAGGAGGGCCTTATTCATCCCTTTCCGGGAAGTCAGTGTGTAGACATGAAATACTCTATCAGAGATCTCCACCTGGAATGGACTCTCAGGAGCATCAGAGCTGCTGCAGTGGTGCTTTTATTATCATTAGTGGGAGACCCAGGCCTGGGTAGGGCACGACTGAGTGTCTCGGCACTCATGAGGTCCTCCAGTAATTAAGTAACCCCAATCCAAAGAACTGCTTTGTAAGCAGTTTCAACAACGTGACATTGAGAGGACAGGTTTGTTTACAGAAATGAGATCATTCTCTCTGTATATGTATATGGATTTTTTTTTTCAGTTTAAAATATGCCTTGGAGCTCTTTTCATGTCAGTACATATTGATCTACTTTATTTTTTTATAGCCGCTGTATCATATTCGATAGTTTGCATTTAGCATAGATTATCTAACCACAATACTGTTAATGAGTTGTAAGGCTTCTTATAATTTTTTATTATCATGAACAGCGCTGCAATAAATAGCCTGTAAATGCTATTTTTGTGTGTGCAAATAGCCTGTATGTTTTCCTGTGTTAGATATTTAGATACCTAGAAATTGGATTTCTGGGCTAAAAGGTATTCACAATTAAAATTTTGATAGCTACTACTTAATTGTCCTCTGCAAGGGACCTACCAACTTAGATTCCCACCACCAATATATTAGAGCACCTTTTTCTCTCTACAACAGCCCTGGGTAGTACCAAACTTAAATTTTTGTCAATCTGATAGGTGAAAATGGTCATATTGTTTTCTTATTTTTTCTGTCCTCAATTACTAGCCAGCATGAATTACTCGCCACTTTTCATATGCTAATTATGAGTTGTTGGTCTTTTTCTTTTGTCAATTGTTCACATCTGCAAGAGATATTCTGATTATTGTCCTGGCATCCATCCCACTCCCTATCCCACAGTTAGCACAAAATTCCATCTGGGTGGGATCACCCTACTCCCAGCTCCAGTGAGTGCCATAATCTAATCAGCAGAACCTCACTCGGGTTTTCTAAGCGATGAAGTTAAAAACCCCAGTGGATTCAACTGTACGTAAATGAAGCAGGAATGAAGATTCCTCAGGCATAATAAATCCAGTCCTCAGGGCCCAAAACCTTTTTAAGGGCACATGAAAATGCTTTAATTTCTTCTAATGTCAAAATGAAACAAATTAAACTTTTAGGTTAAAGAAGATGCTTAATATATTATGGATTGAATTGTGTCCCCTCCAGATTCCTAATGTTGAATCCTAATTCCCAATGTGACTGTATTTGAGGACAGGGCCTTTAAGGTTAAGTTAGGTTTTAAGGTAATTAATGTTAAATGAAGTTTTACGAGTGAAGCCCTAATTCCATATGACTGATGTTGACAAGGAGGAAATACCGAGAAGTCCTAAATTAAAGTATAGCCATTTAACTGCAGGCCAGTGGACAAAAGACTGTTGGAATTCCTGTACGTCTGTTAGAACTTCAGATTAACTTCTGAAATAGGTGGCTATTTCCAAGATTATCCAAAAGAGAGAAAAACCAGGTACCTTTGGACCCCTGGAGCCTCCATTTCTTGTTTACCCAGGAACTTTCCAATCTGTTGCTGATAAGCCAATCCGCAGAAGCAAACACCTTTTCCTTCTCATTTGGACTCAGCATGTATCCCAGAACTAGCCTGATTCACCTCCTCCCAAAGGCTTTTTCTTTTTCTTTTTTTTTTTTTCCAAAGGCTTTTCTATAGCCAGTGTAAATTCTTTCAGAGTGGCTTGCCTCTTTTTTCTCCCTACTTGATGCCTAAAGAATGTTCCCCCACTCCAGGCTGGCAGATGTGTTTGCCTTTTCCACACAGCCCTACTGCAGGTGGTTGAGACCCTGGGACCTGGCCTTTTTCTTGCACCAATAACCTAATAAACCCTTTCTTTTACAAAAGATTTTCAGCTGTGGAAGTTAAATTTTTTGTTTCGCAGTGTCCTTATAAGAAGGGGAAGATATACCAGAGAGTTTTTTCTACATCCACACTCATGAAAGGCCATGTGAGGACACAGCTAGTAGGTGGCTGGCTGTCTGCACGTGAGGAAGAGAGGCCTCACCTGACACCAACCCTTAAGAGATTTTGACTTGTAGCCTCCAGAACTTCGAGAAAATACATTTCTGTTGCCTAATCCATTTTGTGGTATTTTGTTATAGCAGCCTGAACAGACATACAGTATATAATTATATACTGTATATAGTTATATAATATATTATTATATATTCATCTTTATCACAGGTGCAGTCATAAAATATAATTTAATTTTAAAATGTTTTTAATGTTTCTATGTTTACGGAGGAAGAGGGTCCATGAAGGCAAAAGCGCATAGGGCCCTTCAAAGTCATAATGTAAGCCCAAGACCGGGCCCTGACATTCCCTGGGTCCTGATCTTTAGAGCAGTGGTAGGGAAAAGGAGGCTGCTCTAGATGGTGAGATCTGCTTAATGAGGCCTGGAATGATTGCAGCTACTGTCAGAGTATAGAGGCAGCCGGGGTGGAAAGTGCTAATGAACCGGATCAGAGCAACAGGATGCAGCAGGAATCTGATTAAAAAAAGCATGTGCGGGGATGTGTTCATTAATCCAGGCAGAACAACAGAATGCTGGGAACCCACTTGCTCACACTTGCTGAAATGTGAGGCTTGCAAGTTTAAAAACTTGGCAGAAGTCCTCAAGGACACTTCTACAGCCCCCCAGAAAGACGGGAGTCTCCTTGCCCTCCTAGGATAAGCCATGAGGCAGTCTGGAAGCAGCCCTTTCCCTTCAACCCCCAATAAACCAGTTACCAGCTCCCATACTGGTCATCTGATGATCTCTCAGAGCAAGGCCGCTCTGAGAACAATAAAGACCACAGACAAATGCAGAGCCCACATGCTCCTATGCTTAAAAATCTACTTTTTTTTAAGATTTAAAAAAATTTGTTATTTCCAGAGAGAGGGGAAGGGAGAGGAGGCAGAGAGGGAGAGAGACATCAATGTGTGGGTTGCCTTTCACCTGCCTCTAGCCACTGACCTGGCTGGAGACCTGGCTCGCAACTGGGTTATGTGCCATGGCTGGGAATTGAACCAGAGACTTTAGGGTTTGCAGGCCAGCGCCTTATCCACTGTGCCACCAACCAGGGCTTCATTTTATTTTTATTTTATTTATTTATTTATTTATTTTTTTTAATAATCTAGATAAGGGATAATATAATATAATATTTATTTTAAAAAGGTTTTATTTTATTATTTTTGGAGAGAGGGGGAAGGGAGAGAGGCAGAGAGGGAGAGAGACAGCCATGTATCCATTTTATTTTTTATTCAATCCCAGAGATTTCCCCATTTTGCTTTTTCCTGACCCCTAATCTATCACCGATTAAGTTTATGTAACTCCATTATGAGTATATATTCCCCTTTTGAGGCCAGATAGTAAGGAGGTAGGGAAATCACTTAACAAGTGGAATAAGAGAAACTGAGACAAATGATCTGAGCAATAATTAAACAAGGCCAAAAGATCTGAGCAGCTTATAGCCAGTTAATGAATCATTAACCAAAGACACAGAGGAGCAAAAGGTTACACATTCCAAACCATCCAGGGACAGAACGCCCGAGGTCCTGGCCCTTTTTCAATGCTCTTCTTTTTTTACAAGATTTTTATTTATTTATTTACTTACTTACTTACTTATTATTTTCAGAGAGAAGGGCAGGGAGAGAGGAAGCAAGGGAGAGAAGCATCAATGTGTGGTTGCCTTTCACCTACCCCCAGCTACGGACTTGGCTGGAGGCCTGGCTTGCAACCCTGGTTATGTGCTGTGACTGGGGAATCGAACCAGTGACCCATGGGTTCACAGGCCGGTGCTAATCCACTGAGTCACATCAGCCAGGGCTTCAATGATGTTATTTAAAAATAAAACTAGGCCCTGGCTGGTGGCACAGTGGATGGGGTGCTGGCCTGCGAACCCAAAGGTTGCTGGTTCAATTCCCAGCCAGGGCAACATACCCAGGTTACAAGCCAGGTCTCCAGCCAGGTCCGTAGCTGGAGGCAGGTGAAAGGCAACCATACATTCATGTCTTTCTCCCTCTCTGCCTCTCTCCCTTCCCTTCTCTCTAAAAAGAATAAATAAAACACTTTTTAAAAATAAATAAACTAAAATAAAAATAATAAAGTCTTTCTAAATAAATAAATAAACAAATCTAACCAGAAAATAATCCCTGATGCCTTTATATGGCTCCTTTTCATGAATCAACATCTTGAAGGACACACCTGAAAAGTTAATGAACATTCTGTTAAGACCCCCACCCACCCCAGACCTCCCCTAGGATTCCTGCTGGCCAAAGAAAGAGAAAAACCCTGAAGACAAAGGACAAAGGATGCTATGCTCTCACTAGAGCATGCCCATGCCTTATATCTCTGTTGTTTTTCTGCTAAACTCTAAGGGACCCCAAGAGACTTGCAACCAGGGGAACACTGAGTAGCAGCAGCTTGTCCTGGGATTACCCCCCTGAACCTGCCTCCAAGGACCCCTTTTCTCTGATTTCCCAGTGAGCTCACTTCCTTTACTGTGGCTTCTATTTCTTTAAGAGAGCCAAAGCAGCCCCACCTAGGCTCTCTCTTGTTGCTTCTACTTTAAATGTTTCTTTTGATTCACTGTCCCCAGCTTTAATAAACATACTTTTAAAATCACCTGGACTCATGTTGTGAAATCTTTTCTACAAGTAATCAAGTACCCCACACACTGCCGGTGGGCCCAAGGCAGACCCACCCCAGGCCCAGAACACTTTGATTCTGATGCATAAAATAAATGGTAGAACTGCCATTTTCCAGAGCATTTTCTCAATCTGTTGAGATTTTGATTCCTGGCAATTATTGTCAGTTTGGCTGAAATAAACTCATAAAAATTCTCTAAAGGTTTGAACATTTTTTATGTGACGCTGCCCATTGGCAACCACCCTCAACTCTTTTTGATACCTTCCCACTGTTTAATAACTTTTATATGCCTAAAACATATATATATATATATATTTTTTTTTTTTTTTTAAGATTTTATTTCATTATTTTTATAAGGAGGGGAAGGGAGAGAGGCAGAGAGGGAGAGAGACATCAATGTATGGTTGCTTTTAACCTGCCTCCAGCCACAGACCAGACTGGAGACCTGGTTTGCAACCTTGTTATGTGCCCTGGCTGGGGAATCGAACCTGCTTCCTTTGGGTTCTCAGGCCGGCACCTTATCCACTGTGCTACCAGCCAGGGATTAAAACATATCTTTATATTTGCTGTGTTCTTTTACTCTAATTGTAATGACAATAGGAACTAACACATGTAAAGTGCTTAGTGCTCAGTAAATGGTAGCATTAATGTTAGAAACCATCATCACCCTGCCTGGGTAGTTCAGTTGGTTAGAGCATCCTCCTCAAATGCCAAGGTTGAGGGTTTGATCCCCAGTCAGGGTACAATATAAGAATCAACATAGCCCTGGCTGGTGTGGCTCAGTGAATTAGGTGCCAGCTTGTGAACCAAAGGGTCATTGGTTTGATTCCCAGTTAGGGCACATGCCTGGGTTACAGGCTGGGTCCCCAGTAGGGGACTCGTGAACAGCAACCACACATTCATGTTTCTCTCCCTCTCTTCCTTCCTCCCTTCTTCTCTCTCTAAAAATAAATAATATCTTTAAAAAAAAAAAAGAATCAACATCTACAGTCAGGGTACATATAAGAATCAACCAATGAATGCATAAATAAGCAGAAAAACAAATCAATGTCTTTCTCTCTAAAATCAATCAGTAAGTAAAAAATTTAGAAAAGAATCATCAAAACAACCCATGAAGAAAATATATTATTCTTATTCTCCTGATGAGGAAAGAAATGCGCCAGAGAGAATGTTACTTACTTCCAAGAGATTTCCTACCATGGAGGGACCATGGACACGGACAACAAATGGGGATTGACTGTGGGTGGGGGAGGGGAGAAAAGGGAGGGGCAATGGGATGGATGTAATGCAACAACAATAAAGTAAAATAAAATAATAATAATAATAATAATAAAGAGGTTTCACGCTTCATAAATGGTCAGAACCAGGATTCAAATGTCAGGCCAAGGTCTTAACCACAATGATTCGTTATCATCTGCAACCGCCACTTGAAAACCTCTGGGGTGGAATGAGGCACAATAGAACTGGCTAAGTGAGGGTGGGGGTTTGGCTTACCTGAAAGCCTTGGAATAGGGTTTTGGGGTAAATTAAAGCTATCCAGTTACATTTGGATTTTAGATAAATCATGAACTATTTTTTTTTTAAGATTTTATTTCATTATTTTTAGAAAGAGGAGAAGGGAGAGAGGCAGAGAGGGAGAGAGACATCAGTGTATGGTTGCGTTTCACCTGCCTCCAGCCACAGACCTGACTGGAGACCTGGTTTGCAACCTGGTTATGTGCCCTGGCTGGAGAATCAAACCTGCGACCTTTGGGTTCGCAGGCCGGCGCCTTAACCACTGTGCTACCAGCCAGGGCCATGAACTATTTTTTAAGTATAGTTTGTACAAACTAGAAAGTTATTTGCTTGAAATTCATATAATATTTAGCTGGAAGTTTTGTATTTTTATTTGCTAAGCCAGATACGGCATGATTCCACCAGGGAGTTGAGCTCCAGCGAGGAGCAGTGAGGGCCTGTGGTGAATCCAAGCCCTGCCACTAGGCGGCAGTAGAGGGCTGGGCTGGACAAGGGATGGGGTTGGCGTTGGGTAGAGGAGGGTGGGCCCTGAAAAGGCTTTTGTCAGAGAATCGCAGATCCAATCGCAGATCAAAACGCAAAGGAAAGAACCAGCAGCTCACCCAAAAAGGGGTTTATACATGACTAATAAACACAAAAAGAAGCACAATTGCATTCATCACTGATTGAATAAACGTAAAATGAGATATTTTCCACCTCTCACATAGGCAAAAATAAAAATATTGTAAAGATGAATAATACTCAGTGTTGGGGCGGAGGTAGGTAGGAAAGGGTAAAGGGGAATAAACGTGATGGAAGGACACCTGACTAGAGGTTGAGGCAGACCAGTAAACCAAGGAAACTGAGACAGATAGTTAAATGTCCAAGCAGTTTACGGCCATCTACCTAGTAAATGGTAAACTCCTATCTTCCATAACCAAGGACATTTAAGGAGAAATGGTTTAGCCCTGGCTGATGGGGCTTAGTTGGCTGGTCATTGCCCCACAAACAGAAAGGTTGCTAGTTCAATTTCCCATAGGGCCTGTGGCCCCGGGTTATGGGTTTGGTCCCCATCAGGGTGCGTGCAAGAGGCAACTGATTGATGTTTCTCTTTCACACTGATAATTCTCTCCCTCTCTTCCTCCCACCCTTCCTCTCTCTAGAATCTAGATTATTTAATTTATTTTTTAAAGATTTTCATTCATTATTTTTAGAGAGAGGGAGGGAGGAAGAAAGGGAGAGAAGCATCAATGTATGGTTGCCTTTCACCTGCCTCCAGCTGAGGACCTGGCTGGAGACCTGGCTTGCAACCTGGTTATGTGCCCTAGCTGGGAATTGAACCAATGACCCTTGGGTTCTCAGGCTAGCGCCAATTCACTGAGGTACGCCACCTGGGTCTTAAAATCTGTTTTAAAAAGAAAAAATAATAAATAAAAGTAAATGGTTTACGTTTCTCCCTAACCAGAACATAAATAGCTTAAATCACCCTTCTCAAGGAGATTGATAGCTGAAATCCAATCAGTGACAGTTATGTCAACCACACCCAAGGAGGAATGAAGTTAAGGGACTAAATCTCATTTTGGTGTATCAGTTTAAAGCTAATGAACTGAGATCCTCCCTAAGACCTCATAAACTCCCAGACTTAAAAACCCTCCTGATGAAAGACTAGCAAGAGCTCCTTTTCCCAATAACCTGCCTGTGCCTTTCTTTTCCTCTTCTTTTTCTTTCTCTTCTCCCCTCCCCTAGGCACATCACCTTTACCTTTTCCTCTGCAAAGCTCCAAGGACCCTTCCCTTGCCTCTGTAACCTGTTTCCTGAGCCTTCACATCCCAGCTGGCTCATTTCCATTACCTCCGTAACTTTCTAAATAAACTTTTTGTTCTAGGTTGAGTTTGGCTCTGAATTCTTTCTTAGCCAGAGCTGAAGGACCAAGGTCTAACTTTGTTGGTAATGTTACAGTCAAATGGGCAAACACAGGTGGGGCCCTCACCATTACAATCTACCAAAGAATTTAACACAGAAGGCCGACAGCAAAGCGAGACTTGTCTCACCTGTCAATCCAGTAATTCTGAGCCTGATCTGCCAGGCATTCTAAGCAACATGAGTAAACTTCGATAGTGGAGGATGGAGGCAGCCCTTCAAAGTCTGAGTGTGTCATGTCCACTAGCTGGGAAAAGGAGAACCTTGAGACTGTGTATTCATCCCAAGGCCTAGAAAGGGAGGGGACTACAGTGCCCAGGGAAGGGCCCCTAAAACAATTTTGGTTAACTGCCTGCCCCCGTCATGTATACAAAGTGCACAAATAGTCTAGAGCAAGATAAGGATTCAGACTAACAGACTCCCACCCATACCTACGTTTGAGTAGTCACATCTCCCCAGGAAAGTTGGTACCACCTTTACCCACCAATCAAAATGTAACTTTTTCACCCCCATCCTACCAACTATATTAAGTCTTCAGAACAAAGGACTTACGCTCTTCTCTTTTCTCTTGGGACCTCTCGTGGCCCTTTTGCCACAAAGGGGCCCCTGGCCTTCCAGGCTTTGGCCAGGGGATGTGGGGCCATCTGGCCTCTGGCCACTCTCTCTTCTTTTGGCCCTCTGGCCTCCTGGCCTCTGATCACACGGGTGCTGGTCACCCAGTCTTTGGCTGCCCTAAATTTTGCCGCCCTTGCTCTAGGCCCACTTCAGTTTGCTCTCTCATTCACCAATAAACTTTGTGTGCAGGCCCAAACGCTCGCTGATCTATAATTCTTTACTGCATTGTTGAGAAAAACCAGGGTTTCTCAGGTAACAGTAACAATGTAACAGAGTTGGAGAGGGGGCCCCCAAATCCCCAGAGCTCATGGTTTTGGGGGATGGGGAAAGGAGATAATACAGCTTTTATTTTTCTTTTGTTTTTGTTTTGAGATGATGTAGCTTTTAAGGTACTTTGCATATCTATGGCAAAGCTTTGCCATATAGATATAGTAGATATAGAGAACAGCTGTGCTGCAGCCCTGGGCAGAAGGGCAGATGACAGGCTTAAGATAGTTTTCATAACAATGACGCATAGTGACCCTGGCCAGCATTTAAAATTCCTAGGGAGAGCAATGAGGAGAGGGAGAGAAGCCCTGTGGTCTGAAAGGTGATAGACAGGAGTCAGTCAGCTAAGAGGGCCAAGCCACATGGTTTGGAAAGAGTTCCCAAGAGGTCTGGAGTAAGAGGAGATTCACAGGGAAACGTGCCTGGAAAACATGGAGAACAGGGCAGCATGGGAGACGAGACTGGAATTGCTGGGATCTGCCTAACCAAGCATGGATTAGTGGGAGATGCTTGAAATGCTGACGAGTGACCGAGAATGCCGAGCCTCAGACCTCTGCTTTCCTGAAAGATGGTACCTCTAACTGGTGTATTCTGGAACTGGCCTGCTTTGGCAGGGGGAGGCAGTACTAAGTGTTTTGGGGGTGTTTTAATGGGAGTGGGGCATAATGGAATCTTGTCATAATTCTGAATCTGTAAAACTTTTCAATAAACCCCTTTCCTTTTCCCCAACTTTTGTATTGGGAGTCATGCTTCTTGGTGACTGGGAATCAGCGCAGCACAGGTTGGGGTTCTGTAACAGCAGCTGGTGCCCATTTCACCGCCAGCATTGCTGGTAGAATGGTGGTGAACACATAATACAATATATAGGTGATGCATTATAAAATTATAGAAACAAACAAAACAAAAAAACCCTTCATTGTTACAAAAATGTGAGGAGGTCCTGTCCGGGTAGCTCAGTTAGTCACAAGATTGTCCCATATGCCAATTGTGAGAAATACGTTCTTTTAGTCCTTAAAACAAATGGACAATGAGGCCAGGGGTATAGTGAAAGCGAGGCATTTACTTATGTTCTTGCAAGAGCCCGTGCCTGCTGGGGGTACCTGGTAGGCAGACACACCGAAGTGGTAGAAATGGATGAATTTATACCGTGACATGAGCAGTCCCTTGTTGGCTGAGTACTTTGAAGTCACTATGTGGTGTGATTATGTCTAAATAGATGATTGGGCAGTTTAAACCATAGTAGCCATCTCTTCTTTTCTTTGTTCTTAGAGGTACCCATAACCAGCTTAGTCACGTCCTCACTTTGCTAATTCTGTTAACTCAGAAACTTCCTGATTTATTTAGGGTTTGGCCTAGCTGTTCTACTGTGCCTTTGCCTAGTTTGAGAGTCGCTTGCTAACTTGTTTCTCACACCAACATTGTGGGTTTGATCCCCAGTTAGGGCACATACTACAGAAGCAAGCAACCAATGAATACATAAACTAGTGGAACAAAAAATTGATGTTTTTTCCCCCCTCTTTCTCCCTTAAAAAAAATCAATCAATAAATCCCTTAAAAGGTGAGGAAATACTGTGAGTGGAGACTGGTGCCTCAGTTTTGGATTAATATCAAAGTGAAAAATGCATGTAACCTTTAACCAATAATTCAACTCTTAGGGATTTATCAACCAGACTTAATCTCACATATATGTGGAAATATATGAAGCTATTAATTATTGTACTAGACATAAAACAGTCTAAATGAAACCAGAAAAGTCAGTGTTCATGTTTCCTGTCAGTACAAGAAATGATAAGCAGAGATAAGGATTGAATTTTTATGGGTGCTTTATTGAGAGGCCGGGAATCTGAGAAGATGGTGGGGAATGTACCCTAAACAACTATCTTAACATCTCGCCTTAAGCCAAGCTTTTTATAAGGAGAAGAAAAGGGTAAGAAGTTTGGAAGAATGTTAATCAGATAAGAGTCTGGCAGAGAGTTTCCTAGTATTTATCTGCTGATCAACAATTCTTTGTCTGCATGACAGATATTCTGTCCCTGGAACACAGGGGCTCAGATACCATCTCCATGGCTTGCAGACCTCCTGGGCACAAAGGTTGATTTGCTTGTGGACTTCCTAAAGTCATGATTCCAGTTCTTGGAAACAGCTTTCCACGTGCATTAATCACTTAAGCCTATGAACTATAAATAAAGCTAAAATCTTTAACTCTTACATTCCCCTATCATAAAAATCCACCCAAAGGGTACTGATTAAATAAATAACATATCCAGATAACAGAACACTACGCAGTCATGTAAAGAATGCTGTAGAAAACAGGGATGTCTGTAATAGTTTCAACAATAAAAATAAAGAAAAAAATGCTGTCCATCTATAAATGTTAATGAGGAAAGAATTCTAGAATATTTTGCCAGGTGAACAAAGCAAGATGCAGTGTATATTATTTTGTTCAATTTGTATGTAACAGAGGGAGGTGTCAATGCTACCTTTACCAGTTGTGATTTGTGACTTGACCAGTAGGAGGAGAGAGGGGAAGCTCTGGTTTAGGAAGCTGGATGTTATTTAACCCTGCGTCTCCCAACCAGTTCCAACTGTGCTCACCTTTGCTCCTCTGGGAGGCAGCAGGAGAGAAGTTACGGATTTTTAGAATCATCCTGGCCTGACGTCAAATCCTGGCTCTGCCGCTTACTTTCTGGGTGACTTTGGCCTAGCAACTTTGCCATTCTGTATCTGAGCTCCTTATTTTCATGCATTCATTGGATCATACATTTACTTATTTATTTAAAAGACTTTTTATTAGTATTTT
This sequence comes from Noctilio leporinus, assembly GCA_004026585.1. Taxonomy (NCBI): domain Eukaryota; kingdom Metazoa; phylum Chordata; class Mammalia; order Chiroptera; family Noctilionidae; genus Noctilio; species Noctilio leporinus. The sequence goes on along the minus strand of PVIW01000192.1, from coordinate 617,944 downwards.
AGAGCGAGGGGAAGGGAAGGGAGAAAGGGAAGGAGAGAAACATCAATGTGTGGCTGCCCCTCACATGCCCCTAAATGGGGACCTGGTCCACAACCATGTGCCCTGACTGGGAATTGAATCATTGACTCTGGTTGTCAGGCACTGGTGCTCAATCCACTAATCATGCATTTATTTTTAAATGTTTATTGAGCATTTACTAAGCACTGGAATTTCATCAATAAGACAAAGTCTCTTATCTCCAAGAGGTTGATTCTACCAGGTGTGAAGGTTGGTGAAGAGAGATAATAAACAGGAATATTACTAAATAATGTCATATAGGGATGGCTATGAAGACAATAAAATAGGATACAGCGACAGAGTGACCAGAGGTTCTGCTTATTTGTAAAAGGAGTTGGTAATTCCTACTTCACAAAGTTGCTATAAAAATTACATAAACTATGACATATGAAGCACTTAGCACTGTACCTGAGACAGAGTACTAATAATGATAACAATTGAGTCCTTGATACATGCTAGACTCTGTACCAAGTACTATATAGATATATTAACTCAAGTAATCATCTTGTCTTTTAGGTGAGTTGAGGCACAGGTAGGCTGAATTACTTGCTTAAGGTCAGTAGTTCTTTGCTTTGTAAAATGTTAGTGGCTCTCTCTGCCTTTTCTATCTTGATTTGTGAATGGAAGACCCCAGAGGAGGGCATATTCAATTTTGTTGGAGATGGGAGGAATAGAGGCCAGATGGGACCTAGAGCAGCTTTCAAGGGCATCTGGAAGGTGAATAACCAAGAAACCTGGTGATGTGATTAGATAATGAGAGTTGAAGACAATGGAATCATGAGATAATGGTATTAAGAGGGCGTCCTAATCAGCTATAGCTTCTATAACAAAATACCATAGACTAGAAGGCTTAAATAACAGACACTTATTTTTTCACAGTTCTAGAGGCTGCAAGTCCAAGATTAGGGTGCCTGCATGGTCAGGTCCTTGTGAGAGCTCTCTTCTTGGCCTGCAGACCTCATTCTTCTCACTCTTTTCCAATATGGCGGAGGGGGAAAGAGGGAGAGATCTTTTCCCTATGCCTCTTCTTTTATAGGCACTAATCCCAGTAATCCCGTCAGAGAGCTTCACACTCATGACCTCATCCAACCCTAAATACTTCCCAAGGGCCCCATCTCCAACTACCATCACACTGGGTGGGCAGTGGGGCTAGGGCTTTAATCTATGAATTTGGGGAGGGACACAGTTCAGTCCATAGCAAAGGGGATGGACATGACCTATGAAATGTATTGCCAGAATCTGGATCCAGGAAGCTTTTATAAGAAAAATGCCAGGTGCTAAAGTTAGATCTAAAAAAAATTTTAAGTTGAAGTAGAGTAAAATATTTTGGATTTAATTAACTGAAAGTTTCGCCTGAGCTGGCAGGACAATGTAGTCACCAAAATAGCTGATTCTTTTCCTCTGGTCAGATGCAGATGTTCTTGAGCCAATATTATATCTGCCTTCCCCGCCCTCCCCCTCCCCAGTTTTAAAGTGCCTTAGAAAGCTTTAGGGTAAGGTCTCTCAACCCCTGACAAATCATGCCATCTGCAACCTTACCCCAGGTAAAAAAATTTTTAAAGAATATTTTATTTTTGTTATTTTTTCTTCAATGTATCGTTGTCCCCCACCTGCTTCCATGGACTGGCTATGGACCTGGCTAAAGACCTGGCTTGCAACCCTGTTATGTGCCCTGACTGGGAATTGAACCAGTGACCTTTGGGTTCGCAGGCTGGTGCGCTATCCACTGTACCACCAGCCAGGGCAGAATATTTTATTGATTATACTGTTAACAGCTGTCTCGATTTTTCTCTCTTTGCCCCACTCTGTCCGGTACCTTTCTTCCCTCCAGCAATCCCCTCTCCTTAGTTCATGTCCATGGCTCATGTGTGAAAGTTCTTTAGCCTCTCCTTTCCTATACTATTCATAGAATTCCCCCGTCTACTTTGTTCCTACCAGTTACGCTTCTTAATTCCTACACCATTTCCCTCATTTCCCTCCATCCTCCTCCCAGCTGATAACCTTCCAAGTACCTATTATTCTGTTTCTGTTCTGGTTGTTTACTTTGTTTTTGTTTACATTTTTAATTTTATTTTTATTTTTAAATTTATTATTTTTTAAATTTTTCTAATATTTATTTATTTTTAAAAGGTTTTATTATTTCCAGAGAGAGGGTAAAGGAGAGAGGCAGAGAGGGAGAGAAACATCAATGTACAGTTGCCTTTCACCTGCCTCCAGATATGGACCTGGCTGGAGACCTGGCTTACAACCTGGTTATGTGCCCTGGCTGGGAATTGAACCAGGGACCTTTGGGTTCACAGGCCAGCACCTATGCACTGAGCCACCAGCCAGGGCATGTTTATGTTTTTTAGATTCAGTTGTTGGTAATTGTGAGTTTGTTGTCATTTTAATGTTCAAAGTTTTAATCTTCTTTTTCCTAAATAAGTCCCATTATCATTTCATACATCAGTGGCTTGATGGTGATGAATTCCTTTAGCTTTAACTTGTCTGGGGAGCACACTATCTGCCCTTTTATTCTAAATGATAGCTTTGTTTTGGATAGAGTACTCTTGGTTGTAGTTCCTTGCTTTTCATAATTTTGAATACTTTTTACTAGCCCCTTCTTGCCTGAAAAGTCTCTTTTGAGAAATCAGCTTATAGCCTTATAGGAACCCCTTTCTGGGTAATATCTTTCTTTCTCTTGCTGCTTTATTTTTTTAGGAGAAAAATGGAGGGAGAAAGAGAGCAAGAGAAACATCAATTTTTCTCTTACATGCCCCTAACTGGGGATCTGGCCCACAACCCAGGCATGTGCCCAGACCAGGAACTGAACCAGCAACCTTTAAGTTCACAGGCTGACACTCAATCCACTGAGTCACACCAGACAGGTCTCTTGCTCCTTTTAAGATTCTTTCCTTATCTTTAATCTTTGGTATTTTAATTATGATGTGTCTTTGTGTGACCCTTTTTGGGTCCAACTTGTTTGGAACTCTGTGTGCTTCCTGGACTTGTATGTCTATTTTGTTTGCCAAATTAAAGAAGCTTTCTTTCATTATTTTTTCAAGTAAGTTTTCAATTTCTTCCTCTTTCTCTTCTCTCTCTGGAACCCTTATGATTTGAGTTTTGGTGTTTTTAAAGTTGTCCCAGACATTCCTAAGCCTCTCCTTTTTTTTTTTTTTTTTTCTCTTTATTTTGATTAAATGTTTATTTCTTCCTTTTGTTCCAAGTTATTGATTTTTTTAATCCCAGCTTCCTTCCCTTCACTGTTGGTTCCCTATATATTTTTCTTTATTTCATTTTGTGTAACCTTTACTTCTTCCTTTATAGTTTTGCTGTACTCTAAGTTCTTTGAGCATCTTTATCACCAGTGTTTTGAACTCTGCATCTGATATGTTGGCTATCTCCATTTCATTTAGTCTTTCTTTCTTTCTTTTTTTTTTTTTTTGAGTTTTGTTCTGTTCTTTCATTTGGGCCATATTTCTTTGCCTCCTCAATTTGACAGGCTCCCTGTATTTGTTTCTGTGTATTAGGTAGAGCTGCTTTTTTTTTTTTTTTTTTTTGCTTTCCTATTTTAATAGCATGGCCTATAAAGCAAAGGCATCTATAAGTTGTGTGGGATGGAGTCTTAGGATGGGGCAACCCATGTGCTGCAATTGATGCCTTTCCAGTTGCTGCCCTTGGGTTTGCATATGTTCTTTAATTGGCAAGATTCCAGCAGTTTCTTCTGCTGTTCCAACCCCCATTGGTTTTCATAGCTAGAAGTAATGGAGGTTTATCTTCCCAGTGCTGGAACCCTGGGCTGTGTGGTCTGACCTAGGACTGTGATTGCCTCCTGATTTTTATTTTTTAAATATTTTATTTATTATTTTTAGAGAGAGGAGGTCAGGGAAGGAGGAAGAAATGGAGAGAAACATCAATGTATGGTTGCCTTTTGACCTGCATCCAGCTATGGACCTGGCTGGAGACCTGGCTTGCAACCTGGTTATGTGCCCTGGTTGGGAATTGAACCAGTGACCTTTGGGTTTGCAGGCAGGTGCCTATTCACTGAGCTATCAGCCAGGGTGCCTCCTGATTTTTATCCACCACACGTGACTGGTGGCCCAGCCCTGTTTGTCTGCCCCCCCCCCCCCCGTTTGTCTGAGTCACATTGCTTCTCTGCCCCTCTCTATAACTCCATCACTCCTACCCATTTGGATGATTGTGGCTTCTTTAAATCTTTGGTTGTTGGACTTCAACATAGTTCCATTTTCTGATGGTTCTTGTTATTTGTTTTTTAAACCTGGTAGTAATTTTTTCTATGGTTCATGAGGAAGCGAAGTGTGTTTACCTACCTCTCCATGTCTACCTACACCTTTATCTTGACTGGAAGCCTGCTCTCCCAGTTATTAATTTTTTTTTTAAGATTTTTTATTCATTATTTTTAAAGAGAATGGCAGGGAGGGAGGAAGAAAGGGAGAGAAGCATCAATGTATGGTTGCCTTTCACCTGCCTCCAGCTTCGGACTTGGCTGGAGGCCTGGCTTGCAACCTGGTTATGTGCCCTGACTAGGGAATCGAACCAGCAAACTTTGGGTTCTCAGTCCAGTGCTAGTCCACTGAGCCACCAGCCAGGGCTATCTCAGGTATTTTAAAACAGGCTATCATGTTGTTATTTGTAGACTTTATGAAGCATTGGTATATTAATTTGAGGAAAGGAGCTTCTTCTTTTTAAAAAATTAAATTCATTGGAGTAACATTGGTTAACAACATTATATGAATTTCAGGTGTAAAACTTTATAGTATGACATCTAAACACTCTATTTGCTGCTCCTCATCCAAAGTCTAGTCTCCTTTCATCATCTTGTATTTATTTATTTTTGTAGAGAGGGTAACAGAGAGAGAAATACAACAATGGGTACCTCTCGCACACTCCCAGCCAGGGCCCTGGTTCATAACTTAGGCATGTATGTTGACTAGGAATCGAACTGATGACTATTTGGTTCACAGGCAGTCACTCAATCCACTGAGTCATACCAGTGACCTTTATTCTTATCAACCCCTTAACTACCTCATTACTAGTGGACATTTTTTCTTTCGGCTTCAACATCCAGTCCTTCTTTTTTTCCCTCTTCATCATTTTTAGCTCTCCTTCTTCAGCAGGACCCTTATAGGCTTCGTGGTATGTATATCAGACATTCATTTATTTATTCTGCAAGTATTTATTGAGCACCTACTATATGCCAGGCTCTGTGTTAAACACTGATGATACAATGACCAGAAACAGGTGTGGCCTCATCTTTTATGGAACTTTTAAGCTAGTGGAGGAGGAGATTATCAAATAATGCATTTAATTGTGCTCATAATTATATATTGAGATGACATCTATAAAAAAAAGAAATTTTTTATAGAAGCACCATGAGGGCAAATATCAAAGGCCATAGTTGCAGTGCTGTCCAACATACATGTTAAATCATCTTTTTTCCCTTTTTTAAAGATTTTATTTATTATGTCCAGAGAGCTGGAAAGGGAGAGAGACAGAGCGGAAGAGAAACATCGATGTATGCTTGCCTTTCACCTGCCTCCAGCCACGGACTTGGCTGGAGACCTGGCTTGCAACCTGGTTATGTGCCCTGACTGGGGAATTAACCCAATGACCTTTGGGTTTAGCAGGCTGGTGCCTATCCACTGAGCCACACCGGCCAGGGCTATAAATTATCTTTATGAGTAAAGTTGTTTAATCAAATCAGGAAAGTCATAGAGAGCTAATTATCACAAGTTGATGAGTGAGTTCAATCTCTTATGACAAACATAGTATATAACTCTGAGTAAACAACCTTGTTTCTTACCAATATTTTAACAACACTAGTTTCCTATGAAAATGTTTATGGCTTTGTGGCAGGCAGTTAGACAGGCTTGAGCAGAGTAAGACAATGGGCCAGGTGTGCAAGGTCACTAAGGCTGAAAGCCCCAGGTACCCAACAAGGGGTAAAACTGGGAAAACAAGGATCTCAACCCCAGAATAACCTTTCCTTCCCTAGCATATCGCTCGCTGGTCATGCAGTTTAGGCCTGGCCTTTCATATTGCAGATCATGTGGCTGAGACCCTCGTGACATTTCCTCCTCTGGCATGTTGCTAGTCATGCAAGTTAGATTCCATTAGAAGAGGGAACAAACAGAGGGGCTGAAGAATAACCCTTAAGCATTAAGCCCCCAGGACAATGTGGTTTTGGTTCGCATCAAATACACCTGGGGCCTTGGTTGTGTTTCAGCTCTAGTCCCAGAAAAGCAGCAAAACAAGACAACCAGCTGCATTGACTAATGAATCCCTGCTCTGGTGCCAACCACCTAGAGGAGGCCATGACCCTAAAAGGCCACAGCTGGAAAGCTATGAATAGTCTATTGAAATTCTCCCCTGGGACTTCCCCTAACATCCCCACATGCTTAAAAACCCTCAAGACAGCGGACCCCGTGTGGCTGTATGGAGTATGCCCATGCTTTTCCCCTCCCCCTCCCCCAAAGCATGGTTTCCCCTGACTCTTTTTATAACTTGTTTCCTGAGCCCATTTCTTCTATGGTTCAATTTTTCTACCTCAGTGACTATTTTTTTTAATTTGTAAAATTTATTTACTGATTTTTAGAGAGAGAGAGGGAAAGAAAGAGAAATATCAATTTGTTGTTCCACTTACTTATGCATTCATTGGTTGATTCTTGTTCATGCCCTGGTCAGAGATCAAACCTGCAACCTTGGTGTATTGGGATGATACTCTCACCAACTGAGCTACCTGGATAGGGCTGTGACTTTCTAAAAAACTTTCTCTTACAGTTCGAGTCTTGGCTCTGAATTCATTCTTAGCCAGAACTCAAATACCAAGGTTGCTGACTCAAGATTGAGTATGACTCTACTGGTCTAAAACTTGGTGCAATTTTGCCACCAACAGCTCAAAGTTTTTAGTCAGCAGTCTTTGAAACCATTAAAACCAACCTGTCATATTACAAGGAAGTCCTTTGTTATTCTTAGTAAACAAACTCAACTCTATATAATGACAGGATATAAATACAAATAGACTGAACATAACATTTATACTAACTATATATAAATATTCTCTATGCTTTTCGTTGCCTATTGGAGATGGGAGGCCACCTGCACAACTTATCTCTAAGCACCTATGTCAACAGTCATCTTATTCTTTTCGAGATTCCTCATTATATAGTAAACTAAAGCTTGAGGCTTCTGGCTTCAGATATAATTTCTAGCCAAAGCTTATTAAAGAATTTAGGGGAGTTATAATTGTATGTTTTCTCATATGTGACCTAGGTCAAGTCCCTTAGCCTCTCTAACTCTCAAGTTGTAAAATGGAGACAATAGTAGTAACTATATTATAAAGGCATTGTGAGAATTCAAAAAATATATATGGGAGGGGAAAATAGGTTTACAGTTGTGAGTAAGTGAAGCAAAGTTTATTCTTGTATTATTACTTATTTATTATTGTATTATTATCTATAGGAACAACTATAAGCCCACTTTCCCCAACCCTGTATATAGATAGAGCACCCAGCATGATGTCCAGCGTTTAGCAAACATTTATTATTAGTACAGGAAGTAGAGCCTCTAGAAAATTAATTGAAACAAAAGGGATTTTCACATCATCTTTAAGTAAAGCATTTACGTGTTTGTTTAGCAGGTGAACTAAATATCCTTCATAGCTCTCACAAAAACAAAGACTTTTTGGAAGGTAATTTGGTGATTTACCTGGAGAGCAATTTTTGAATCATCAATATAATATTTCCCTTTGGTTTAATCATCCCACTGCTAAGAATTTTTCCTGAGAAAATAATCTAGATGTGGGCAAAGATTTATGTAGAGTACATTTATTGTAATAAACAGTTATTTAAATAAGCATTATTTAAAATATGAAATCATTGAACATATTCAACAATATGAGAAACAAATAAATTATGGGGAATATATATATATTTAAATATATAATAAATAAATAAATATATGTGTGTATATATATATATATATATATTTAAACTTGAAATATGAATGTAAAGCACCTGGAAGAAAATATACCCAAACATTCAAAGGTAATTCTCCCTGGACTTGGCATGATAGGGGATTTTCTATTATATTATTTGTGCTGTTCTATTTTTGCCAAATTTTCCATTATAAATATGTTACTTTCACAGTTTAAAAAATGGTTCATTGGCCCTGGCTGGTAGCACAGTGGATAAGGCACCGGCCTGTGAACCCAAAGGTCGCAGGTTTGATTCCCCAGCCAGGGCACATAACCAGGTTGCTAAACCAGGTCTCCAGTCAGGCCTGTGGCTGGAGACAGGTGAAACGCAACCATACATTGATGTCTCTCTCCCTCTCTGCCTCTCTCCCTTCCCCTCTTTCTAAAAAATAATGAAATAAAATCTTTAAAAAAAAAAAAAAGGCTCATGTTAATAGCCTCATGGATGTATTTCTCCCCATAATCGTTGTAAAAGACCATGCATATGACAGAATCCCCAAATGTGATAAAATGACATGAAAATCCTCTCATCCCTACTCCAGTTTGGGGCTTTTCCAGTCTCCTCATGGCCTACTGCAACAGTTTCCTAACTGCTTTCCTTAATTTCACTATTGATTTTACTACCCCATTCTCCATACTGGTTGCTGCTAAAATGGGCTTTCTACAGTGAAAATCTGTTTGTTCATCCTCTACCTACAAGTCTTCATGATTCCCATGGACTTTGTCATAAAGTTGAAATTGCTTAGCAGAGCAGGTCAATTACAATCTAGTTCCCAAACACACACGTCTTCCTGCTTCACTTCCCATCCCTCTGCCTGGCACCTTATACTCTGGACATACCTGGTTCCATTGTCACACCTTTGTGTCTTTGCACACATCCACTACTCTGGCTGGCAAACTCAGCCTATTCTTCAAGCTGGTAGGTACATGCCCCTTCCACTAGGAAACTTGTTGTGACATCTCCCTCTGTAGGCACATTTGTTACCCTTTGGCTACCCTTTCTTTGGTGCCCACTTTCATCACAAGTCTTTTTGGCTATTTAGTGGTTTATATGACCATGTACCCAACCAAGCAAATGCACCTCCTTGAAAGCTATCATTTGATAATTTCTTTCTTTCTTTCTTTTTTTAATTCATTTCTTTTAGAAAGGGAAGGACAGGGAGGAAGAAGAAAGGGAGAGAAACATCAATATATGGTTGCCTTTCACCTGCCTCCAGCTAAGGGCCTGGCTGGAGACCTGGCTTGCAACCTGGTTATGTGTCCTGGCTGGGAATCAAGCCAGTGACCTTTGGGTTTGCAGGCTGGCGCCTTATCCATTGAGCCACCAGCCAGGGCTAGATAACTTCTTAATAAGTCTCTCTATGTGCTAGGCCCTGGGCTAGGCATTGGCCTTTCAAAAAAAAAAAAAAAAAAATTATGTTGTTTTCTTCTTTGACTGTTCCCAGAACTTGCCACATGCTTATTGAATGAATAGCTGAATGAGTTTATGTAGTATAGAGATCTTCAAACTTCAAGGTGCGTATGAATCACTTCAGGAGCTTATAAAAATACAGATGCTCAGACCTCATTCCAAAGCTACTGAAGCAGAACCCCCGGTGAAGTTCAGTCACCTGCTTGTTTAACAAGGGTCCCAAGTGATTCTGGTTACTCCAAACTTTGTCATTGTTTAGAAGTCTCCCTGATTTTCAGAAAACACTGTGCCTAAGTCATGCTAGGCAGATTTAAAAACAAAAACAAAAACAAAAACAAAAAACCCACTCTTTGTTTCCTCAAAGGAAGAAAGACACTATTTACTGAGCATTTATTAAACATCAGGGGACTTACATTTGGGTGCCTTATATACTTTTCGTATTGAATTAGCACAAAAGTCCTCTCAGGGAACTACTGGTTTCCCTACTGGAAAGGAGATTGAGGCTCAGAAAGATTCATTTGCTTGCTCAAGAGAAATTGGTGCTAGGACTCTAACCAGGGACTGCTGGCCTCAAAAGTTATTTCCATGACACTGGCCACCTCCCTAAGCCTGCCACAGCCAGTGCCTTTCTCTGGGTGCCACATTTTCTACATTTCCCAAATGCCCACCAGCAAACTGGTGCTAGTCTCTGATGATGGTTTCACCAGGCCTAGGATAAATGAGAAAAATGAACATAATACCACTCTTCTTGCTAAACTGAAGTCTAATCAAACAATAGGCCTCAATTTTGAGATTATTTTCTTTAGTCTTAGGATTAAAATGTCTTTTTTTTTTTTTTTTTACAGAATGATGGTGATGACAGTTGAGTGTTCCTCAGAAAGGATTTTTTTTTTGAATTTTATTTTTTATTTTTCAACTTCAGTTTACAGGCAGTATTAGTCTGTATTAGTTTCAGATGTATAGCATAGTGGTTAGAAAATCAGGCACTTTATAGAGTGGTCCCTCTCCTTTTTTAAATGTCTTGGCAAAATAAAAAATAGGTAGCTCTAGTTTGGGCTCCAATTTTTTAAATTTTTGATTATTAAAGAAAACATTCTTATTGTGCAGAACTTGGAAACATATATCTCAGCAAAGAGAACAAGAGAGAAATCTTTGTCTCTTTATTTTACCAAAGGCCTCCTCCATCCCACCTACTTTTAACCTCACACACATATAAGAGCTAAGAGGCAGAATGATAATAGGGATTTTACCTTTTCACTTACTATTATATCCCAAATACTCTCCATGCCACAAATATCATTGTTAATGGCTATTTGATATTTTACTGTAATTTATCAAACTATTTTTCTATTGTGGGACATATATGAATTATGCTTTTCTCCATGGACTCTTATGACTCTAGCTACCTTCCAAATATTGATGTACTTAAGTCCATCTTTGGCTCTTCTTCTTTACCTTTCTCTTTCATTGATTTTATCCATATTCATTTTCCCCAGATCCTTCTATATGTTAGTGATGCCCTATATGCTTATACCTCTCTCCTGGGTCTAAAGCCCACATGAGAAAGTAACATGAAAATGGTGAGGAGAGTCTTGACTGCTGTATTGAAGTATTGAAGAGTTGGGGTCCAACTTAAAAAGAAGACTTAGACCAGTCCTGTAAATACCCAAAATATGGTTACTGCTGATTCAAGCGCAATCCCCTTTCTACAGTGTGATCCTGTTCCTTTGGTTCTCCTTGTGGCAAGTGGAGATCACTCACACTTCCCTGTACAGTGAAGATTTAACACTTGTTGCAGAGTGAGGTGTGTGTGGGTGTGTGTGTATGTGTATGTGTGTGTTACGGAGCTGGGGTCAGGGATAGGAGTATGGTCACAATTTCAGCTCTTTTTCTTTGGCAACTTAAACCCAATTGTAATCCATTAGTATTCTACTTCCCCAAAGCCTGAACTCAGGATGGGAGGCAAGAAGTCGAGCTAGAATAGCAAGCTGAGGGCTGAGAAGACACAAATAGCTTTCCTGACCCCTGTGCAGGGTACTTCAGCCTCACTGGCTTTGCTCCACTTCCTGTCACGTTGAAGGAAATCTCCTGGAAAGCCCAGCCAGGCTTGGACACGCCGGGCCAGTCCTCTCTCCTTGCCCAATTTTTTGGTCTTGGGAAATCTGAGGAGAGTGAGGTGGTGTGGAGGTGGGGAGCTGAAACCAAGGTGATTATTCTGGCCTCTCCCACTGGATCATGAGCTCCATAAGGACACGAAAGGTCTGTTTTATTTGTGTCTGTGTCCTAGATTCAGTTTGGCCCATTTTAAGTGGTTAATAAATTCTAGCTCAGGGATGAATGATTGCATTGAGAGAGGTAACTAGAGGAAGGATCTGGGCAGGGAAGATCATCTGTCTTGCCTGGGAAGATGGGGTTTGAGGGGAAGAGAAAGGAGGGTCTACTTTGGCCTTTTATCCAAAGACTGGTCTTTAGGCACTGATGTTCAAGAGAGAATCTTTGAGATTTTTTTTCCTCAAAAGCCACTCTCCTGCCCAACCTCCAGATACTTCTCTTTTCTTAGTTCTACTTCCTCATACCAACTTCCCAATACTGAGGAAGGAACAATTCCAAAAAAGTACAACCCAGAGAACTTAAGCTCTGAATGGGGAGGGCAGGGGAATCAGAGGAAGACTGGGATTGGTCAGAGGAATGAACTTGGGTGACTCCAACACAAGGACTTACTAAAATACTTAGACTTCACAGAGTCTGGAGTTCTAGAAACTTGGGTGTTGGAGGTCATCTAATCCCATATATCCCACCCAAATCAGATTCCTCCTGGGGCATCCTGGTATTGAACCCCATTGGAAGACCCTTGGTTTGACAGCTTTACAGTAAAAGAAATACACTTATGTTTCAAAACCTGATGATGCCCTTGGAAACAAAGGAAATGAAAGAGGAGCAAAAATCCAGGCATGTCTGGCTCCAGAAACTAAAGAAAGATCCCAGAGTGTCAGTGTCCAGAATGACACTGACCCATGTATTATCTCAAGACAGCATTAAAGTTTAACCCTGAGAGTCTAGAAAGAGGAGTTCTGCTAAAATCTATGTATTGTTGTTTTCCCTAAAGGCTCCCAGGACCTGACTCCATGTCTTAGGTTTCAATGGCCATTCCAGGTCTCACCTACTTGGCCCAAGGCTCCAGCCTGACAGGGGGCATTCTAGAATGAATGTTTTCAGAAGATGGGTGATATTAGGACTTAATATTCCTAGGTTGACTGCTGTAAGAAGAGAAGGCAGGAAAGACCAGTAAGAATGCCCTAGACTGGAATTGGGAGAATGGAGCCTCACACAGACCATGAGGTGATGAAGCACGCAGTCAGGAATGAAGACATGTCATTGTCCTATGTCTTCAAGCTTCTGACTTACCATGATAGGGAAGCAGAATTATCATCTGCTTCCTCATCAAATACCTCCACCTGGTTGACTTACATTCAGCTTGCCTCCATCAACTTATTAACTCATCAACTCACTCCCCACACTGTTATTGGAACACCTGAACTTGTCACACCCTCAACATTTCTTCACTGGTGTCTGATTTCCCTTCCCCAGCTCTATAGATGAGACAGGGGTGGGAGGGGGTGGGGTGACTCTGAGAGTTGGTTAGAAGTGTACTGGGGTTCTGGAACAAAGAGCAATTATCTGAGATCCAGAAGCAGGTCAGGAATGAGGCAAACAATTTAGAGCTGGATTACAATGCCAAGTGGGGCAAACTACATGAGGAGAAATTATCTGTGGCAAAACTGTGGAGACTCCTGACCTGCAGAGATCTCTCAGTGCTGCAGATGAAATGAAGACTTCCCAGGCAGCCTGTGCTAGGAGAGAGAAGGCCAGCAAGTGTCTGAAAGAAGAATGTCTCTATTGCCTTCCTCCAAAGTCTTTTATTGAGTGCAGTCAGCTTAAGGGTATACAGCACCCTGGTAAACTCATCAATCAATGTTAAACAGTGCTGATTACAGAAAACAGGTATTCTTTAGGAATAACAATTGAAGGAACACTGAAATCTCACTCAGGCCAGGGTGGGTGGGACACAAAGACTTCAGATTACCATAAATCAGGGAAAGTAAGGTTACCTGTGGGTTAAGGTTTAACATTTGCTGCAGGTACAGTAAACAAGTCAAGGAAGTTTAAGGCATAAGGCAAGCTTCAAAGGTTATATGGAATGTTCTCATGGCCAGATTCCAACTGGGGCTCGTAGTTGCAGCACTGAGGCCTGCATGCAGCCAACTTTCCAGTCAGGTCTTACAGGCTTGGCCTGGCCTGTGTGGGGCTCCATGCCTCAACACCTTCCCAGGGGGACTCTGACACAGAACCACAAGGGTCAGAGATAGAGAAGGCTTCTGGGTAAGAAGAAGACCCACAGGAGGAAGCAAGGCAACATAGCATAATGGCTGGTTCCCATTTCCATGCATCATTCATGTATCTGGTGTGTGAGAATCAGGAACAGAGATAACTAGCATACTGTCATCTACTAAGTCAAGTACAAACTCCTTCACAGAACATTCAGATCCTTTCTTACCTGGTTCATGCTTACTTCTTTAGGTTCACCTTTTTACTCCTCAGCTCACCGCAGTACCACAGGCATTTCCCTGAATTTGGTGTGCCACTTGTGCTTCTACATATACACACAATTCCTTCTGCCTGGAACATTTCCAGTGGTTTCTGTCTACTCAGTGAAAACCAACTCATCTTTGCAGATGAGCCCCAGATTTCTCAACTCCTTCAGACACAGTGAGTAATTCTAATGTTCCCTGAGACATACGTATATTTTTACCTCAATTATTTCAATTGCCGCGTTACATAATAATTGCTTTTCTGCCTGCCTTACCTCAGGGTACTTCCTGAGGACAAGAGCCTATATTTTACTGAATTTTTTAACTCCAGCACCCAACATAGTGGTGGGCACATACTTGGTGCACCATAAACATTTGTTGTATGAGTAGATGAATAGATGAGTGGGCTCACATTGCCACAGGGAAGACAAGCAAGGGAAGAGAAAATTACAAAGCTATGTGAAAAGGGTCATGTTAACCAGTTGTTCTGGGTACAGAGAGGAAGGAATGCCTAATTTAGGCAGCCCAACCCCACTTTCTGTCCCTTGTAATATGTAGCTTAATATAGAAGCACTAAACAGTGAAATAAAAATTTATTTCTGAGACAAACAAGCCATCTTATCCATAGGAATGAAACTAGATTAGCTTTTTCTTTTGGGGAAGGGAGCTGTCCCTAATTTTGCTGGTGACCATTGGCTAGGGTGCTGGCACACTCAAAAAGGTAACTGAAGGGAATGTAGTGTCTTACTGGTAGAGACACGGGCAGGGCTGAGGAAACCAGTCAGGGCTGAAGAGGCACCTAAAGATTAGCACAGCAGAAATCTGTTGCCATACCTAAGCCTGAAGTCTAGGGTGGAAGCCTGAAGCTACAGAACAAAGGTGCTGTCAGAGCCTCAGCCTGGCCCAGCAGGCTGGTGATAGGGGAACCTCAACCATGCTCTTTTCCCTTGATCTAATCTGCCTCTGTCTCTCATTAGCTGAACCCAGTGCAAAACCAGAGGGCAAGTGCACCCCAGTGATGCAGTTCACTGAGGTCAGGCTCCAGAGTTTGGGCGGAGAAGAGCCAAGAATAGATCCGGGTGTTAGAAGAGCAAAAAGAATAATCAGCACGGAGGGAAGATGCGTCTAGTCTGCCAATGATCTATGTGTATGATTATTGCCTATTGGGTAATTAAACGTTAACTTGAGCCCTTTGGATGACAATTTAATGCCTCATGTTTTGTATATTTAGGCATTTGTGTATCTAAGCTTACTAAAAAATCTGTGTTGGGTGGGACAAGGGTACCTATGTTTTAAAAAAGTGTTCCAAGTAATTTTGATAGTCTTTGCTTTTTTTTTCTTTTGTTTTTTCTAAACCTTCCCCTTTTTAAAGATTTTATTTATTATTTTTAGAGAGAGGGGAAAGTAGAGAGACAGAGAGGGAGAGAGACATCAATGTATGGTTGCCTTTCACCTGCCTCCATCTACGGACCTGGCTGGAGACCTGGTTTGCAACCTGGTTATGTGTGCTGGGTGGGAATTGAGTCTTTAGAGAGAGGGAGGAAGGGAGAGAGAGAAACATTGATTTGTTGTTCCACTTATTTATGCATTTGATCAATGAACACTAATTTAGGGATATAGTCATAGGACTGATTAGAAATCCAGGTAAAACGGTTATAGAAATAATGGTAGTGTCATCTCAGAAAACTCACATATATCAAGATCTATTTTGATATATGGCACTTTACAAAAAGTTGAATTCTTCAAACTAATAATGCCTTCTCTTGCACTCTTCTCATGGCAAGAGCAAGCTAAAGCTAACCCACAAAGGTAAAAGTTTACTCATGAAGATAAACTTTTCTTCAAAACTTAGATTTAGATGCTGAAGAAACTGATACCCAAGAAACCAGCATGGTCTTTCTACATTTTTACTATCTTAAGGTTAGAACCCTATAAAGTCTTTCATCAACTATCTTCCTTTTCTGTACTAGTCTTGGTCTTCAGCTGAGACTGCTGAAGTACTTTCACATAGAATTCTTAACTTCTAAAAACCTTAATTTCTACTGAAAACTAAAAAGTAAGCAACTGTGAGCTGCCTGTGACACAAGTATTCTTTTAGGCTGATAAATTTATGAACAGATTTCATAATTTCTAAAAATACATTTTTCTTATAGCACAAATTTTTCAAATGTGGCACAAGGCATGTTTTCTAATGGACCCACAAGTCTTTATCTCTCTATAGTAAGAAGCAAAAAGTAGATAAACCTATGTTCAGTAATTAATGTTTCATTATTTTATCATATTTGGAAATAATTTAGCCATTCAATGAACTTAACTTGACTTATTTAACTTAGCAAAATGGTAAGGTTTCAAATTACCAGAAAGTTTTAGGATACCATATTTAAGTACGCATACAATATGGGGGCAGGGGAGCAAAAGTAGGTGTACAGTTGTTCATATGGAAAACAGTACAATAATTAATAAATAATAATATAAGAACAAACTGTGTTTTACATAGTCACAACTGTATATCTACTTTTGACATACCCTGTACTTAATGTTGATAACTTTAAAGAAACACTGAACTCAAACAAGCTTTAATATAAAATATTTTCCCAGATCACTTGATTCTGAAAAGCCTTTGGGTTAGTTTCTGTGATGTTTTTGAGACTTCTTATGTAAGTGCTTATTTGTTGAGCCAATTAAATAGAGCTCTTTTATAAACTGGCAATACCATCCCAAAGTAGAAAAGGTCACACAACACACATGAACATACAGACAGACACAGAGAACTCTCAGCCTTCATCTTAAAATTACTGCCACAATATGGGCATGATAATGTAAAAGACTATAAAAGTTGCATCCAAACTGTTTCTGGCATATAGAATAAATTAAGACCCTGGCTGGTGGCACAGTAGATAAGGCACCAGCCTGCGAACCCAAAGGTCGCTGGTTCAATTCCCAGCCAGGGTGCATAACCAGGTTGCAAGCCAGGTCTCCAGCCAGGTCCTTAGCTGGAAGCAGGTGAAAGGCAACCATGCACTGATGTCTCTCTCCCTCTCTGCCTCTCTCGCTTCCCCTCTTTCTGAAAAATAATAAATAAAATCTTTAAAAAGATTAAAGAATAAATTAAGCTTATGTACTTTGATGGTGAAAATTTTTCTTATTAGTTTTTATGGAGAAAACAATTAAAATGTATTATATTTGTCCTTGTCAAGAGAGTGTTGGAATCAGATAACCCATTTGTATTAAAAAAATAAAATAAAATAAAACAGAAAACTTGTTTTTGTTTTGTTTTGTTTTTTGAATTGGGGATGATAAATGTAGGTGGGCTTTGAATTGCTTCTAGAGCTATATTTCTGGTTGTGCAAAGATTTGTAAAATAAGAACAATTGCTCTCAAAATTATAAAGTGACATCATTGATTGCTTCAACTGCATCTTCCTAATTTGTATCTTTTCCTTTGGATACCTAGTTTTATTTTAGCTTGAGGAGGAGCTTCACAGACTCCACATACATGAGAAGTTCAGGGACAGAAAGTTAAAATGAGATAGATAATGACATTCTGAGCTAAAGATGAGGTAAGGTGTCTTGGGGTCTTCAAGAGGTCCTTGCAGGATGATAAGAAGAGCAGATGTTTAGAATTTTGCCCTACCCTATAGATAGGTCATAAAAAGTTATTTATGGTCATAACTCTTATATGGGCAAGGTCACTAACTTAAATTCTTTAAAGAAGAGGTAAAAGTTTCGTGTAAGCCTGCAGGGTCTTTACTGCCTTCAGCTCAAAAGAATCCACAAACCACTTTGGCGTATTTTGGGAGGCATCTTCTGAATCCTTACACCATTCTACACATGTTGGGCTTGGGAGAAACTTAGAGATAAATCATTTGCTTAAGCATGAAGAAATTAAGGCAAGAGTGGGGAAATGATTCACCCAATCACACAGGTGAAGTAACAAACTGGGACTGGGTCCCAGTGAATGCAACTACTGCTTATCAATGCACCCATATAATTCCCATGATTCTGAGCACACTCAGTTCCAAATGTGCCTGTGTACCTGCAGTCTGTGTAGTATCAACATTAACTTCGCTTAATTTGTATTTTTGGCAAAGTTAGTTCCCATTCCTTTGGGTCCTTGAGTATGCTCAGGTCTGCCCGTCTGTCTGCCATTCCTGGTGTGTTCTTGTGTTTATTACATTTGTATGACAGCTGTAACACAAAGACACATGTAGGAGTTATGTGCAGCCTGCATGTGTCTCTGTTTTAAGTTGAAGATTGCATGTCAAACTGTGGTAGTTGGTTTTGTGTCTACGTACTTGGTGCCTGCTGGTAACTGTGATTCTGCATGTTCTTGTATAATATTAGGGTTGTGGGTCTATGGGCTACTGTGTACCCCTTTGTGTGTGTGTGTGTGTGTGTGTGTGTGCGTGTGTGTATGTGTGTGTGTGTGGTTTGGGGTGGTGTGGTGGGGTGGTGGTGGTGGTAGTGGTGCTGTGTACCTCTTTATGTGTTTCTTTTCATGTTAAAAGTTACATGTCTGCTGACCATTGTATGTCCACCTGGAGGTTGTGGACTGCGTATGTTGAAAAGGCTGAAGGGAACCTGTCTTTGCCTTTTATATCCAGGTTATGAGAAAATGTGTGTAGCCCTGTGTTTAGGACAAGAATGATTGTATTTCACCCAACCTCTGGTCATCACCCAGGAACTGAGGCATCCCTTGGCATCGGTTTCCCTGGAGGCCCAGTTGCCTGCCTTCCTCTGGGAGCAAAAGCCCCCGGGGCTGGGCCGGTGTTTTCAAGCCTGGCTCCGCCCCACGCCCATTCCAGCCATCTCATTGGCCGGGTCTGCGGTGACATCATGGGGATCGCAGACAGAATCCCCGGCTCCAGACGCTCTGGAGGTATTTTCCGTCACCCGGGTCTTTGTTATCTAGTCGCGTCCTCACCTGGCCACAGGCACGTCCTGGACGCTGCAGCCCAGAGCCAGGTGCCAGCAGCCGCCGCCGCCGCCATGGTGTCCCCGGTCACCGTGGTGAGTGAACGAGCAAGCTAGCGAGCTGATGTTCTGCGCTGCCGAGTCCACCGGCCTGGGGACTGCACTGCGGCAGGTCAAATCCCTTGGGGCCGAGGAAGGGCAGGGGGTTCCCTCAGTGGCCGCATACCTGGGCGGGAGGCGGTCGCTGTCAAGGCCTCCCAGCTCCGGAGACCCACGGAACCCGTCCTCCGTGTGCCCCACGCTAGTCCGTGGCTGGGACACAGAGGGCACGTGACTCCGGAGCGTGACTTTGTTGATCTGTGTGTGTCTGGCGTGGGTCGGAGGGATGGCAGTTGGGGTCAGGATCGTGCAGCCGGGTTCCGCCTGGGCAGACTACAGGGAGGCGTGGGAGAGGACCACTTAGAGTGTGGGGATGATGTGCCTTCTGGGGAATCCTGTCCCAGATTGGTTTCTTTCCCTTCCTCATTTTATAAACAAGTCTGGGGCAGGGGGAGGGTACGCCCGGGAGTCTAACCATCCTTGGTAGCCCGCTGAAGGAAGTGGGATCATTCTCAGTTGACACCTCTTCCTGTTCCGACTTTTTCAGCTCTAACCTTGGTCTCTTTTTCCCACCTCTCCTGTAGTGCTAGGTTCTCTATGACTGTCAAAGTATCCCCAGATACTACTGCCTGTTTCTTCTAGGGCATATGGGGCTGGGGGAGGGGTATGGAGCAGACCTTAATGCTTCCAAGGGCTGGCAGATGGATGCTGGGGAGTCCTTCAGTCTCCTGTGCCTGTGCCCTGCCCTGCCCAGCCTGGATGGGGGGATCTCCAGGGGAAGCATTTCGCATCTCTTCTCCCAGTTCTCACCTGGGCAGAGCCAGGGCAGGCTTAGGCCCTGGGCCCACCCATCTTCCTCTTCCCAACCTCTTTCATCATAGTGTGATCAGCCGCAGGCAACTGGTGGTCTGGGAATCCGAGTGTGTCCGCTTGAGGTGGACCACTGACCCAGACAGGCACATTCACTTTGGGCAGAGCATGGGTATATAGGGCACCTCTGCTGCTCTGAATAACTCTTAGAGACTGTACCAGAAGCCCAAGGAAAGAAGTTTCAGGGGATCATATATTCAGAATATCTGTAGCAGCCCCGGTCCATCAGCTTGGAGAGTGCCTTCGGTGACCTTGGACACAACCTTTCTTTAGCTGCCCTCCCCCCTTAATCCAGTTGAGACCAAGTCAGCTGCTCTAACTTCCCTCTCTTAGTTCCCCATTTCCTCCCAGCCTGTCTGCTGGCTTCAGATCAAAAGCTGGGAAGAGAGCCCCCGCCTCTTCCTGCCTCTCTCTGTGATGTGTCTTGAGTTGCTCTTGTTGGGAAATGAGACTGACAACCACTTACAATCCTCAAATCCCTGAAATTGCTGGCGTTTCAGGGACAGTTTTCGTGCCTCCAACTTGTGGGTCCATTTCTCTAGCCAGTATCCCTAACTACTCCCTCTGCTCATGGTTGCTTTTAGGCTGGGGCAGCTGGAGTGGAGGCTTAGGAGCAGCCTGGCTGAGAGAGCCTGTGGGGCCTGAGGTAGTTGGCAGTGCACCACCTCACGCATTCCTGGCAGTCACCTGGTGTTGCCAGGGCCCTAAGCTGGTGCCCTGGCCCCACTGCTGAAGATCACGAGTTGGCCAGCTGTGGCGTTTCTGTGGTTTCTGATGACTCCACTCCATTCAGACAGCTGAGGGCTTATGCTGGCAGACAGGGGCTAAAGGGGCTTTGGGGAAGGAAAAGGAGGAGGCAGGAAGGGAGAAGCATTTGGGCCACAGGAGGGAACACTACCCCAAGGTCTGTTTTCTGCCCAGTAAGTGACCATTCTGGTCCTGCCCCAGGGCCAAGAATGGATATGGTCATCAGAAATAGTGGAGCCATTCCCCTTCCTAATAAATTAAGTCTCAGGGTAGTGATGGGCTTGTTCACATTCTGCTGGCTGACTGGGACCGGCCAGGCTGGTTTCTGTGTGTCAGTCCTCTCCATTTGAAAGGTGGGCCTGTCCCTGGGGTGAATGACCCTGGGCTGAAGATGCTGGCTCTGAGCTTTCCCATGGCCTTTTGAACTCCCAAGCTCTGAGTGTTGCCCTTGTCCTATGTTCTCCAGGTGAAAAGTGAGGGACCCAAGCTGGTGCCCTTCTTCAAGGCCACCTGTGTGTATTTTGTGCTCTGGCTGCCCTCGTCCAGCCCATCTTGGTTCAGCGCCCTCATCAAGTGCCTGCCCATCTTCTGCCTCTGGCTCTTCCTTCTGGCCCATGGCCTGGGATTCCTGCTGGCCCGCCCCAGTGCCATCCGCATCTTTGTGGGGCTTGTCTTCTCTGCCCTAGGTGATGCCTTCCTCATCTGGCAGGACCAGGGCTACTTTGTGCACGGTTAGTTGCTGCAGTAGCAACCTGGGAAGAATCCTGGGGGTTGGGGGTTAGAGAGACCTAGAGGGCAAGGATTTGGGAGCTTTTGAACATGAAAACGGGGAATCTGAGGGGTTCCAGGACCAATAACTGTGGGGCCCCTGTTGGAGGATGACTTTGCTGGTGATCTGGTGATCCAGTCTGGAGTTCCTCAGGGGGAGTTGGGGTGGGGGGCGGGGGGTGGATCTTTACCTGTGTGGATTTCGTCCCATCCCTCTTCTTCCCCAAACAAAGCTCCTGGGTTATCCTAAACACTCCACTCCCAACCCCAGCCCCTCTTACTCATTGCTCACCTGACCTGCCCTCAGGACCCACCCCATTCTCTCACTCCCAGGTCTACTGATGTTTGCTGTGGCCCACATGCTCTACGCCTCGGCCTTTGGTATACGGCCATTGGCTCTTCGGACAGGTCTGGTGATGGCAGTGCTGGCCGGCCTGTTCTATGGCTTCCTCTACCCAGGCCTCTCAGGTGCCTTCACCTACTTGGTGGGGGCCTATGTGGCCCTTATCAGTTTCATGGGCTGGCGGGCTTTGGCAGGGCTGCGGAGGGTTGGGGAAGCCTGGCGCTGGACTGAGCTGGCGGCGTGTGGTGGCGCAGTGCTCTTCATCATCTCAGACCTGACCATCGCTGTCAACAAGTTCTGCTTCCCTGTGCCCTACTCACAGGCACTCATCATGGCCACCTACTATGCCGCCCAGATGCTCATTGCCCTGTCAGCGGTCGAGAGCCGGGAGCCAGCGGAAGACTACAGACTGAGCAAGGCCAACTGAAAGGCTAGAGTCTGTCACCCCGCTTTCCTCCTGGGACTGGGGGTCCAGAACCTGGGGATCTGTAAGAACTGGTTCAGGATGGCTGCCGGTACCACCTGGAAAACGTACAAGTTTGAGGGGGTGAGCAGGAATGGATCTCTCTAGCAAAGCTAGTGGTCCAGGACAATGCTGAGAGCTAAAAAGAGCCAGACGTGTCCCTTGCTGGAGCCAGAAGCGGACATCTCAACGCTATCCCATCGGGATTGTCAAAGCCCTTCTGGGCTGTGATGGTGCTCACCTTCTTGACCTCCCCTTTCTTCTACTGGATGGAAGACTCTGACTCACTCACTCCCCATCTTTCTGACTTGTGTAGAGTTGAAGAGAAGGGGAGAAACCTGTGCCAGGGCTTGAAGCCCCTTTTGAAAGCCCCTAATTGGGAAGATTGGATTGGGGTGGAGTCTCCCTTTCCTTCATCTATCCTTACGACTTGAACAATCTCAGTATCCATGTGATGGGTGGAAAGGGGTCTGTTCAGGTAGGCAAGATGGGACTTGTTTGGCCAGGAGCACGGGGTGTCAAGGATTCAAGCTGGTCCCATCTCTCTCAAAGATCAGCCCAGAGCTCAGGCCCCACACCATCACCCTCAGACCCTATCCCCAGGGCTAGGGTGAGCCATACCAAAGGAAGGGCCAACCTGTGTGTGTCCGCGTGTGTGCAATCTGTCTCCCAACCTGTGTCTTTCTCTGCCATTTGTCTCTGTTCTGCTGTCAAAGTCTTATAGGGAGAAACCTCAGGGAGCTGTAGAAGGGGTGCTGAGCCTGGCTTGGAGAGCTGGGTACCCCCACACTCACCCCCACTGCTTTCCTCCCTGCCACTCCTGCACTGAGAGCAAGGGGTGGGTGGGCTCCAATGACACTCTAGGGTCATAAGACCCAAGGCACATTCAATGCAAGGTGAGCAAGGATGGGACAATTCTGTCCTTTATTTACTGTTCATATGAAAAAATAAAACTAAAAACCAAGGGCCATTGGCTCCCTGCTTGTCTGTCTGTGTGGCACATGCCTGTCCTGAAGAGAAAGGTGTAGGGGCATGGAGCCAGGGGCCCTGGATGTCCTCACAGCCTGGGTCACAGCACTGGCCAGTACATCTTGGTGCCAGCCTGGCTCGCTGGCTCTGGTGACACTGTTGATTGGAATGGGTCTCACTTCCCTGGTCATGTGTATGGGTGAGGATGTAGTCCAGGAGGATGGGGGATGGGTAGTATTTGTCACCATCCAAATTTGTCCTTGATGCCCTGTCCTGTGCATGGGTGCCCAGCATCTTTGGTGATCTTTAGTTACCAGTGTCCCGCTGCACACCTCACTGCCTCACCCCAGACCTGCTGCCTGCTCTACAATGATCCAGATTCCCTTCAACCATCTTCTCCCTGCTCAGGCTCCGACTCAGCTGAACAGCTGGGCGGAATGGAATTAGATTGGGTGATTCACACTTTTGACGTGAAGCCCTGGCAGAATAATGTGTCCCCCACACTCCAGGGACATTTGCATCCTAATGGGCAGTACTCTCACCCAGAATTCTAAAGAGAGGCCTTGGTTGGTGTTGAATACCCCGCTAATAGACAGGTTGTGCAGTTGAGGGGATTAGATAGGAGGCAACTCAAGTCCCTGTGGGTGTTGGATGAATCAGTGATTTTCAACAAAAGGTTTTTTACAGACATCTCTGGTGGGAGATAGCAAAAGAATAAGTAAAGGAGGGAGGCCCACAGCCTCTTATCCTTGTTTCAAGCTCAGTAGCTTTCTAAAACTTTTTTTTAAAGGAAGGATTCCACTACAAAAACATAAGTATGAAGCCAGAGATGGTCAAAAATTCTTTCTCGCTCTGAGATGCTCTCATTCTCAAATAGTGGGAACCCTGGACACTAAAGAGGTAAGGTCCTGATCCCTTTAAACCCCAGAACTCTGGATGACAGGCCTATCTTGTGTAATGAAATGGGACGGAGTGGGATGGGGAGAAGGATGGATTAGGCAAGACTTGCCCACCTAAACCCTAAGGTGTGGGGTACAGTGTGGCCACAGAGGAGGGGAAGGCAAAGGCACAGTCAAAAGGGGGCAAGGTCACTCTCTACATGGGCGGATTTGGACCAGGTTCTCAGCAGTCTGGGATCTGTGCATCCCCATTCCATTGCCACTTCCATCTCCTTGGTCACTGTGCTGTACATCAGCTGTACACCATCCTCAGAACAGAAAAGGCTGAGGTTGGTCAGTTTATTGTACCATCCCTTTTACTGAATGTTTACATTGACAAGCACCAGAAAGCAAACTGGGCTTCCCTTACCGAGGCCATGCAGAAGACAAGCCAAGAGGACCCACGTCATAATATCCTGATGCCTGGACTGGGCTGGAGCTCACATAAGGTGCTTTGATTTCTTCTGCAGACTCTCAGTGACCGATGCGAGAATTGACTTGTCATCTTTGTCTGAAAGAACAAATCTAGTATCAGTTTTGTGATGTCCGAGGCAAAGGAAACTACGTTGCTGGACTTGTGAACCAGGGGTTGGATGCTGCTTGGGACCCTCAGTTCTTCCCTGGGGCTGAAGCTGAGCAGCTGTGAAGACTGTGGACTATGTAGGAGGGAGTAAAACATCTCCCTACATGGGCACATGTGAGCAGAAACATGGCACATGTGTGCTGAGGGATGGTCTCCACTAGTTAATTCCCTTCAGTCCTTCCCTCATTTGTGCTTCCCATTTGCCCTCATCCTAGACCAGTCGTTTTCAATCTGAATCACTTGCAGAAATTTGTAACATAAACATTCCTTCCATGTCCCTGCCAGAGAGATTGTGATTGGTGAGTCTGTTTAAGGCCTGTTCGGTGTTAATCCAGGCAAGCCTACGTCTACCAAGGGTTGCAAACCAGTCTGCAGAGGGTTTGCAAACTCCCATGTCTACAGCGGCCAGGCACGTAACAAATGACATTGAGGGTGGGGACTGGCACCAACTATGACCAATGGTTACACCCCCTGATGGCACATAAAGTAAAACACATTGCCAGCCATATGAAGAGCATCTACAAACCACAAGAACACCATTTTGTGCCTTTGCCCCAGATGGGAAGCAACCCACCTCCCGCCCCGACCCCCAGCCCCGGCAGGGTCCACAGGGCTCTCACCATAGACCGTGAGCCTACAGCTGCTGCGGTCCTTGCCCAGCTCATTCTCCACCAGCACACTGTACTCGCCGCTGTCCTTGAGTGTGCAGGTAGGGATGACAATTGTGCATACGCCGCTGGTGGAGTTGTACCAGAACTTGGAATTGGCAGTTATGTTAACGTCACCCTTATAGAGGGTCACCGTGGGCCGCGGATTCCCAAGGAAGGCACAGGTCATGGTGCAGTCTTGGCCACGCAGCACGGTGTGTGGCTTCAGCGGAGTCAGGAAGCGGGGTGCGTGGCGCCAGTCCTTCTGCTGGTAGGGCTTCAGCCTGGCGCTCAGGTCCTCAACTGTGCGAGGGATGCAGAAGCCGTGAACACCTCCAGGCCCCTCTCCACCACTCTCAACCTTAGAGCCCCGAAGGTGCACTTGAGACCCAGCTCACGGAATCCCCATGACCTGGGTAGACTCCCAGACACCACCAACTATGAGCATTGACTTTTTACTGTTCTTCAAGTTCCCCTTCCACTACCCTCCCACCCCCTTGCCACTTCAGGCCTACGTGACCTAAGTAAGCCAGGTCTGCAGGGTTTTATGCTTTTCCAGACCCTCGAGTCCTAGACTTCTGTCCAGCTACTAGCTTCCCAGGCCTGAGCTGTTACCCTGCTTTTAATACTCCCTCCAAACTCTCCTCAATGATGTCCCAACTCCTGTGGGCTCAGCTCTCCCCTCTTTAGCCCTGAATCTCCCTTTTCCTGACACTGTCCCCACCCTTCACCCCTCTCCTCCACCATGGTTGGACTTCATGCCTGCTCCCTGATCTTTGGACACTCTTCCCAGTCCTCACCCCCCTCAGCCCCTGGGCTCAGACAGGACCACTGTCAGCATGACACCCCACCCCTCCCTCTGGCCCAACACCACCACCCAGTCCTCAAGGGCACCGCCCCACCTTCACCTTAGTCCCACCCCTCAGTATACCCCAAAAGGTGTCTTCTCCCCTAGGCTTCCTGACCTCAACTTCTCTGCTCAGCTTCCTAACGCTCACCCTCCCACCTCAATGGTTCTCTGATTTTATCTCAAATCCTGGGTACTCCTTGCAACCCTTAAGTCACCTTCAGCACCAGAGAGAGATCTTAGATGTAACCTGAACCCTCCGATATGCTGACTCACTCTTGTCCTTGTTGACGAGCCAAGTATCCTTGGAGTCTAGTGGGTCACTATCACCGACTTCATTCCGGGCTAACACTCGGAAGTAGTACTTCCTGCCAGGAAGCAATCCTGTCACTGTGTACTTGTTGCTGAAGACACGCTCTGCTGCCGTGAACCAGGTGGCAGTGCTGGCATCCCGTTTCAAGATGACGTAGTGGGCCTCACCATCCTCCTGCACGTCGGGGCTGTGGTTCCAGGTCAGAGTCACGGTGTTGGGAACCTCCTCAAACAGCTGTAGGTTTGTGGGTGGCCGTGGAAAATCTGAAAGTGTCAGAGGGTCCATCCTGGGGAGCCTGAAATATTGTGCCCCTGGCCCAGCCACCTGCCAAGGTAGCTGGTGTCTTAGAGCCAGAAAGATCTGTTTATGAAATGTAGCTCTGCCATTTACTAGCCCTGTGAACTTGGCTAACTACTTATTTTTCTGAGACCCAATTCCTCATTTGCAAAGTAGGGCTAACAATAACTATCAGAAAATTGTTAGCTAAAGTGCTTTCCTTAACCCCTCAGAGGTTTAGTAAGGCTTTATTTAAAACTTCTAGCCCTCTGTAAGAATTTGCCTCAATTTTTAATTAATACCTTTCATCAGCCCCTCCTGCCTGTCTCACATTCTCAACTCTTTTGTTATTGGACCAACTCTCCCTGTGTCCCAAAGCTCACCGGATATGACTGCCGAAACTGAAACGCAGGCTTGGTCCTAGTTCAATGCCCCTGGGGCTTCAGGTCAGTGAGAAAAAAGCTGAAACAATCCTCCCCATTAAGGCAAAGGCTGACTTTGAGGCTCTAAAGAGGTCTTCACTACCTTAAGGCATGACTTTATAGTGGTAGGAACCCAAGTAGCAGTGGGAACTATAGTTTGGAGAGTGTGCAGTGATGCTCCCTGAGGCCCCTGCCCATTGTCATACCTGCCACTCGTACATGGATGTCATAGTGTGCCTCTCCAAACTCATTCTGGAGTAAGATGCGGTACACCCCCGAGTCAGAGCGCTTGGTGCTGTTGATGAGGAACTGGGAGTGGTTTTTGCCCTTGGTGATGGCTTCCCTGCCCTTGGTGGGGATGCCATCTTTCTGCCAGATCACGTTGGGTGGTGGTGAGCCCTGGTAGTGACAGGAGATGGCACCAGGGGTCATGCAGGTGGTATTTGGGGGCAGACCCTCCCCCAAGGTTGAGGAGCCCCCTGCCAGGCTCTAGTGTCAGGCACCTGTCAAGGGCAGAGTCAGAGGCAGAGACTAGGAGAGAGCTACAGCACTCATCCTGGTTAAAAGGTTAAAAGGTGGGACCCCTTTGCAAGGGGTCAGGGTCAGACATGACTCACAGAGAAGGAAGCATGAATGCAGAGGGCTGTCCCCGCACGAACCACCATGTGACTCTTCAGCCGGGCACTGAGGTCAAACTTGGGGGCAGCTGAGATGGAGGAAAGAGAGGTTGGGGCATGGACCTGTTTCCAGAAGACTCAGTTTTAAGGCACCCCCTCCAGAGCCTTTCCCAGCCTCTCCTCCTTCATGCCCCAGGTACAGGCCAGACAGACACCTAACAGCTCTGCATCAGTATGCATTTTTTCCTCATGTCTCCCTCTAATAGTATGTAAGATCCTTGAGGGCAAATCCAGAGCCTTATTTGTTTCTATACCCCCCACACCTCCTTTGGCACAGGGTGGATACTATTTGGCACATAATGACTTTGTGTGTGGGTATTGGGGGAGCCCCTAGGGTCACCCTGGCTCTATTCATGCACAATAAGTATGGATGACTATTTCTTGATCACAGTGTGACCCAATTTTCCCTTGTGGAATGAGGTCCCAGAGAGGGAGGTTTGGAAGCTAGGATATTGGGGCCTAAAGCCCCAGCCCTCTGTGTCCTCACCTGGTGGTGGCATGGCCCGGACCCCTTTGTCTAGCTCCACAGGCTCCCCAACCCCCGCCTCATTCACAGCTCGGATTCGGAAGAAGTATTTCTGCCTCTCGGTGAGGCCTCCCACTGTGTAGCAGGTCCCTGAGATGGGGATCTTGGTGCACTTGGACCACTCCTTGGAGTCTTCAGCCCGCATCTCCAGGATGTAGCCGGAGGGTGGGTCACCCTCTGCTGGCTCCCGCCAGGCCAGGGAAATACTTGAGTTGGAGGAATCGGACACATGCAGGCCCTGCACCAGTCCAGGGGGTTCTGGGGTGCAAGACACATCCAGTCAGCCCCCAAACTCATCTCCACTCAACCTCATGCCAATCCCAACACTCAACAGTCCTGAAACCTAACTTTACAACTTCTAGCTCCAACTCCCCAGCCAACACCCTCCCCTCAATACTGACCTTGTGCATTTAACAACCTCCAGGTTCACTTTCACTAACTCAACACTTTCACCCTTGAAGTCAGTATCCTTGAAATTCAACATATTCTACCCATCCAACCCTTCTGTATTCAAAACCCCAACCTTTAGCTCCACTTATCTCCACCACTCCATTCACATGCAGCACCCCCACCTCAACCCCTAAACTCAACACCCTCCCAACCATCTACCAAGCACCCCTACTCCATTCTCAATCATGCTTCTACTACCTCACCTAATACCAGAAATACTCAAAGTTTAATTAAAAATTTTTTTCCTCCAACTTATCTATTAACTTGTCCCTGGTTCTCAATATTTATTTGCTGTCTTTCTCATGTGTCTGAATTCTGTTCCTCCAGTAGGCTGGCAGCCCCCAGAAAGTGAAGACTCCTTGATACCACCCCCCACCACCACCTTGTTAGACTTTTCCAGAGAAGAGATCCTCTCTATTGTGAGTGAGTTAATTCCTCTATGTGTTGGGGGACTGGCAGCCAAACTCACTGACAGGGTCTTTGGCCACCACTGAGTTGGATGGCATACTGGGATGTCCGGGGCCTGCCTTATTCACAGCTATGACTCGGAATTCGTATTCTGTGTCCTCCAGGAGACCATCCACTGTGCACTTGGTACCTGAAATGGGAATGTGAGGGATCATGAGGCCAGGGGGTGCACAGGGTAAGAGGGCATGGAAGAGGGGGCATGAGATCCTGTTAAAATTCCCAAGTGAGTTGCAGGAGGGAGTATGTTCAGAGCAGTTGGGGTACATGGTCAATCCAGCAAGGCCTCCCTTAATTCCTCCTGGGCCTCTGTCCCTAGGAACCCACCCTGGATGGGGTCCTTGTTGACTGGCACCCACAGGTTACTGCCTTTCTTCCTCCGTTCCACAATGTAGCCCAGCACTGGGGCTCCCCCATCCTGGGTGGGGGCATTCCATGTGATGGTCATGGACTCTTTGGTCACATCAGTCACTTGAGGCTGGGAGGCAAGACCTGGGGGCTCTGTTGGGGATGAAGAGAGGGCAGAGGTTAGGAGGGAGGCATATAGACCATTGCCCACCCCCCAGCTGACCTCTGGCCCCCTTCTTTAAAAAGAAAAAATTTAAACCCATGTTCCTTAATTCTTAATTCTGGTTGCACATTAATTTCAAGTGGGAGGTAAAAAAGAAGATATGGGGTGGAATATGAACAAATACATACCTGTCAACAATTGAATCTAAAAAGTGAAATAAACAAACAAGCAGAACAGAAACAGACTCATAGATACAGAGAAAATTTTGATGGTTGCCGGATTGGGAGTGTGGTCCACAGATGGACAAAAAAAAGTTAAGGGGTTAGGAAGTACAAATTGGTTGTTAAAGAATATAGTCAATAATAGTCTAATCGTTCTGTATAGTGTCAGACGGGCGGGAGATTTAATGTAATGATCAATGATCACTTATTCAGTTGTGTACTGTCTAGTCACCAGGGTGTACACCTGAAACATAATGACGTAGGTCTACTGTAACTGAAAATAAAACGATATTAAAAAAACATTTCGATTCCCCAGCCAGGGCACATAACCAGGTTGCAAACCAGGTCTCCAGTCAGGTCTGTGGCTGGAGGCAGGTGAAACGCAACCATACATTGATAACTCTCTCCCTCTCTGCCTCTCTCCCTTCCCCTCTTTCTAGAGATGATGAAATGGAATCTTTAAAAAAAAAAAAAAAAAAAAAGGGGGGGGATGGATGTAATACAACAACAATAAAAAAAAAATTAAAAAAAAAAAAAAAAAAAAAAAAAAAAAAAAAAAAGGGGGGGGAAGGAAGTAAAAAAAAAAAAAAAAAAAAAAAATTAAAAAAAAAAAAAAAAAAAAAAACACATGATTACCTCTGGTTGTACACTAATATCAAGTGGGAAGAAAAAAAATAGAGCTATCACCAATAACTTGTGTTTAGATCACAGGTGGCAAGCACAAGGCCTGAGGCCCTCCACCTTGTTTTATCTGGCTCTGCACCTTTGGCCCAGCACTTGTTTTGCTTAACTGTTAAGGAGTAGTTACATTTATACAGTCCTAAAATTACATTCGACTCTTTGAAGGCAACCATGAGGCTGATGTGGCCCTCTGTGAAAATGAATTTGACACCCCTGGTTTAGGTCCTTACCCCCAGATTTTAATTTAATTGGCCTGGGTTGGAGGCCAGGCTCCAGTATTTTTAAAAAGACAGACTTCAGCTGGTTCTAATGCGTAGCCAAGATTGAGAATCACCAACTTAAACCTTCCGAACTGTGTCACCCCCAATGTCCCAGTTCTTAAGGTATTGTCTTGACACTTTGGGACATGGAGATCAGTTGGAAGAAGTGTAGTGAGTAATTAATTACTAATCATAATAAGAAATCAGTGTTGTCAAGGATTTTCTTTGGAAAAAGTCTTTGGATCAATTCAAGGTTATCTCTAAAGTAACATGACTCTCACTTGGCATCAGGATGATTTCTGGAATGGAGGCTCCTGCAATTGTGCTCAGTTTTGACTATACACACAGAAGTATGTTGTGCATGTGACTTGGCTGGGAAAAGTTGAGAATTCCTGCCCCAAACAATGCATGGCTCTTACTCTGGAATCCATCGGTCTCATGGGATGGCTAGAGAAATGACCCCATGAAATTCTCCCCGGATCAGTATTCCTTACTGGCAAAAGGCCCCATCCTGGCCCCTGAGTTCCCCTCTGAGCGTGGGGCTATCTCACTGACCAATAGGATTTCCCGCAAACACTTCATCTGTCTCCAGCGGGTCGCTCACTCCTTCCGAATTGACGGCTAGGATGCGAAACTGGTAGGCTTTTCCCTCTTCCACTTTGTTGGTGGAGAACTTGGTGACTTTGCCGTCCACTTCACCTATTTTAATCCAGGACTTCTTGCCAACTGCCCTCCGTTCCACTATGAACTGTGTCACAGGTCGCCCACCATTGTCCTTTGGGGCCTTCCACTTCATGTGCACACAATTACCCGACAGCTCCAGGAACTCCACTCGGCCCTGGGGAGGCTTGGGACGGTCTGAGGACAGAAGGTGGCATCAGAATGGGCCTGTGGGGCTAAGGGTCAGAGGTCTAGCCAGGCTGGAACATAGCTAGATTCTGAACTTTCTGGATTCTTCACCCTTCCCTGTGTCCAATGCCTCTCCTTCTAAGACTTGTCCAAAGAGTTCGATTCTTGTCTCCTGAGATTCCTATCTGCCTAAGAGTGGGTGGACTAAAGACCTGTGGAGCCTTGGCAGGTCCCTCCTCATCCCTTTCCAACAAGATCCCCCTTCTTCTGAGCTCTGGTATTATAGTCTGCCTTATGTTATAATTACATGTCTACCAGTTTCTGTCCCTTTTGCGTTCAAGGACTGCTGGGAATACTTCACCCATGTGTCCTCAGGACTGAGAACACAGAGGAGGTGCTAAGTCTTGTTGCTAAATTGAACCAAAACCCAAACTTTGCCACCCCACAGCTTGATAGAGAAGATGCAGAAGGTGGTGGGGATGGTGTGGGTGTGTTGCATGTGGAGTATGGATTCACCTAAGGCCAGTTTCTCATCTCTTTCCTTAACCTTATGTTCAGACCCACCTCAAATCCCATTCCTACTCTTCTCCATCTTTTTCTCCAACCTCATTTTACCCTCAACCCTATATCACATCTCCTCACTTTGCTTCACTTCCAATCCTAATGCTCTTCTCAACCAACTTCACTTCCATCCCTAAAATCTTACCTCATTGCCACCCTATGTCCACCCATGTCCTGTTCTCCAAATTAATAACAATACTTAAGTAACATTTGAAGGTTTATTATGTGCTATGCACTCTGCTATGTGTTGATGCACTTGGAATAGATACTAAAAAAAATAAATAAATAAAAATAAAAACCAATTATCCTGTTCCACAAGAGAAACTGAGGCTTAAAAAGGTTAACTGCCTGGCTGGTGGCACAGTGGACAAGGTGCCGGCCTGCGAACCCAAAGGTTGCTGGTTTGATTCCCAGCCAGGGCATAACCAGGTTGCAAGCCAGGTCTCCAGCCAGGTCCCTAGCTGGAGGCAGGTGAAAGGCAACCACACATTGATGTCTCTTTCCCTCTCTGCCTCTCTCCCTTCCCCTGTCTCTGGAGAAGAGAGAGAAGAAGAGAGGGAGGGAGGGAGGGGGAGAGGAAGAGGGAGAGGGAGAGAGAGAGAGAGAGAGAGAGACAGAGAGAGAGAGAGAGAGAGAGAGAGAGAAGAGAGAAGAAAAGAAAAGAAGAAGGCTAATTGATTTGCCGAAGGCTACCCAGTTAGGAAGTGGGGCTTCTGGCTACGAAGCCAGCACTCCAATCCCATTTTCCACCCAAATTCCAACTCCGTCTGCAGGCTGCCTCCTACCCTGCGCACCGAGCAGCCGGTGCCCTCAGCCCAGCCCAGCCCAGCCCAGCCAGGGTGCTGCCCTCACCCAGCACGTTGAGGTGCAGAGTGGCTGTGACTGAGCCATGGTCATTCTTGAGCTTGAGCAAGATAAGGCCACTGTCCTCCCTCACACAGTTGGAAATGGTGAGCAGAGCCTGGTCTTCCTTGCGCTCCATGGACACGCGCTCCTCCTCCGTCACCTCCATACCGTCCTTGTACCACGTCACTTTGGGAAGTGGCTTTGCCCGGAAGGGCACCTTGATGTTCGCAGTGTGGCCCGCCTTCACAGTCACAGGGTGCGCAGCAAGGGCCTCCAGAACCGAGGGGTCAATGGTAGGAGGATCTGCAGAGAGGGGCAGTAGGGGAAGCTGGCCAGTAGGGATAGGGGAGGAGCTGAGGGTCGGAGGAGGAGCCACACCATGCGGGCGGGGCAGGCGTGGGCGGGGCTGGTCTGTACCTGCGATGAAGACCGACGCTTCGCTCTCTGCGCCCTTGGCCCTGAAGGTGTACTTGCCCTCGTGCTCCGGGCCCATATTGGGGAAGATGAGCTTGTGCACCGCACCCTGCTTCACGATCTGCACACCTGGCAAGTCTGTGATCTGGGGGGCGAGGGGTGGGCCTGTATGTGAGTGGAAGGGGTGGGCTGAACCCCTGCCTTCTTAGCCCCCCTCCCTAGTTTCTGCTCCAACCTCTTTGCCATCTTTCAGCCACACACCCTCCACCTTCTCATCGTTGAGAACTACGCACAGCTCAGCTGGGCTGCCGGTGGCCGCATGCACGTCGGACATCCCACTCTTCACCGTGGCCAGACGCTCTGGGGAGAAAGGGAGCTGGTGGCTTTGGGAAGGGGCAGGTGTGCCGGTCTATCAAAATCATTTATGATGAGCAGGAGGTTTGGAAATGGCCAATGGGCTATTGGGGAATGGTCCGTGTGGGGACTGGAGCAAGTAGGTGAGGGGTTGGAGGGAAGTCAGTGGCTGGGAAATTGTGACTGGAAGACTGGGGTTGAGGGGTGAGTGGGTAGCTGATTATCACAGAATGGTCTGTGGGCGCTCAGGATGCTCAAAGAAGGGGGATAGATGGTGGGGATACAGGTGGTTAGTGGAGTTGGGACGTTGAGCTGTGGTTTTGCTGGTCTGTGGTATGCCCAGGGGTATTGAGAGTGGTAAGATCAGCGGGGAATGGTTGGGGCTAGTGGTAGGGGTTGGTCATGGTCAAGGGTGTGATAACATGATTGGCTGGGGATAATCAGAGGCTGTAAGTAGAGGATGGATGAAGTCAAGGGATTTTGGATAGAGTTCGAGAGATGGGGGTGATCAGGGTCTAGGACAGAGACTTTGAACCTTTTTCATCTTATGGCACACATAAACGAATTACTAAAATTCTGCAGCACATCACATCAAAACATACATTTTTTGGCAATTTGACAAAATGAAATAAATGTGCTTTTGATTCATTCACACTGGATGGCTATTGTTGTATTGGCTATGACCTTTTTTTTTTTAATTGACTATCTAAGGGAAAAGGGGTCAGCATCCCTGACTAAATAGCTGGTTATTGCATGTTTTAGAAATTCTTCTGACAAATTGGTTGAAAATCACTGGTCTAGGAGGTAGAGATGTTCAAGGTTTGGAAGGTCAGAGGTGGTCAGAATTTGGGAGGTTGGGGTGGTTGGAGTGGGAAAGTCTAAATTGATCATGGCCTAGGGGAGGATTGGAGTCAGTAGGGGTGCAGTAGGGAACTGTTAGATTCAGGGGGTTGGTTAGTACCCTCCACAGTGACCGTGGCAGTACTGCAGTATTCAGTGGGGTCCCCATCCTGCATGGCCACCACAGTGTACTCGCCACCGTCACTGAGCTGTGCATCCTCAATGATCAGCTCTGCCCGCTTGCCCTCATGGCTCATGCTGTACTTGGTGCCGCGCTCCAGCAGCTGACCATCCTTCTTCCAGCGCAGTGTCACATCCTTGGATGTCAGCTCACACTCCAGGCATGCCCGGCTCTTCTCTTTCACACGGACATTCTTGAGGGTGCTCACAAACTTGATGGGGATGCCTGCGGACAGATTAACAGTTGGACCTGCCCCTAACTTCCTACATTCTTTTTGGCAGCTACAGTTGCCCTGCTCCTCTTTTTGGACCCCCCAAAACACAGGGGCTTGCAACATGGAGTGTATTTAAGTGTAACATGGGACCCATAGAAGCCTGGGGCAGGGAGGGTCCCATCTCTGCCCCTTGCTTGCTAGCTGGCTGTATGCAATGCTTTCATTCTCTGATGTCTCACTTTCCTCATATGTAAAGTGGGATAAATGCCCCCTTGTAACTCCACCCATAATTGCATTGTCTCTCTGGTGTCTGGGTCTTTACACATGCTATTCCCTCTGTTGAGAATGTCCTCCTCTCCTCTTCCTCCTTCTCTGGAGGCTGAATTTCTTTTTGTTCTTCTTGGTAAAGCTTAGCCATCACCTCATCATATTATTTCTTTTTTTAAGATTTTTTTATTCATTATTTTTAGGCAGAAGGGCAGGGAGAGAGGAAGAAAGGGAGAGAAACATCAATGTGTGGTTGCCTTTCATTGGCCTCCAGCTATGGACCTGGCTGGAGACCTGGCTTGCAACCTGGTTATGTGCCCTGACTGGGAATTGAACCAGTGACCTTTGGGTTCACAGGTCATGCCTATCCACTGAGCCATCAGCCAGGGCCTTATCATATTATTTATGACATTGCCAGGTGGTGCCTCTTCTTTGGGCTCCTACAGCTTCTGTGTCTCCCTCCATCACAGTAATGATAATTCCATGTCACATGTCAAGTGCGACTCACATGTGAGGCATGCTTCTTGGTGTACCCATCATCATGTGCAATTATAAGAATGTGAATCATCAAGAGTTATGTGTTGTAATATATGATATTAGAACCGTAAGGGCTAATAATTTCTTGACTTATGATTTCCCAACCAACAATAGACCCCAGTGTATCTTGACTCCTTGCTTAAGAACTTCTATTCTAATTCCATTTCCACACATGCCTTTCTAATCAGACTAGGAGTTGTGGAGAGGTGAACTCTTTCTCCTTCTAGGACCCATCACAGGGCCTTGAAAAAAGAAGGTGGATGGATGGGTGGATAGACAGATTAATGGATGAGTGGATGACTGCCCATGTGAAAGCTGCTGCTGTAGCATAAAGCCCACCCCTCAAGGACTGGCTCACCCACTCACGGTCAATGGTGAGCTGGGCCTTCTGTACCAGGTTCCCTGCCTCAGCAGAGAACTCGCCACTGTCACAGAGTCTGGCATCCTTAATCTTTAGTGTGTGGGTCAAACCATCCTCGGATACTGTAATTTCATACTTTTCATCCCTCTTCAGCTCCTTCCCATTGAACTTCCACACAAAATTAGGTACTTTTTTTGAGAGGCGGATCTCAAATACAGCTGTCTGGCGCTCTGTCACCTTCACTGGCTTCATCTCCCCCAGGAACTTCAGTGGCTCAT
Organism: Noctilio leporinus; assembly: GCA_004026585.1. Taxonomy (NCBI): domain Eukaryota; kingdom Metazoa; phylum Chordata; class Mammalia; order Chiroptera; family Noctilionidae; genus Noctilio; species Noctilio leporinus. Next base: position 581,221 of record PVIW01000192.1, on the reverse strand, counting down.
CTGCAGCAAAAAATGGGAAGGGCAGTCATTGGACCGCAGCCAGGATCTCTCCTGAGGAGTGGGATGGTGAAGGGGACATGGAGAGGCAGATGTCATTGGCCTCCTGTATCCCACAGTGGGGAAAGTATCCTTCCTTTCATTCTGTTCGGGAACTGTGGAGTCCCTTCTCATGGTGTTTACATGGTCTCCTCCCCAATGACCTTAACAGCAATTTTAAAAAGCACTTGAGTAGTTTTAGACACGTGCCAGGCACTATTTTAGCCAGTGTGCCCATACTAAGGCATCCAATTCCCACGCAGGTAGATCCTGCTATTATTCCCCATTTTAAAAGATTTTATTTGTTATTTTTAGAGAAAGGGGAAAGGAGAGAGGGAGAGAGACATCAATGTATGGTTGCCTTTCACCTGCCTCCAGCTATGGACCTGGCTGGAGACCTGGCTTGCAACCTGCATATGTGCCCTGGATGGGGAATCAAACCAGTGACCTTTGGGTTCACAGGCTGACAGCTTATCCACTGGGCCACCAGTCAGGGCCTTATTCCCCATTTTATAGTTGGGGAAACTGAGGCAAAGAGAAGCTAAATAACTTGCCCCAAATCAGACAGCTCACAAGTGACAGAAGCTGGGATTTAAGCCCCAATCGTCTAATTCCAGAGACTGAACCCTGAACCACTCTCCTACACTGGCCCAGGGCACTTGTCTCTCTACTTCATGCAGTCCTTTCCTGCAGAGCTCCACAGTCTTCCCTTCCATATTTCCATGGGCCCGTCCCTGGTGTTCCCCTGCATCCAGGTCCTCCTTGTGGCCCACCCCCCCCCGCCCCGCCGATTCCCACACTCTTACCTAGCACTCTGAGCTCTGCACGCATCTGCTTGTCGCCCACATTCAGGGTGTAGATGCCTGCATCATTTGTGTTCACGTTGGTAATAACCAGCATGTACTTGGTGCCCACCTGCTTCACATCATACTTGCCCAGGGAGTACTGGATCCTCAACGGTTCACTACCCTGCCGCATGAAACAGGCAGAAAAGTTGATGAAATTGTTTAGGAGATTTTCAGAGGTCCCCACTCCCCAAGGCCAGTCTGTGCTGGAAGGTGCCATGTCTATCCTCCTAAGATCCTAAAATCCACCAGGAGGCCCTTAAGATCTCTCTAGCCTCTTCATCTGGCTCAGTGGGACCTAGGATCCCTGCCTTCCCTAAGGCCTGAACTCTTAAGATGCATGAACAGCCCTGGCTGGTGACTCAGTGGATAGGCACCAGCCTGTGAACCCAAAGGTCACTGATTCAATTACCATTCAGGGCACATAACCAGGTTGCAAGCCAGGTCTCCAGCCAGGTCCATAGCTGGAGGCAGGTGAAAGGCAACCATACACTGATGTTTTTCTCCCTTTCTTCCTCCCTCCCTGCCCTTCTCTCTGAAAATAATGAATAAAACCTTAAAAAAAAAAAAAAGATGCATGAGGTCACTACATGCTTTCACGTTGGGGCACAGACCTTCAGTGTCTTTGAGGGCCTTCTAATCTAGCCTTTTCAAATAGGTAGACTGAGGCATAGAGAGGAAAGTAATTATCAAATTAAACAGCAAAATTGTAGAATGGCTAAGAAAAGAGCCCAGTTTCTAGGCAGATTCAACCATACAAAAAGGCATCCTCTCAATGGGATGGAAGAGAGGACACAGCTGATGGATAATGAGAGGGTCTGCAAAAGGAGGGGGTGCAGAGAGGAAGTGAATTGCCAGCATGGGCCCCAACCAGGTGCTCCCCACCTTGACCCATGTCATCTTGGTATTGGGATCCTTCAGCTCCATGATGCAGTCAAAGGTCACCGTGGTGTCAATCTTGGTCTCAATATCTTCTAGGGGCTTCAGAATCCGGATGGCCTGAGGGATTGTGATAGTAAAATGGAAGTGTCAGGGGCACCTGAAACCTGTCCAATCTGTGTCTCCAAATCCTGGAGGAACCCCCTAGAGTCTGGTCTGGCAAGAGAAACAGCTAGACTGATTAGTTAGCTATGCTTCCCCCTGCCTCCTGCTACTGATCAGCTGGGGGATTTAGAAGGAGATATGCTGGGGGATGAGAAAAGCACCATCATTCACAGGACAGTCACTATGGACATGGGCCCATTCCATGGGTTCTCTAATGCCAATGTAGATGCTTAATAATGACAATTAGGTTGAATAAATGTGACAATGACAACATAAAAACAAATGAATGAGGCAGGTATAATTTTCATTTGGCAGGTGAGGAAACAGCTTTAGAGGGATATCCAAATCCACACAGTTAATAAAGCAGTAGAACTGGGGTTTGAACCCACGCCTGTCTGACTCCAAGTCCATGTGCGTATACGAGGGAGTGGTGAGGACAGGAGAGGTAGAAGAAAGGTGACTTGAGTTCCTTTCCTGCTGTTGCTGTACAGAGCATATGGCTTGGAGTGTGTGTGTGCAGGCCAGGAGACACAGGCACCAGCACTTTTGGTGAGGCCCAGGCCCATCCTGCAGACCCCTGCTCCCCCATGAGCACTGACCTCCACCTCTACTTTTTTCATCCCTTTGAGTTTCTTGAGCAGCCCCCGGAAGTCAGTGAAACCGTACTCCATGCAGACTTTCTCAAAGTCCTTCTTGGGCACCTTGGACAAAATCTCCAGCATCTCCTTCTCATCTGTCACCTTCTTCTGCTTTTTCTTGGGAGCAGGGGGGGTCCTAGGAGGAGGGAGGTGCCAAGCTTGGACTCAGCAACTCCCTCCCAAGACAGAGGAAGCCTCTCCTAACCTTGAGATACCCCTTCCCACTCCATGGATCCTTGGGGTCTGGGCCATGAAATCAGAACCCTGTTGAAAGACCTTCGAGAAGCTCTAGCCTGGAGGGTGGGGACGGACAACACCCTGGGCAGAGGAGCCTCCTTCCAGCCTCACCTCTTCTTCAACATCTTTTTGAAATCCATTTTATCTTGACCTGAGGACAGAGAGAGAGGGGGGCAGAGTCAGACAAGGGGAGTTTGGTTCTTAAGAAGAAGGGCCAAGAGGAGGGGGCTGGCCTACCCTCTGTCACCAGTAAGGACACGGTATAGATGGCATCTGCATGGTCATTGCTTGCAATGCACTTGTAGTTGTCAGAGTCATCTGCTGACAGTGGCTCCAGCTGGGTCAGAATCAAGCCATTAGTAAGGGATGGGGAGGGGACCACAAGAAGCTTTCTGTGGGAAAGGAGGACATGTGTGGGCAGGTGAGGGAGGAGCTAAGTGATGTGTAAGTGTGGAGGATTGAACAGCCCCTCATTTTGGCTCATTTGGGGAAAGACCCAGCTCCTGAATGGACTCTCTTATCCTGCCCCTCCTCTAGAGCAATCACAGCCTCTTTTCCCATCTCCCAGTTCTGGGGTTTCACTGTGACTGTTGTGGGTGAGAAGACCCACAAATTGCCCTGGGGAGAGGTAGGGTCCCTGCATCTGCCCTCATGGACGGCTGGACCTCAGGCTCTGGCCCTGCACCTTCAGCACGTGCTCCTTGTTAACGCTGTCGTAGAACATCTTGGCGGTCTCCTTGATGGGGATGCCGCTTTCCCTCTTCCAGGAGATGTTGGGTTTGGGGTTTCCCTTCACCTGGGCTCGGAACACAGCTTTGTCCCCTGCAGTGGGCACAGGAAGCAGGCTCACCTGTCAGCTTCCAGGCTACATTTGCTGCCTGCTCCCCGCCTGCTCCCAGGGATCTCACCCAGCCAAGGTGGGAGAGGGGCCTTTGGCCTGGTTCTGCCAGCATTTGTGGATCAAGGGATGGTGGTGGTGGTGTGTCTGGGACACTGGGGAAGACGGAAGCACCCAGGGGCCTGGGGAGACACTAGGTGTGGATGACGCACCCTCGGGTGCCGTTACTGGATGAGGCTTCTCCACAAACTCCGGGACGCTCTCGCCTTCAGGGATGTTGGAGCTGCGGGTCACCAAGCTGAAGAACTCCACAGTGCTCGATGACTTCCTCGTCACGACTTCCTCTGTAGCGGCAAGTGGGAGATCAGAATGAACTCTAGGTGGAGCTCAGGCTGGGACTGGAGGTCTGGCCTTTCCTTGAGAGGGTGGTGGGGTACTTTAGGCCAACCAGAGCAGGACTGGCTTTGGCCAAGAAAGGAGGCCCTGGGAGTCCTTGCGTGGATATTGTATTGTATTATGGCAATTTCAAACCACCAGGGGGAGCCAATGTCTCTCCCACCCCTCAACAGTCAAGCACCCTTTTTGGGTCAAGGCCCTGAGATCCATTTCTTTTTTTTAAAGGAAACTCCCCTTTCAGGAACTTGACTTATTTTTAGAGAGAAGGGAAGGGAGGGAGAAGGAGAGAAAGAGAACCATTGATGTGGGAGAGAAGCATTGATTAGTTGCCTGTCGAACTCCCCCAAACAGGGACCTGGCCTGCCACCCAGGTATACGCCACGGCCAGGAATTGAACCCATGGCCTTTCAGTTTGCGGGAGGATGCCCAACCCACTGAGCCACACCAGTCAGGTGTCTTTGGGAATTTCTTGATTTTCGTGCTCCTCTCACGGAAGTCTCTCCGTAGCATTAGGAGGGGCTGGCAGGCTCTTGCTTGGGAAGCATGGCAGCTCGGCTGAGCCCTGCTGTGGGCCTCCTCCCTGCTCCGTGGACTGAGCATCCTGCCAGGAGCAGTGCTCCCCGAGTGAGGGGCTCGAAGCTTCCCCAGTGCAATGGGGCTGCATTTGGGAATCTCATTATCTGGAAGAGCACATTCAGTGCGGTAATATAACTTTCTATTTGGGAGACAAACAGTTTTTTTCAACATAAACTACACTCCACAAAATCTTGTTGGCTAGTGAGTTAATAACAATTGCTCCGAATCATAGAGTCCTTTCCTTATGTCTATGCTAAGCACATTTCAGAGATTACTTACTCCTTACAATGACCCAGTGAAGGTGGTGCCCTCATTATCCCACCAATCTGAACAACTGGGGAGAGAACACGTGTTCAGAAAGCCTGTGGCCTGCTGTTAACTAGTGGCCAGAGGTCTCAAACAAGCAGTGTGCAGGCTGCCGCCAGCCTGCACTTGGGGTTTGTTTGACCTCTACCGTGTTTAAACAATAAGTAGCCCTATATCTAAAAATTGTGAGATTTCACACAAAAAAGGAAATTCCAATTTCTGGATTCTCATATTTCCATCTGGTAACCACTAGTGGGAGGTGAATAGGGCTGCCCCTTTAAAAGAGGTGAGTGTCCCCTCTCAGTCATTCCAGTTTTTGTTTTTGGGGGGGAAGAAATGACCAAAAGTTAACTTTAAAATGCTAATATATTGAAATAAAGATAAAGTAAGAATCACACAAGAGTGTATTTTCAAATATACCTAGATTATTTTCATAATTGAAGTTAATTTGAACACTGAAAATTTCTCCACTAAATACTTCAAATTGACACCAAAGAATCAATGTAAGTTTGTTTCTCCACTTTGGCCACATTTTCCCCTTTTTCTGTCTCATTTTACTGTTCAGAGAAAAATAAAAGGGAAAATTCAAGTTACTCAATTTAAATATTTTATCTTTTTTAATTTTTTAAGATTTTATCTATTATTTTGAGAGAGAGGGGAGGGGAGAGAGGCAGAGAGGGAGAGAGACATCAATGTATGGTTGTCTTTCTTCTGCCTCCAGCAACAGACCTAGCTGGAGACCTGGCTTGCAACCTGGTTATGTGCCCTGGCTGGGGATCGAACCAATGACCTTTGGGTTCGCAGGCCAGAGCCTTATCCAATGGGCCACCAGCCAGGGCAGCATCCCAGTTTTTTCCACGCATTTACATTCCCTGCTTGGACCCTGGTGGTTAGTGGTTTTAAACTCTGGTTGCATATGAGAATCTGTGGAGAGTTTTAAAAACAAACACACACCTAGTTTCACAGTTGGGTGAGACTCAGGTATTGCTATGGTTTCACTCCTCTCCGTCTCACCCTGATACTAAGATGACTCGAACATGCAGTCGATGCTGAGAATTTCTCTATAATCATGTGAATTTGCAAGTTCTGGTCTCAAGTTCCCTTGAGTTGTCTATTTGCCTTACTGACCAGGAGGAGTTGGTATACAACATGTTTATCTGGCTTTGACCTCTGTGCACAGAGGACTTTGAAGGACAGCCTCTCCAGGACTTGGGGGAGGGGCAATGACTGGGAGGACGGATATTCAATATCCTGGCCCTTGGCCATCTTTTAATCACGTTTCTCTAGAGACATGACTAAAACAATCTGTTCCTCTTTGAGACCATTTCTCAGCTTTCCCCTGGATCTGCCCTCCCCCAGGTCTGGTCCCCAAGGGCTAAGAGCCTGGAAGCTTAGCTCACTTGTTTATCTGTTCAATCCTCTCTCCCCTGGCAGCTCAGAGCCTTCTATCTCTTAAGTGGAACAGGGGCAGCATTACTCAATGTAGGCAAGGAAGTCACCTCTCAATGCTGAAATTCTACCACTGGGTGTGCAGGTGTTTACCTATGGCTCTGATCACCTCAAGTAATTAAGAGTTCATTAGTCACTCACACACAGCTGTGTGAGAGGTTTTTCCTAAGCTGTTTTCCTGGAGAACTGATCTGTGGTGAACACCAGCTGGCTGAAGCTTTAGGAAGGAAGCACAGGGTAGAAGCATAGGATGGGAGAGAGTTGCTCCCCGTACCTTGGGCTGTTGAGCAGCCCAGTAGTCACACGGTCTGAGGCCATCAATGGGTGGATGTGGGGGAGAAAAGGCTGCCCCTTCCTGGCCACCCCCAGTCTACTTGCCTCCCACGATCTTGGTTGTCTGGGAGAAGGTCTGCACGTGGGTGGTGGAGCTGGAGAACTCCATGGACACATGCTCCTGCAGCATCTGCTGGTGCTGAATGGTTGTCATGGTGACTGCAGACGTGGGCACTCACCTGGGAGGACAGGGAGAGGATGAAGCCAAAGGACAAGGAAGGGAGCAGGAGGGAGATTCAGAGGTGTTCGTGTGGGTGTGCGGGTGTGTGAGGGGCAGGGCAGGGACAACCACAGTGCACAGGAAAGATGGTGAGAAGTCGGCAGCCGGCCTCTCCCCTGGCCCCTCTTCCCTTTACATCTCCCTTCCCAGCCTGGTTACAAGGACCAGTGGGCTCGTTCCCTGGCAAATAATCCCAAACCATTCCGAACTCTGGGGGGAGAGGATGTAGGGCTCAGCTTCCTCCGGCGAACCAAGTGAGCTGAGGATAGCTGCTGACAGCTACGTGGCAGGGGGGCGGTGGTGCTGGCAGTTTCGCCAGGAGATGAAGTCAGACCTATGAAGGAACCTCCTGACTAAGCCACACTGGAGCAGGCCTTGGAAGGATGTGTGGACTTTCTTCCTGGGCCTTGGGGTCCCCTGGCATTGGTGGAATGCCGAGACAGATGACAGCTCACTTCGACAGCTCTTTCGTTTGTGACAAAGTAAAGACAAAGGTTGAGTTTTTCTTATGCCTTCTTTGAACTGGTAATTCAGTCACAAACAACAACACAATATAAACATCTTTATGAAGAGGATCCCTTCCGTTCTTGAGCCGCTCCATCTCCCTTCTGTCTCCCAACAGGTCAGCACTGGTGATCTCTGGGCTCCTCCATGAAAATATGTCTTTGTCCTCACCCGCCTTTTTTGTTACCTGTACACATTGTTATACACACTATTCAGCCCCTTTCTCACTTTGTACATCTTGGAGGTCTCTCCATACCAGTTCATAAAGTTTCCTCATTCTTGTTAACAGCTACACAGTAATTTCAATGAATGCATGAGCCTACCATCTTTGATCTGATCAGCATGGCAGTTTTTAGACCTCTGCTTTGTTCAGAAGGAACCTGATGTCTGAGAGACAGAACTTGTCCAAGGTCACTCAGGCTGCAATCCTAGCCTCCTGACTCCCCAGTCCAGGGCCTTCCAGGGACCCCAAAAGTCCTGTTCTGAGCTCGGCAGTTCAAGGCTAAACTTCATCCCTGGCCCCACCTTGATGTATCTCTGCCTGTCCTGGGTTCTGAGACCACCTCTGTCCCAGCTCCGGCTGTCCTTCTCTGGGTTCAGCAGGTAGCAGGCTCTGCCCCTTCTTGAGGGACAAGGGAAGTCTTACCTTTGCGTGACAAGTCTCTCCTAGCAAACACTGCCCACGGCTTGGGAGGTGAGGCTAGTGCTCAGGCTGTGGCGTGGTCCTTCTCCTTCTTCCTTTGCCCTAGTAGTGAGGGTGCCGGGAGCCACCTGTTCCTTAAATGTCTGGCCCCTGGGGACAATGCCCTAATCAGATCCTGCAGCTGCTGCAGCTGGATGACACACTGCTTTGGGGTGGGTGGCAGTGGGGGTGGGAGGACTTGAGGCTGGAGGAAATGCTGGGCCTGGGAAGGTGGGGGGCTGAGGGCGGTGGCCCAGGGGTGCCCCGCCTGTTCTCTTGCAGCAGAGGCTTGTCATCTGCGGGATGGGAAGGAACCCTCTGAGTGGAGGGGCTCGAGGTAGCGTGTGTGCGTGGGAGCATGTGCAGCCACACTCCAAGGGTGTCTGCCATTTTGCACAAATCCAGGGGTGCATGATTTATCTCTGCATGGAGCCAGCACAGCCTGAGTGGCCTCACGGGGCCACCCTGGGAGAGGAGAGGGAGATGTTAGCCTTCCTACCCCTGCCCACTCCTACCACCTAATCCCCCAATCTCGATGGGAAAGTGGCTGGACAGCATTGTGTCTACCCCCAACCTCCGTCCCTGCTGAAGCCACTCCCTACTCCTTCCTCAATGCCCCGCACGTACCTGCCTGGCTAGACCCTCGGCCGGCCCACACAAGGTCTGGTACCTGTGAGGATCTGCCAGTTGACCAGCAGCCCTGCCTTGCCCCCCCGCCCCCGCCCTGAAATGACCTCCGCCCGCCAGGCCTGGTAGCACAGCTACTTTAGCTGCATCCCTGGGGGCAGGGGCAAGAATAGAGCAGGAGTGTCCAGAATCTGAGCCCACGGGCAGATTCTCCAGGCCCCGGGGGAGGGGCTGCTCTCAGTCCAAACCTTAAAAGGGAAATTGCCAGGTTGCAGCTGCTGTTGGGACCTGCAGGGCTAACTTGGGGTAAGTATGCTGGCCAATGGGAAGGGCCTGGGAGGGTCACCTGAATGTTCCCCTGACCTCCCTGCCCCAGCCTTGGGCCGTCTCAGAACTGGTGCCCTGCCAGCCACTTGCCTCCTGGAGAAGCCCTCTACACCTGTTCTTAAGGCTGCCCATGTCCCAGGGCTTCTGGCTGCACTGGGGTGGGGTGGGGGGGTGAGAATCCTGCCCAACAGAAGACTTCTTCGGCTTTGCCGATCCGGATTTGCTTCATCCGGATTTGCTCCCAATCTCCACAAGGGGGTGTGAGGGAGATAGAAGTCCAGGCTGTGTTGTATGTGAGTGTGAGCGCACATGTGCACACACACAGGCATGTGTGTACCCCAGGAGGAGGAGACGACTGGTACAGGGGAGGGAGGGAGTGGAGGGCAGAGGTAATCATACAGACCCAGGAGGCCAGTTTTGCTCAAAATGCTCCGTTTATTGCTCTATTCATGACCACGAGCAAATTATAAAAAGACACCCAAAGTCTCTGTCTGCCGTGGAATAAATATTTAAAAGTCAGCAATAAAAACACGTGGCTCCAAGATAACACATGTTGCCAAAGAGTCATGCATACCCTGCTGATGGGCTCTCAACACGCAGGGACAAAGGAACACACGAAGAGCTGCACGCAGCAAGACTTCCGGGAAGGCTTCCCACAGTGACAGAGAGATGTTTCACACAGATCTGGGGCTGAGCCGAGCCCCACCCCACCCCTGGAGCTCCCCCTCTCTTCCTGCCCCCACCAGGGCCCAGGTACTCTGGGTTCATAGCCCCCATCAGTCCCCTGCCTCCCCAGGGCCTCCCAGGCTGGTCACTGCCTCCGGAGGGCACCCGACATCCAGGGGCCATCCAGGCTGTGCCACTCCTCTCCCCGACCCCAACCCAGAGATGTCCCCCAGCTGAGATCTCCCTCCCCACGCAGGAGCTCCCCATGCCTGACCTCCAGGTCCTCAGGCCCTTCTCCCCACCTCGGTCCTAATAACTGGGGGCAAAATGCAATCTGCCGGTTGGGAGAGGCGGGGTAGGGGCCTGAGCCAGGCACCCCTGGCTGGGCTACTTAGGGGCTGAAGGTCATTACCCCTTTCCCAGGCTGAGGAGACACAGTGTCCGGTACAGACAGCAGAGATGGATGGACAGACAGAACACTTGGAGTGCGGCACAGAAACATTTTGAATCAAGTAGCAATGGAACCATCGTTAAAAACTGAGGCCCCAGGTCTGTGTGGCGTGGGTCAGGTCCTGGAGCCCCAGGCCGGGCCTGGCACGTCCCAACCCCCCACCCCCCCGGCCCCACCCCCAGGTATACACAGTAGGAAGAGCTATGTTGGGGCAGCGGGGCCAGGCTGGAGAGAAGGAAGCAGGTGGGGCAGGGTAGGCAGCAGGCCAGGACCCGCGGCAGGGCCCTGGGGGTGCGGCTGGGATAGGGGCCCAGACTCAGGCTGGGTGGTGCCCAGATGACCTCGGAGGAGCAGTACGGTCACTCAGGGGGCTGGCGGGACAGCTGCTTCTCATAGAGGCTCATGACATGATGCACAAACTGGTACTGCTCGCACGTCTGGATCATGCCGCCCCTGCCCAGCAGAGATGCATAGAGGGGATGGCACTGTTGAGGGGTGGGCTGTGGGAGGGTGCCCCCCAACCCCAATTATTTGTGAGGGGCCCCTTGTCTTTGGACAAGGCCACCTCTAGCCAGCCACTCCCCTCTGCTCCTCCTTGCTCCTCCAGCTTTGCCACTGATAGCAGGGACAGAGATGGCAGGTGCCACCACTCTCAGCCCCTGTCCTTCTGGTCGCCAGCTGTGTTTCTCTTTCCTCTTCAGCCAACCCCCAGCTATTTAGATCCATACCCTCTACCTACCTGCCTTCCCTACCCCTCAGCCAGGTCCCTACCCAGTGTCCTCCTGCCCCTAACCCAAGCCGCTGTCAGCCTCTCCTGACGACCCCTAGGGCTCAAGCTCTCCACGTGCCCCTGCCCTGCCCGTGGCTGACCTGTCCTGGCGGAGCTGGCACGTGGTCTTCAGGATGTCCACCGTGCCCTCCTGCCGCAGCTGCTGGCAGCAGATGCTGGTGGCAATGAAGCAGCCAGTTCTCCCGATCCCTGCGCTGAGGGCCGAGGGGATGGGTGGGGTGAGGGGGTGGGGCAGCGGGGGTGGGGCTGCCCTGCCCCAGTGGGTGGCTAGGAGGACCCACCTGCAGTGGACCACGATGGGGGCGCAGTGGGGCCCCTCCTGCTGGGCAGCCTCTTCCACTTCCTGCACCAGGTGCAGGAGTGGGGGGGCCCGGTCTGGGGTCTTCTGGTCGGGCCAGGACGTAAACCAGTAATGCTTCAGGCCTCGCTCTTCTGTCCCGCTCTGTCCAGGAGACAGAGGCCCACCCCAGATACATGTGAGCCCTTGGAACCCACAAAGCAGCCCAGAGATGAGGAGGGGGCGGGAGGAAAAACACAGGAGGGAGAGCACACAGAGTGGGACCTCTGGCCTCCGCCATCTACACCATGTTGCACGGTGGGACTGCACAGAGACCCAAAGTCAGTTTGATGGTGGGGGCTGGTCAGCGGCGTCCATACTGGTCTTCACCTCAGTTTTGCCCCAGCAACTCCAGCATCATTCAAGACAGGTGTGTCTCCCAGTTCCTTATCTTCACAAGCAGCCTAGTCACCCCTTAGTTACATAACTGGAGCTCAGGGCGCTTCCTCTCGCCTGCTGCTTGGCCTGCCCATCCCCACCCCAGCCAGGGTTGCTTCCCTCCTCTCCCCCTACTTCTTCCCCTTTGGCTTTCATCATCTCTTCCCTCTGCAGACCTCCCCGCTCCCCCACGACTGCCCCATCTCCACACCAGTCAAAAAGGTCAGTCTGCAGCCCAGATCTGGACAAGCTGCTGTCCTGCTCAGAACCCCTCCGTGGTTCTCTTTGCTCTCTGAACAAAACCCATCCTCCTCAGTCTTCAGCCTGGAAAACAGGACATGCTTTGCAGAGTTGACCTTTCCAGACCTGCTTCCTGTCCCTGTGTCCTGGTCCTTTATGCTCCTGCATTCCAAATGGGTTGTAGGTAAAACCTGTGCTACACACACACACACACACACACACACGCTCACGCACAGATATTCTATCTTCCACACCCTTACATTTTTCCTCTGCCTAGAATGCAGACAAAAAACACTCTTTGGCCCTTGGTCAACTCTTACTCATCATTCAAAACTCCATTCAGCATCACCACTTCCAGAAAGCCCTCAGGGAGAACAAAAGGGTGAGGACACAGGGAGCACCTGAGCTGGCAGTGTCCTTCTGCGTCCTTACCTATCTCTAGCTCAGTGCTTACCATTTTCTGGGTGCTCCTTGAGGAGAGTACAGGCTTTAGTCAGCTCTCTGTTCCCAGTACCCACTCAGAACCAGGCTAGCGCAGGTGCTCGTAAACATTTATGGACAGAAGTAAATGCCTCCACTCCCCAAGCTACCCTGGTTCTTCTTCCCTAACCAGTCCTGTGGCACTGAGAAGATGAGGCCTCCCTGCCTTCCCCCAACCTCTCTTTCTGGGGAAACAGGAAGCTGGTTCCTTGGGCATCTCAGTTATCTGGCTGTGACAGCTACCACAGCTGCTTTCCCTGACCTCTTGGTCCTTTCTGCCCTTCAGCCAGGCCTATATCTCAGAGCTACTTAGGTGGGCACTGCCTTCTAGGGGCTGAGTGCTCCCTGACAACCCACCATTTCCAGTGGGAGAGGGAGCAGCAGCTCAGAGGGACAAGTCTCAGGCCTTGACCTGGGCCCTGAGGCTGCCCAGCATTACTGGGCTTCCTAAGCTGTTTTTGGATAGGGCATCATTTTCCTGGTGCCCAGCTCGCCCCTTCCAGCCTCCGGGATTCTAGAGTGGCTGCAACCTTCCCAAACATGGCTCTTGTCATTTCTCAAAAAGATAAATTTGGGCCCTGGCTGGTAGCACAGTGGATAAGGTGCTGGCCTGCAAACCCAAAGGTCGCAGGTTCGATTCCCCAGCCAGGGCACATAACAAGGTTGCAAACCGGGTCTCCAGTGAGATCTGTGGCTGGAGGCAGGTGAAAAGCAACCATACATTGATGTCTCTCTCCCTCTCTGCCTCTCTCCCTTCCCCTCTTTCCAAAAATAATGAAATAAAATCTTAAAAAAAAAAGATTAACTCACTGATCCTCCTGATTCCAAAGGAACAGTCTCCTCTATTATGCTGCTCTTAGAAGAATCACAACTTCAGGGTGGGAGGATGCCTTCCCCCACTCTTCTGGGCTGTTTTGCATTGCTCATATTTTGTGTCTCTTTTTCCCTTTTTCTGTAACCACAACTTCCTTGAGCAACCCACACGGAGTAAGGAGTGTCTGCCCTCTGGTGGACAGATTGGGCACTACAGGCCAGAAGGCCAGTATCCCCCGTGAAAGGGATGCCTCCCGCCAGGATCTCAAAGTCACCATCCATGGCCTTTCAGTTACAAGGACAGTGCTGGAGGCGGTTGCAGACTCTTTACCCAGACAGTCATAGATTTGGGTGCATTTGAAGTAGAGCTGGAAGGCATTATGACACACAAAGAGCCCAACAGCATGAAAGACAACTGAGGTTTGGTTTTGTTTCTGTACCCCAAGGCCATTCACCCCTCCCTTGTCCCTGCTCATCAGTAAATCCTGTCACAGGACTTGATGCAGCTAGATTGGGCTTGGGAACACTGTTCTCTGAGTTGTCCTCAATAAAGCTCTTGCTCCCCATCCTCCCAGACCAGCCCAGCCCCAGGCCTCACCTTGAGGGAGATGAGTCTCAGCCGGTAATCCTCCGTGTGAAGGACTTTCCGCACGGCGATCTCCACACCATCATAGACCACCTGCTCCTCTGGCCAATACTCGGTGCACTTCTGCAGGGCGCCAAGGTCAGGCTGGGGCACACTCCCCGTTCCCCAGCCACACGCTCCCCACGCCCCTCCAGGGCCAGCGGGGAGTGACACACCACAGCAACAGCTTTGCAGTTAGAGTCCTGGCTCCAAATCTCAGCTTCTGAACCTTTTAGTTACTCCCTTTTCCGAGTCTCAGTTGCCTTATCTGGGAAATGGGAGTAATATCCATTTGGAAGGACTTTTCTAGGGGGTTAATTCAACGGGCTGTTAACGGGTATGGAAGGAGCCAGCGCCAGCCCTGGCTGCCTTGGAGGCAGCAGAGCATCCTGGTTAAGATCCTGGTTAAGATCACGGGCACTGGAGGGCGAGAGGCCAGCTCCAGGCTCTGCCTCTGACCCATCGGTGTGGCCCTGAGCAAATGACTTAACCTTGCTGAGCCTCCTACCTCCTCACCTTGACAGTGGAGTGAACACTACTGACCTCATGGGACTGTCGTAAGAAAAGGGAAACAAGAGGCCTAGCAAGGGCATAAAGCAGCAGACACCTGGTCTTGGTCCAGGGGTGCCTACCTCGTTCATCTCCTCGATGTTGGTGATCATGACAATGATGGGCGTGTGCTCCTGCCATACCATGCGCCAGAAGTCACCCACCGTGCTGACGATGGGTCCCTGAGTGGCGATGTACACCTTCTCCTCCCCACCGTAGCCCTGTGGCCAACCAAGTCCAGGCTGTCAGGGTCAGGTGCAGGGCTCCTGGGGCCCGGTCCCCACACTCAGGCTCTTCCCAGGGGCTGGCGGCAGCTGCAATGGCTTAGGAATAAGCCTAGAGGATGGACCCCAGCAGCGTGGGCATCCTTTTCAGGGAGAGGCTGGCGCAATGGGGTTACATACCCGGATGTAATTGGCGTTGATGTAGGAACTCAGAGGGTCATCGGGGTCTGGTGAGGTCAGACACACTCTGCTGTGAGGGTCTGGGGTGGAGGAGACAGGTGAGGCTGGGATTGACACGTACAATCCCCCTGGGGCAGGGCAGGGCCCTCCTTGTTTGGCCCTTTCAGGTACCCCCATTTCCCCTGGGACTCAAAATTCCATATTCCCCTGCCCAGTAGCAACACTGACCCTCCCCATGGCCCACTGAGGCAGGTGCAGGTGAGGGCCCAGGCTGACGAGGAGGAGGGTGGAGGGCCAGGCCCTAGGTCTCTACCACTGTAGCATCAATGCCTGCCCCTTGCCCTTGTCCCTTAAGCAGCCCTGTCTCACTGTGCCTCTGTGTTCTGGAGAGAAGAAAGTTTAGGGTACACACCTGAACAACAGTGGCAGCAAGTTTCAGTATGTACTCTCATGAGACTGCTGTGTACGTTTGTAAGGCACATGGCCCTTCTAAGCCTCAGTGTTCCTGACTCTAATATGGGCATAAAGATATCCACTTCCTAGGATGGTTGGGAGGATAAATGAGAACACACCGTGAAAGTGCTACGTAAACCGTAAAGTACTTGGTAACTAGAAAGGGCTGCTAAGATTTGCGGGATGGAAGCGGAGGAAGAATACTGGGTTAAGAGGAGTAAAGCTTGCCACATCTGAGATGAGACTGTCAGGTTTCAGCTGCAGACACATGGGCACAAAGGGTCCCCTCTCCTTTGTGATCCATTCCCATGTCAAATTCCATAGTAATATATTCTCCTAACATTCTGCTCTTCGTCCTGGAGTTGAATCTGCTTTGGTCCAGCTCCAGCCTCCTGGAATTGACCACCCTGTTAGCCTGCACAGGCTGGGACCATGATGGAAATGATGTGTGAGGTGGGCAGGACTGGTGGGCCTGGTGATAGTCCAGCTTTGTCATAGCTCACTGTGTTACCCCTCCTCTGGGCCTCTGTTTTTCTCCTGTACAGGGAGGGATGGACTAAAGGTACTTCAGGCATGCAGAGCATGCGCTGTCAAAGTACAGGGGAGCGGTTAAGAGTCTACGCCACTGAGCCAGGCAGCCTGGGTTCACATCCTGGCTCTGATGTACTAACTGAGTCACCATGGGCAGCTTACTTACTCTCCCCTTGTGCCTTATGTATAACCTGGGAACACCCCTGTCATCATAACCTTACACATTTTGTAAAGGTTAAAGGAGTGACCGTTCCTGAGCCCTCAGACCAGTACCTTAGCCCAGCATACAGAAAACACTAAACAGAAAGTTGCCGCTGTTATTACTGCCATCATTACAAGGGTCAGTATAAGTTGACAGGTAAAAAGAAGGGCACCAGGCCTGGTGGGAGAAAAGGCACGAGTTTCTGCTCTCCAGCCCTGGTGTATCTGCCCCAGCCCTGGTGCCTGAGGTTTGGCAGGTGATGTGAGGGTGGGAGCAGGTCAGGCAGGGCAGCTCTGTGGAGCGGGGTGTAGAAGGGTGTCGGAAGGGGAGCAGAGGGTAAGCAGAGGTAGGTTCGACTGACCAGTAGCAGGAGCAGCAGGGCCTGCTGGATGGGCTACCTCCTTTCTCCTCGGTAGCACCTGCCCAGATGAGGTGCCTGGAATGGGCACTGGGCCCCTTGGCTGGAGTGTTAAAGAACCACTGTGGGAGTGGGAACGGTCCTTTGGATCTACTGACACTGCTCCTGTGCCTGGCACTGTGCTGGACAGTAGATCTCCCGAATAAACAAGATACAGTTCCTGCCTCCCAGCGCTGGGCAGGAAAACAAGCAGTGTGTGGCTGGTGAGCACTGGGCTGAGGGTACAGAGAGGGCCACTGGCTTGGCTGGGGAGCAACCTGGCCCCCTGGGAGGGGTGACACCTGGGCCAGGTTTGAGGGTGCACAGGCAGGGAGGGAGTTGGTGAGACATGAGCTGGAGGGGAACCTGTTAGCAAAGGGTCTTATAAACCATGAGCACCAGGCTGGACCTAAACCTGAGGAGTAGAGTGATGTGACAGTGTTTAAGAAGAAAGGTGTGTTTGGATTCCGGTTTTGCATCATTCTGGTGACAATGGCAGAAGATGGACAGGAGGGTAGGAGGCGGGAGTCAGACCAGTGAGATTACTGATCTAAGGAAGAAGGGTCAGGGGTCAGACAGCCGCCCTGCCCCGCACAACTCCAGGGAGCATTAATTGTGAGTGTAGTCTCTGTAAGTAGCGTCCTCTGAACTACCCTCTACCCCTAAAAAGTCACTTACAGTGAGGATGGAGGAGGACAGCTAGATTTGAGACAGTCATTCACTCAGTCACTTACTCACCCGTTCATTCACTCAAGGGTGGAGGGCCTGCGACGTGCCAGGCACTATTGGTGCTTGGGACATGGTGGCGGAATGAACAGAAACTGTTCTCCTGCATCCTCAGTGCTGACTGCTGGGTTACTGGTCCCTCCGCACTGTAATTGTCCACAGATCTGTCTCTCCCACTAGCCTGTGGGCTCCCTGTGCACAGAGCCTGTGTCTCATTCATGTCTGATTTCTCAGCCAGGGGGCAGGGGTTCAGGAACCATGAGCGGGATGAATGCAAGAGCAAACCTCAGGGTGTCTGGGATCAGAGAGGGGACCTCGGCCAAGCCTGGCCTGCTCTCTGCTACTGCTCCCCATCCTGGCTCTGAGGGCATAGGGGCAATTCTTGCTGGTCATTGAGAATATGTGCTATTGGGCTCAGAGTGGCTCAAAGCCTCTCGGCAAACCAGGACCAGGTGGCGTGATGGTTTGATACCTGTCCTCCCTCTTGGCCAGGCCGGGCAGCCAGCACAGGCCTAGGTTCTGGGGTACCTGAGCCCCTCCTTCTAGGTGGGGCTAGTGGGTGCGGAGATGCATAATGAGGGAAGAGGTGAGCAGCCTGAACGGTGCATCCTGGCCTAACATGGTGCTTTGTTTAACCGGAACTACCTAGAGACTATGTAACCATAGCAACCACAAGTTGCTATTTTAAAAGTTAAAAATAAGTCATGACATCTTACATATTGTTGAAGATGCTGATGGCAAAATTGCTTTTTTAAAGCCTCGTCATTCCATAAACTGAGTGGAGTAGGTTGGAGGGGATTCACTTTCATCAAGTCATCCCCTCTCCCCTCCACAAGCCAGCCCTGGGGCCGGGGGCCAGAACTTGGCAGGGTGACAGACAGGGGACTGATTACAGTTACTGCAATTCTTGAACATGACACCTCAGGGCTGAAAGAGAAATGTTCGGTCACCTGGTCTAACTGCCTCCAAAGAGGGGAAATCCCTACACAGCTGTGCTCCAACACCCTGAGCGATGGGCCCGCACCCCTGGGACTCATCCCTCCAGGGACTGCTCTGCCTGTGAGAGCATGTGCAGTCCGGAAGGACGAACAAACTCGAGGTAGCAGAAGAGCCCAGTTCCGGGGTCACAGAGGCGTGCTTTGGAACTCAGTTCTATGCCTCCCAGCCGTGTGAGTGTGGATGAGCGGATCACCTCTTTCAGCCTTAACTGCCTCTCCTGAAAACCTGCCCACGCTGAAGAGACAAAGGACGGGAAAACACTGCATCACCACGCACTGTGGAGGCGCTGCTGTTATCATCACCCTTTCTCTCCGGGTTGGCCAGAGCCCAGCACAATGCCTAGCCCGGGCAAGGGTCGGAGAGCGATGTGTGAAGGAATAAACTAACCTTCGCCCTCCCTGGGGAGCGAGGGCGTTCTCTTCACTGGGCATCGCCACCCTCCATCCCTACTTGTAACCTTGGAGGCCCAGCTCTGGGATTAATCTCCCAGGGTGAGGGGACCCCCAGCCCCCTGTGGAAGGGAGTACTCACTGGGAAGGATGGTTTTGTACCGGTTCTTCCGTACCAGCCCAGGGATGTCGTACTCTTTCGGATCCACAAAGTTCATGGGGATTTCCTGCAGGAGGAGGACATGGGGGTGTGAGCAGCTGTGGGCTGTTTGAATTCAGGGGCTGCTGGACCCCCAACTTCTAGTCCAGGGGCTGGGTGGAGTGTCCATGCTCATTTGCCATTACTATTAAATGAGTTAGAGCACACACCAAAAGCATTTAGCGCAGTGCCTGGCATTTGTCGAGTACATAATAACTGTTATTATTACTACTTGAGGGCCAGTTTGGCACATAGTTGCCAATAACTGACTGAGGAACAGAACAAGAGTTTGAAAAGTGACCTGGCCAATCACCACTATCTTCCACACTCCCTGTGCTGCAGCCAAACTGAGTGGCTTTGTTGATCCATGTTCCCACCCCAGACACCCCCATGTCAGGACCTTAAGGTGTGCTGCTTGCTCTATGCTGCACCCCATCCTCATCTTCTCATGTCCTATCTAAAATGCTACCTCCTCCGAGAAGCCTTCCCTGATTCTTTGTCAGGAAAGGGGCCCCTTGAGCTCCTAGGGCTGTCTTTGCACCTCCCAATCACTCTCTGTGTCAAGAGCTCCAAGTCTGGACTTCTCTGCCTGGCATGTGAGGTCTTCTGGGGTCTTCCTTTACCACCAGCTGCTCTCAAGAAACCCACCTTCAGTTATGCCCATCTCTTCCTGTTGCTACTGTGCCATTCTCCATCTTGCTTCCAGGCCTGAGCTTGTGGCATTCCACTTGCAGAGAGCAACCCTCTCCAATTCTCCACATCATTCTCACCCTTTAGGGTTCTCTTCTAGTCTCACCTCCCTCCATGTCCTCCAGGATGACTCCCCAGTGCCTCTCACTTCTTTTCTCCCCTTCTATCTGTCTGCACAGTTTAGCACCTGACCACGTATGTTTCTACAGTGTTCACTGTGTTTGGACCCATGAGGTATGTTTTGTAAAATGAGGATCATAATACTGAAGTTCCAGGACTGCTGTGAGACTCAAGAGAATAAAAAAATGTGCAAAAATGCCCTCAGAGTGGGTGTGCAGGCTGTGTTCCTTTCTTCCTGGGCACAATCAGCAATGGTCTACTGAACAGGAAATGACAGAGGACACAAGACCTTTCTTCTAGGGGAGGTGATGGTGGTGGGAACTCAAGAGTGGGAGCAGGGCCTGGGATGGTCCAGGAAGGCTTTCAGAGACACCAAGGGCAGAGGATGATGTGCAAAAAGGCCCCGGAGGAGAAGGACACCGGGGCTGGGGGGGAGGTGTCTTGCCTAGTTGGAATTGGACAGTCCTGTAGGGGCTGGGGTTTGGGGGCGCATAAGGCTAGAAAAGATGGCTGGGGCTAGCCCAACTCAGATAATGCAGGCCATGCTAATTGTGCAGAATTTGGAGCAGTGGGGTCACAGGGTGATGGAGGTCTTCTTTGAGAGCCACCTGGTTCAGACGGGACAGGGTGGCCTGGGGCAAAGGGAGTTGCGTGGGAGGCACATAGGTTCCCTGTCCTTCTTAC
Source organism: Noctilio leporinus (assembly GCA_004026585.1). Classification (NCBI taxonomy): domain Eukaryota; kingdom Metazoa; phylum Chordata; class Mammalia; order Chiroptera; family Noctilionidae; genus Noctilio; species Noctilio leporinus. The sequence goes on along the minus strand of PVIW01000192.1, from coordinate 561,040 downwards.
TTCTCCCTGGAGGGACTCTTCTCAAATACTCACGTCCCTTCTCCCATCTTGCCCACAGAGCTGGGTAGCCTGATGGGCCCTCCTGCCCAGAATAAATTATAGGGATGCCAGGGGCCTAGGATATGCTAGTCCCACCAGGGGTGGGTAGAAAGGTTGATTCGGGGGGATTGGTATTAGAAAGCTCAGTCTTGCTACATGCCTGAGCCTCATTGAAACTCAGTCTTTATCAATAAAAATAAAGACGCTATTGTGATCTCCTAGGTCTTAACTCTTAACTGGTTGAGTGTGCAGGCAGGTGAAACATGGGTGCCATTTACTGGGTCCCTCAAAATCTAACAGGCTGCTGGAGGCTGTTGCAGAAGTCTAGAGAGGAGGTGATGAGGACCATCCTAAGCTACAGCCACAAGGGTGGAGAGATTTCAAAGAGGGATAAACCATGACTAGTGAGGTCAGGCAGGAGGAGGGTGAGAACGCTTTCCACAGCTTTCAAAGCACAGGGCTGGTCACTGAACACCAGTCACCCAGATGGGCACTCTGCACACCGTAAGTGTTCCTTTAAATCCTTTCCATATCCCCATTGTTTCCATCCCCATTTTCTAGATGAGGAAACCGAGGCCCAGAGGGGAAGCAGCTTGCCCAAGGCAGTAGGGGAGGTGATCATGAAACGATGTTCATCTAGCAGATGCTGAATGCTGGGCACCCCCTGCACTGCCTGGCTGGTTAGGTGACGTGAGCAGAAAGGTCTGCCCGCTGTGGGGCAGTCACTCAGGGGACTCACAAAGAATTCCGCCTGCAGCAGGAAGGGGTCCAGGGCCTTTTCGTGGAGCTCCTCAGCCTGAAGGACCCGGGAGGCACTGAGCAGGTACTCGCGGGCTGACTCCTCCCGTGGGGACATCAGGTAGCCGAAGCCCTCCTCGTTGCAGCCAGGTGTGCACATGTCCAGGGTCAGGGAGACGTTGGAGCCCCTCCTGGAAGGACCGGGAAAGGGGGAGTGAGTCTCAGGGGCAGGAAGGGACACCAGCGGGGGGGGGGGGCCTTGGAGCAGGGAGGTGAAGGATACAGGGAGAGATGGCGGTGGGAACATCCGAGAAGAGGAGCGGGGTGTGCCCGCACTGCTGACTTGAGGAGCACAAGTCTCAGCCCCACTCAGCCCAGCTCCCCACCTCCTACAAGGGGGTAGCTAACCAAGTGGGGCTGGGGCCTAAGGTTCCATCTGATGCAACCTTAACACAGCCCTTCCCTGGACTCTCCTCTGTCACTACCAGGGGCAGCGCCCAGCCTGTGCAAGCCCCCTGAGAGAGGGGACCTGACTAGATCAGCGAAACAGGGCTCGACCCTCTGTCTCACGGTCCTGGGCCGGCCAGTCTGTGATGGGGTTGCCAGTGAGTCACAGACATCTCATCCGGGAGAGGTCAGGAAGGTCCACAGGCAGCACCAGGTGGCAAGGATGGCTGCCGTGGACAATCTCTCCTGTGTTCAGTGTTGAAAGGCCCAGAACAAGAGAGGGCCCTCATTATACAGAGAGGGAAACCGAGTCCCAGAGAGGGTGCAAGAACGGCCCAAGCTTACGCAGTCAGCGGGCAGCGGAGCTGAAACAAAAAGCTAGGCTTACAGGATCCCTGTTCAGCGCTCTGTCTATGAGGTGGTGAGGGGAACCCAAAGCTGGCACGATGGGGCTCACCCAGCTAGTCTCTGCAAAGAGGGTGCCCACCCCTCCCCAAGTGGGATCTGTGGTTCAGTGGCTTTCAGGGATGCCGCATGCTGTCCCCTTGTGACTGACAATGAACACCAGCATGTTGAAAGCCCTGACAAGTCCTGCAGGAAGGAAACCTACCCGAACTCACTGGTGCCCGGAAGTGGATGCGAGAGTGCGCTCACGCGTACACTTGTGCTGGCCTGTTTGCTGGTGCGCAGTGGTGGGAATTGTCAGCACTCACCTTGGGGCATTCTGGTGCCTGTGCACCAGACCTAAAGAGCATGCATTGCCCCTGGCTAGGCTAGGTTAGCTAGGTCAGGGTACTGGGAGTTCGAGGCAGGCGCCTGCCCTTCTGACTGGAGCAGAGAGCTCCAGGGCCCCCAGAGTCCACCCCTCCTCCACCCCTCCCACCTCTCCTGCAGACCCATGGACTTGACGGTCAGTGAGGCAGGATCGGCCTCAGGCTTGATGTCCATCATGCAGTCAAACACTGGAGTCTCAGGGACGGGGTCCAGGTCCAGGAAGTCATCCTCGATCTTCTCTTCCATCCACTCCGAGTAGGTGAAGGAGGGCTGGCGGCTTACTGACTGGCGCCTGTCCTCAGGGGGCACTGGGGTGGGTGGCTCTGAGGGAGCCCTCAGGAGGTGCCACACCTGGTTGGAGGTACGTGACATCATGGACCCTGGACTGCACTGCTGTCCCTCATGGATCGGCTGCCCACGGGATCAACCCCTTGCCCCTCGATATGTCTAGAGTAGCCCAGCTCTTCTGGGAGCTACCTGCATGGTGCTGCCCCTCACACAGATGGGAGGCTCTTTCCCACCCTCCCCGCCCTCCCCCCAGCCCCTCAGTTTCTTGTGGATTGAGGGCTTCTTGGTGGGCTGTGGGAGTTCCTCCTTCAGTCTCCTCCCTGCCTAGAACACTAATCAGTTTTGAAGGTGCTCTCACTCCATGCGGGGCACACTGGTGGAAGGAGACAGACACCCCATCCTTGGTCCTCCCCAGAATGTCTAATGGGGTTGGGGGGTGGGGAGTGGCCTCAGGGCCAGAGGAAGGGAGCACTGAGGTCAGGTCGGGAGGTGCCTTACCAGGGCGGTCACGAGGAGCACAGACACAGAGACCAGCAGCAGACTGGGGACTTCCCAGGTGCCCGCATCCAGCCAGGCCTGGAGAACATCAGACGGACAGGTCAGGGTGGGGAGCAGGGAGGAGAGCTTCAGGGAGGTGGAAGTATCTCCTGAACTCAGAGAAGCCCGCATGTGGGGCTGGTGGGATGGGAGGCTCCCAGCTAACAGTTCCCTCCGCCCCCCGGAAGGCCGGAGCTTACTCACCCTGGGTCCCAGCTGCTCCAGGAGCGTGGCATTCTGCAACCAGACGGGGCCGTAGCCGCTGAGCCAGAGCATCCCGCAGGCAAGCTGGGACAAGGGGGCTGAGTTCAAAGCCTGGGCTCTTGGCCCCTCCTGCCCTCCCTGCAGAGCTCACGGCAACCTGGGCCCCCAAGGGCCAGACTGCACAGGTGCTGGGTGCCCAACGAAGGACTGAGACTCTGGGGAAAGGCTGACTAAGGGGAGCCAAGAGAAAGCCATTCCCGGGGACTCCCCAGCTACATGCGTAAAGAGGGAAGTCTCCCGGAGATGCCTCCACAGACAGGAGGTCCTCACAGAGACCCCTGCAGGGCCAGAGGTTTGCAGGGGACCTGTGTCCCTGCTTCTGGGGTTATGGAGGTGGGTGTGAGGGCTTAGCTGTCAAGGCTACAGCTCCAAGCTCCAGCCTCCTCTCCTCACCAGCCTGAGGGCTGGGCTCCCTGAGGGACACCAAGGAGGCCCCTCATGTTTCTGTATCCCCAGGTGGCCAGCATGGGGAGGACATGGAGGGCTATCCCCCAACCCGTATTCTTTGCAGGCTTCATGAGGCCTGCAGTGTCCTTACCAGGAACTGGGAGGCAGCGACCAGGCACAGGCTGCTCTTGAGGGAGTGGCTCCCGGTGCCTTGAGGTGGTGGCTTCTGAGCTGGCTCCGAGGGCGGCGAAGGAGGCATTTCTCGCTGAGAGTCCGTGAGTCCTTCGGCCTGGTCCAGGGCCTCCATCACTACCGGCTGGGGGGCACCTGTGGAAGGCGGACAGCAGCCGCTGCCTTGGGGCCTGCGACCCACGGGGGCAGCTCCCACGGGGCTGCCGGGGCTGCCTCTCGATCTGGGATCAGTCAGCGTGGCTCCACTTCCAGCAGTCACCCTCGATCAGCAAAGCAATATTCACCTACCTTCGTCAGAAACAGCTAAGTGTGGGTGGACAAATTATTTCTCTTTTATTTCTCCAGTAACAGAGTTAAAATGGCAGGAGGTTTTTCAGGGAGTTAACATCGTTGTGTTTACGCAGCTTCCTCCTTTCCCATTTCTTAAGGAAACGAAAAACAACCACCTCAAACTCAATTAAAAGGAGAGTGGGGGAGAAAAGGCACGTGGCAACCTGGTCTTGAATGCAAACAACCCACCCGCCCACGCCTGCCCCCCAGGTTTCTGACTCTTGTGCTCTGGGCCCTGAGGGGGGCTGCGGGCTGGGCACGTGACAAGATCACAGCTACAAGCTCCTCGGCAACCTTGGGACCCCAGACTGAGGAGGAGTGGGGGCAGTTAGGGTGGTGCGGAGAAAAATCTGGGTGTTGTGAAATCGGCAGCCAATGTCTGGAATTCAGTTCTGAGTTTGTGCCTAGTCCTGTGACCAGAGAGACAGTTGCCCGCTCTCTGGACCTGTTTCTACACCTGGAAAAGGAGAGCTGGGCTCAACCCTAGGTTTTCTTTTTTTCATAAAAAAATACATATTTTATTCATTATTTTCAGAGAGAAGGGCAGGAAAGGAGGAAGAAAGGGAGAGCAGCATCAATGTATGGTTGCCTTTCACCTGCCTCCAGCTACAGACCAGGCTGGAGACCTGGCTTGCAACCTGGTTATGTGCCCTGGCTGGGAATTGAACCAGCGAACTTTGGGTTCGCAGGTTGGCACCTTATCCACTGAGCCACCAGCCAGGGCTAACTCATGGTTTTCTAACTGTGTTTTACGGAGCCCTCACATTTTCAGGTGCATCAGGCATTACCAAGTGCCTGGGCTCAGCCATCAAAGCTCTGCTTGTCCCTGTTCCACATAGTAGGTTTCCTGTAAGATCATTTCAACATAGGGTACCACTACTAAAACAGTCTGAACACCACTGGCTTAGATATGAGGCCCTGACTGTAGTGCAGGGATTCCCGCAGCGGCCACCTTGGTGAGTCCTGGATGGTGTACTGCATGACAGTGGGGATGAAACTGTCGACACGTAGCTGTGTATATGGGACATGGACTCCTTTTCTGGTTGGGCGACAACAGAAGACCCACAGCCAAGACCACATGAGGCCAACGTAGCTGTCTGTCCATACTTTTGCTTGTTCACATGCAACACTGACCAAGCACCTCCATGGGCATATCAATAGCGGGGTGCAGAGCCCAGGTCCTGGGAATAGATGCATTTCCATCCCAGGCTTCTTCTTTCTAATTGCTGATCCTATATGGCTCCCTACCTGCCATGTTCCAGCCACACTGCATGCACTTCCTCAGGTGAGCCCACCCCTTGTGCTTGGCACATGCTGTTTCCTCTGCCGGGAACATCCCTCCAACGCTCTGCTCTCCTGCCCCCATCACCCCCACACTTTGACAAGTTAACTCCTATTCACCTTATAGAACTCAGATGCCACCAGATGTAGGTCCTGCTCTGCCATAGGCACCTGACACTCCATGACTCTCCATTCCACCAGCAGCAACACATTTGGAATGTGCAAGGCCCTGCTTTGAATGCTTTATGTTTGTTAATTTACTTATTTACTCCTTAGAGGACCCCTATGAGGTTGGTACTACAATCATCCTGTTTTTACCGAAGACCAAGATACAATGTAGAGAGCTTAATAGACTTGCGTAAGGTCAGCCAGCTAGTAAGTGGCCAAGGTCAGTTTAAACTGAGGCAGTTGGAAGGGCTCTGGAGAGAGATGTTTTGTTCATGATGATTGTCCACAGCATTTCACACGAGTCCCAGCATGTAAGCCTACAGCATGTAAGCCTACAGTAAATACTTCTTCGATGAGTGAAAGATGATGGGTAACAATATTCTTTTATTCAGTTTTCTTACTGATATATGGGTATACCCATACATACTTTGAAAAGCTGTTATGAAGTCTATAGGTAAAACACCCAGCATGGCACCTGGCATTTAGAGGGTGCTTGATAAATGTCAAGTTATAATAATGATTACACATGACTCCCAGTCTCTGGGGTAAACCAGACCAGTGGTTACATGTTTGGAATACAGTGCAGTAAGTGCACAATCTTAGTGCTGCTGGAGTCCATGGGGCTGTGGGAGGGCATCCACCTGTCGTATACAAAGGCTACAGCTAGGAACCACAGGAGTGCACAGCTCAGATCCTTGCCAGCCAGGTTAAAAAAAAAAAAAAAAAAAAAAGCTGCTGTTAGGAGAGGGGTCATGCAGGAAGCTGAGAGTTTCCACTATTGATAAGTAGAGGGTTAATCACTCCAGTGGCAAGGTCTCTACCCACATCCTCTGAAACGGCAGTAGAGGGATGCTGCCAAATATGGAAGGCTGGGAGGGGTACGTGCCAGGGGTCACGTGGCTTGGCTCTGCAGCACACAGGCTGCAGATCCTTCCTCCCTGGGTGTCAGGTGCCTTACCTGTAAAAAAAGGGCCTTGCACCAGAACTCAGATGTTCCTGCCATCCTAGAAGGACAGGTGACTTGCATCTTTGGGGAATAACAATAAGCCCACACAACTTTGAACTTATTTTAAAATTCATGGGTGCTCTTTCTTTTATACTATGGTTTATGTGTACTTTTTTCTTTTGATATTATAATAATGTGTTTTTCTCCCTCCCAAAGCATTGAATCAAATTTATGCTTCAGGAGAATATACTACATTTATCCTGTGGCTTTGCCCTCAGGGGTACAGGCACCCCAGTCTAGAAGCACGGAACTTGCCTCAATAAAAAATCATGTCGCTTTATAAATGACTCTGTAGATGAATATTTAATAACATGGAAAGAAATTTCCATGTTATGGTGAAAGACAAGGTTACAAAACAGTATGATCCTGTGGCCTTAAAAAATTAAGTATAAACGTGCATATAAAAGCGTGGAGGAGATCCGATGTAGGACAAGAGATTAACATGAGATGGAACTTGTAGAGCCCGAAACAGCACGTGCCTCGCACACAGGAAGTGCCCCACAAATGTGAATGGTTAATGGGAAGAACAGAAGTCAGGTATTAGAAACAGTTCTTTGGAGGAGGGTGAAATTAGAGGTGATGTTTTTCATTGTCTATATACTTTAACTTCTTCCAATCAACAAATGTGTATACATACATACAAACATACATGTATACACACACATACATATGTATATACTCATACACATGTATTTATTATTAGTGAGAAAAAATATTCTAAAAAGAAGATCACTGTTCTGAGTTTAGATACCATGAGGCCTAGTTAATAACCCCAGGTTCTGGGCTCTGACTCCCACCTGTCACATCTAAATGGATAGAAACAAACCACAGGGATGGGAGGGAGTGGGAGTGGATAAAAAGGAGGGGAATATAGTCAACAATAATGTAGTGCACAATGACAGATAATTACTAGATTAAGTGGAGTGATCCCATTGTAAGGTATAAAAAGGCTGAATCACTATATTATGTACCTGGAGCTGATACAACCGATATAAGATTGCATACCAATTATACTTAAATTTTTAAGAATCTCAGAAGAATAAATGCACTTGGTAGGACATACAAGACAAAGAGAGCATGCATGGCTGTTTGAGAACCGCCCTGCTGTAGAACAGACACTCAAAAGGCAGACCCCTGGTGACATATGATCATGACTTTTGCATAGGAAAGATGGCAGGTAACTAACTTGCCATCTTTCAGGAAAGAAAAACTGTGAGTTGGTGGGGCCCTGTATGCACATCTCAGAGACAACCGTGGAGGCTTTTAAAAATATATATATTTTATTTATTTTTAGAGAAAGTGGAAGGGAGGGAGAGAGGGAGAGAAACATCAGTGTGTGGACGGATGCCTCTCATGCGTCCCCAAATGGGGACCCAGCCTGCATCCCAGGTATGTGCCCTGACTGGGGATTGAACCAGTGACCCTTTGGTTTGCAGACTGGCGCTCAACATATTCCGCCACACCAGCTGGGGCTAGAGGCTTTTTTGTTGTTATTGTTGTTTTGTTTTCAATCAACAGTTTATCTGGCAGTCCTAGGAGCCAAATGCATCCTACTGGGGATTCACTGAGTACTTGGTAAATGACCACCTTTCAAACCAGGATTTTTTTTTTTTCAATCCTTAATTGAGGATATGTTTATTTTGAGAGAGAGAGAGAGGAAGGAAAAGAGAGAAAAACATTGATTAGTTGCCTCCTGGACACACCCTAATTAGAGACTGAACCTGCAAACTAGGTATGTGACCAGGGATTGAACCTGCAATTTTTTGGTGCATGGGATGATGCTCCAACCAACCCATGAGCTACCCATCCAGAGCAAGGTTTATTTAAAAGCTTTTCTGGGTGGAACTCTAACACTTCTTTACTCAGGAAGGTACATTTTCAAAAACACGCTATATACAGTGTTGGAGGGGATTCACAGACCTCAGGTCAAGCACCCCTGACCTCAGGGGTAGGGAGTAGAGGTCTGGGACAGAGAATCATGGAAGTGGGGGAGGTGGAGAACTGGGGTGATTGCAGCCTGCTCACTCATAGGTGAGCCCAACACATGATTACTGAGCACCAATTATGTAGTTTGCCAAGCACTGGAATGGGCTCGAAACAGTCCCTGCCTGCATGGATCACTGTGGTCCTGGGCCCACCTGTCCTGCTGGCTTCCGGTCCCACTCTCAGAGATGACGTCAGTGCTTCTCCTTGCCCTGCTCACTGTCCCCCTCACTATTGTGTTTTGGGAATGGCAATGCCACCATGCTGGGCAGGCTCTGTGTAGTCTCCAAGGCTTCTGCACACGCAGTTGCCTTTGCTTCTCTCAGCAGCCCTGTCAGGTAGATATCATCATCATCAGCCCCGTTTTGTCGGTGAGAGGCGGCTACTTGTGTCAAGGGCTGGCTTTTCAACAGTTCACAGCGAGGTAGCTGCTTCGCCACGCATGAAACCCTGACTCAGAGGCAGCTTGCTGACAGAGATTGCACACTGAGCCAGCTCCTCATGCGCTTGCCTCTTGAGCACGGTGAAGGGGATTTTCCAGGCCTGGGAATTGAGGCTTATCGAGGTTAAGTGGCTTGCTCAAGTTAAGTGCAGACCTGACATTCGAACCCAGGGCTTCCTGACACTAAAGGATCTTTCCATTCTGCCATGTTGCTTCTAGGAAAGGGTCACTACAGCAAAGGCAGGGAGATGGCGAGAGCCTGGGAGGGAAGGTAGGAAGGAGTGCCTGAATCTAGCGGAATGGTGAGCCATAACCAGCTGGGTGCGGGTGGAGCAGCTTTTGTGCCTGATCCTCAGCTGATGAGGTTCTGGAAGGCAGGGGCTCCAGATCCCCGGCCAAAGCTCCCGGGGAAGCTGCGGAAGGCCTGCAGGCAAATGGCCTTCAGGTTTACCTGGGGAAATACTAAGATCCCTCTCCTATCACCTAGCACCTGAACCCCCTCCCCCCATTGAACTCGGCAGCTACTGTACTCGGCTGGCATCCCTGAGCTGGAGAAGCCATGGCTGCTCCTGTCAGTGACTCATCCCTGGAGCCGCCAGCAGCCAGCCCACCGGCACACCTGACCTGGGAGGCTCAGCCTATTCCTGTTTATATGAGCCGGGAGGCTGGTTCTGCCCCATTCAGCTTTCCTTTCCTTCCCAAACATGGCTAGGGTGGCCTCTCAGCCATGCCCACATAGTCACAGCAGGCCTGAACCAACAGAACCTCATACTCAGTCTTGCCTGGGCTTCTAGAAACAATGACATCAGAGTCTGACAGGCCCTCAGGGGTATCTGGACTATTTGCTAATTTCTCAGGTGGGGAAACTGAGGCCCAGAGATGGCAAGTGGCTTGCTCAAGGTCAATAGCCAACCAATGGCAGAGCCAGGACACTGGCCAGTATCATGACCATTATTAGCTAACACATGCTGGGCACTGCTCTAAGCACTTTACATATATTAACATATTTATTCTTCGTAACAATTCTAGAAGGTAGATGTTATTCTTACTCCCCTTCTACAGATGAAGGAACTAAGGGACCAGGAAGTCAAGTCACTTGGCCAAGCTCAGCTAATAAATGGATAAACTAAAACTAGAACTCAGGCATTCTGTCTCCAGAGTTCATAGTGTTAACCATCGCACAAGATGACTAACTCAGATATGCTGCTCTCTACTCCACCTCACCTTTAAGAAATCTCCAGCACTCTACCCCTCAATGTTTCAGAAGTATGGCTTCATCTACCTGGGAGATGGTGCTGGGCTCCACAGCCTGTCACGGGGTCTGAGGTCCCACCATCAGACACGGACACTTACCTACAGGATTATTGCCCCTATCCATGGTGAGGAGAAAGGGAGTGTGGAAGGGATGAGGGGAAGGCCTGAGTGGTTTTCTGATGGCTCCCACCTTTGTAAGAGAGGTTAACCAACAGGGAAGACTCACTTTCCCTTATGCTATTCAACACCCAGAACATGCTGTGGGTTCCTGCTATTGCTATTGCCCAATCTCATGGGTGAAGCCATAGAGGTACAGAAAGCTTAAGTCACCTGTCAGGGTCACAAAACCAGGAAGTGGCAGAATTGGGTTTTGATCCTAGGCCTATGGACCTCCGCAGTCCATGACCTTTTTTGCTATTCCACAGAAAGACCTGGAAAGCCACAAGGGATGGGGTGGGGCAGGCTGACCAGGCCCATTTTGAACTTCTGCTTGGGTAGGCTCCAAATACAGAACCAAGGTATAGCCAGGGAAACAGAGAAGGGGTGGATGAGCCTAGAAGGAATAGTCCCAATCAGCCATTTCTGCCATCGAAATCACTACACTTGTCAGCACTGCCCTGGGCTCTGAGAGGACCACCTGGCCTCACTAGGCCCTGCACTGCTGGGGACCCTGTCCTCATTGGGGGAGGCTGCAAGGGTGGCCCCATTTTCTGCTATCTTCTGGGGGGGTACATAGCAGGCAAACTAGGAGTCAGAGGGGATCTTTTGGGGTGACAGAAGATTCCCAAAAACAATGTTTCTATTTGGCAAACGTTTACTGAGCACCTGCTCTGCTCTGTGGCCTCGGGATGTTTTGTGTCTCGGTGCTCATGCTGACCAGCAGGACTTCTAGGAGCAAGGACAGCCCTGGCGAAAAAAAATCCTAGCTCCATTGGGCAAAGGCAAACTGACGGGGACTGCTGGGTCCTGAGATTGTGCACTCGCTTCCCACAAGCCCTCCAGCTCCTCCTTCTGCCGATAAGGGAGCAACATAGCCGACAAACTCACAGGAGGAGGCAGTGAGATGTCAGGGACCCGGGCCCCAGGTGAGTAGGCGTCTGGTCCCTTTGGATGGTGAGCTGGCCGAGGCCATGGCCCAAGTTCGTTCATCTCTGCATTCCCGGGGCAGGCAGGGTGGCATGGGCAAAGGAAACTGATTTTGGCATAAGACGTTTCTGGACTGGAACATGGGAGCTCACCATTTATAAACTATATGATTTGGGCAAGTTGATTCCTATGGTGGTCTTCTCCCCTGTCTGGGTCTTCCACATTCGTCCTACCAGCAGGTGGGGTCTATGTCCCTTACCCCTTGAGCTGGGTGACCGCCTAGAGAAGGGGATGTGGCAGGAGGGATACTGTATGACCATCAGGGCTAGCTAGGTTAGAGAAGCCACACGGCTTCTGCTGGCTCTCTCAGGACACTTGCTCTAGAAACCGTTAGCAGCCATGTAAGAAATCTGGGTGTTTTGAGGCTGTCTTATGGAGGGAGACAGGGGAGAGAAGAGAGAAGAGAGAGAATGAAAGCGAGTACATGAAATTCGGTGGGTGCTCAGGAAAAAATTTTCCCTTTGTTTCTGGCCCAGTTCACCTATAAAATGAGTGTGTTGCACTAGCTTAACTGATTGCAAAGCCTGAGACCTCTTATTAATTAATTGTATATTTGATTGCTTATGCTGTTACTGTTGTCCCAATTTCTTTTCCCTTTGCTAGGAAATTTTGAATTCTGAATTGAAGTGATCTGTCCTGACACTGATCAGATAAGGCTTCGCCTTAGGCCCATGTAGAGAGTCAGAAAAAAATCATGTGTATAGGACTTTGTGTGTTATGCTTAAGATCATTGTTCTGGGAAGCCAGCTTAAGCAAGGTGAGAAAATTGGACGCCAAAGGAGAGCGCAGGAGGGCAGCTGTACCAGTCTCCCTCCTGTCCGATGCAGAACTGTCCTCGGTGACTTGCTTCAGGCTGGAGAGCCTGGCTCTCACACAAGGTGGACAGAGGAGCTGGGACTCAGACCCAGACAGTGGGATCTGTCCTCTTGTGCAGACTCCATGCTAAGTGCCCTGAGCTGGGCCTCTGCTGCTTCTCCCTCCTTGTTAAGGGAAGTCAGACTGAGAATGGGCTTCAGCCCATCCAGGATGGAGGGCCCGGGCCTTCTCCCCTCGGCACAATCTATCACACCCTGGCATGTGGGGACGGAGGAAGCAAGAGCAAGACTGGGGCCAAGATGATGGAAGGCCTGGGAACCAAGTGTGTCAGCCGCTTAGTCTGGAGAAGGGGAGGCTGGGGGATGGGGGATGGCGAACGCTGATTGAAGATACCTGACAGGCTGTGCTGGGGAAGGGGCAGCTCAAGAGGCAAGAATGAGACTCGTTTGTGGATGCTCTCAGTAGGCAGATTTCCAAGGCCCAAGAAATATTCCCAGGACCTGACCCCACAAGGCTGTACTGCAGCTCCTCCTGTCCCCATAAGTGTCTTTGTTTCCAGGGAGGTAGCTTCGTGTAGTGGCTCACGGCAAAAGCTTTGGAGCCCCAGACTTAGAGGTTCGCGGCTGGCCATTGCCATTTACTACCTGTGTGACCTTGGGTAAGTGACTTAATCTCTCCTCTGAACAATAGATGACATGCTTTTCAGATTCAGAGGATACCATAAGGAACAACATGCAAAGAGCTTAGCCTGGTGCCAAGCACATGTGAATACATAATAAATTATAGCCAGAATTTAGAGAGGAGAGGGGTGAGGGGAAGCAAAAGGCAGCTGAGGCAAGAGGTAGCTGCAAGGGCTTCCCTTTCATCTGCCAGGTGGGCACCCCCCACCCCCCCAAGATGGGTCCCTGCCCCCACATGGGTAAGGGCTTTGAGACTGCTGATAGCAACTGGAGTGGGCATGGATGGGGGGTGGCAGAATCGGGGCAGAGTTGTCTCTGCCAGCTATTTAAAACCAGAATGCTAACAAGCTTTCGAAACAAAACACAACTCAAGTTCTATTTGGATGGGATATAATAAAATGGTTCTGTCTGAAACAGAACCAATGGCTTTGTTGCTATAAACAAAGGCCCAGTTCTTTGTGCCTCTCTGGAGTGCAGGCCCAGAAGTACAAGGGTGAAGAGGTCAATGAAACTCTGAGGGTGCAGCATCCCCCCTCCCCCCATGCTGAGAATGAAAAGAACTGATAGAGAAGCCATGGTACAATGCAGTACCAGAGGCCTCAAGTGCTTGAGACTTAAACCCAAATGCATAGGGAGAAAGGGACAGACTTGGGAGGGCATCTTGTTTCACCCTTCCATTTCCCAGGTGAGGAAACTGGTCCAGAGAGTAAGAACTAGGATTGGCACACAGGTCTTTCACCCTCTGGGTCAGTTCTCACTCATGAAGGCAGATGGGAAGCTTCACAGTGGGAATCTGAAAGTCAGAGAGCAATGGCAACAGAAGACTGGGTCCTGGCCTGGGGTTCCCTGTGGGTCCTGGTAAGTGCCCTCAGAGGTCTAGTAGACTCCAGGTGATAGGAGGTGAGCAAGAGCCATCTGAGACCCCCTCCCCCACAAAAGAGCTGCACCAACAAATCCCAAGCCTCTAGAGGCTGCCACCCTCAGATGGCTCTTTACAACCCAGAGCTTCATGACATTGGCAAAGTGGCAGGTCAGCTCTGCCCTTTGGAGGGCTGAGTGACCCTGGGCATGTCTCTGCCTTCTTGGACTTCAGAGGCTTTCTGTAAGTTGAGTGTGATGCAGGGTCTTTCAAGGGCCCTTCCAGGACTAAACACCTACTTAAATAAAATGAGGCCCAGCTTTAGTTCCCCTCATCCTTAGAATAAAGACTAAAATCCTTGCATGGCCAACAAGGAAAGCCCAGCATGCTTGGGCCCCCACTTATCTATCTCCCCAGCCTCCATCCACACCACCTTCTTCCTGGTTTTCTCTGTTTCAGCTTTTCCCAGATCCTCTCTTTGAACCAGTGTGGACAGTAGAAACACCTAGAAACTGGGGTTTTCCGGTCAAGATGGAGGTGTAGGTAAACACACTTTGCTTCCTTGTACAACTACAGTGAAAATTACAACTGGATTACAAAACAAATGTCTCACAGATTAATCAGAAAATTGAACTGTATGGATGTTCAACAACCAAGGACTTAAAAAAGCCACATTCATCGAGACAGAATGGGAGGGGTGGAGACTTAGAGACAGGCAGAGAGGCATACGGAGGTGGAGAGGCCCAGAGATGTGGAATGGGCAGTCCCATATCCACATGTGGTGGGTAAAAATTGGGAGGGATACCTCAGGAGCAATGGATCCTAGTCCCAGACCAGACCACTCAGTCCAGAGTTCCAGTGCCAGAAAGAAAAGCCTGCATATCTTCTAGCTGTAAAAACCAGTGGGGGTTGGCAGAAGAAATTTGGATTCTCAAGAAACTCCTCTTAAAGGGCCCACAATAGATTTAGAACTTATGCAGACTCACCCACTCTGGGATTCAGCACCAGGGCAATAGCTGAAAGGGTACCAGTGGTATATGGGGAGAAGGTGAAGTGACCTGCAACAAGGTGAGTGCCCAGAGACAGCTCCTTCCCTAGCCAAGCTCTAAAGGTCAGGCAGTAACACTGTCTTCTCTCCAAGGCCTGATCCCCACAGAGCCACAGAGAAGGGACATGGGTTGCCCACACTGGTGATTACCTAAGGCTCTGTCCCATACAACTTACAAATGTGATTTTCTGCAATAGGCCACACTACTCAGAAAGGGAGTCAAAGCATCTCTGACTAATACAGAAACAAAAACAGGGAGGCTGCCAATTTGAAGAGACAAAGAAATAAAGCCCAAATGAAAGAATAGAACAAAACTCCAGAAAATGAACTAAATGAAGTGGAGATAAGCAACCTATTGCCACTTTCTGCAGAGCTCAAAACACTGGTTATCAGGATGCTCAAGGAACTTACTGGGCTCTTCAATGACATAAAAAAAGACCCAGGCAGAAATGAAGGTTGCATTAAATGAAATAAACAAAAGTCTGTGGGGAGCCAATGGTGGAAGGAATGAAGCTGAGAACTAAATTAATGATTTAGAACATAAGGAAGAAAAAAAGCATTCAATCAGAACAACAAGCAGAAAAAAATAATTAAAACAAACTAACAACAACAAAAAGATAAGGATAGGCTAAAGAGATTCTGGGACATCTCCAAATACACCAACATGTGAGTCATAGGAATGCCAAAAAAAAAAAAAAAAAAAAAAAAAAAAAAAAAAAAAAAAAAAAAAAAAAAAAAAAAAAAAAAAAAAAAAAAAAAAAAAAAAAAAAAAAAAAAAAAAAAAAAAAAAAAAAAAAAAAAAAAAAAAAAAAAAAAAAAAAAAAAAAAAGAGGCAAGGAAAGAGATTAGAAACTTGCATGAAAAAAATAATGAAAGAAAACTTTCCAAATTTGGCAATGGAAACAGACATACAAGTCCAAGAAGCACAGAGAGTCCCAAACAAGCTTGACCTAAATAAGACCACATCATATTTCAAATGCCAAAGATTAAAGATAAAGAGGGAATATTAAAAGCAGCAAGAGAAAATGACAAAGTTACCTACAAAGGAGTTCCCATGAGACTATTAGCTGATTTCTCAAAAGAAACTCTATACACAAGAAGGGACTGGCAAGAAGTATTCAAGGTGATAAAAAGTAAGGACTTACAACCAAGATTACTCTATCCAGCAAAGCTATCATGAATGGAAGGACAGATAAAGTGTTTCCCAGACAAGGTAAACCTAAAGGGGTTCATCATCACCAAGCCATTATTATATAAAATGTTAAAGGGACCCATTTAGAAAAAGAGCATCACAACTATGAACAGTAAAATGACAACAAACTCACAACTACCAACAACAGAACTTAAAAAAATAAAAATAAAAACTAAGCAAACTACCAGAAGAGGAACAGAATCATAGGTATGGAGATAATTTGGAGGGTTTTCAGCTGGGAGGTGGAAGGAGGAGAAATGGGGGAATGGTGCAGGGATTAAGAAGCATAATTGGCAGGAACAAAATAGACAGGGAGATGTTAAGAATAATATAGGAAAGTGTGAAGTCAAAGAACTTATATGCATGACCCATGGACCAGAACTAAGGTGGGGAATTGCTAGAAGGAATGAGAATACTGGGTAGAGGGGGCAAAAGGGGAAAATTGGGACAACTGTAACAGTATAATCAATAAAATATATTTTTCAAAAGGAAAAATCCGGAAACTGGTGGTTCTGCTCAAAGAAATTCTTACACAGTCCCTAAGAGGTCATGTAAGCTGAGGTTCCCTTCCTTGCTATCCCTCATGGGGGTGGGGGAAGCAGAAGCTTCAGAAGGCCCATTGCTTGGGTGGAGTACGCTGGCCAAGTATCTAGGGACACACCAGGGAACACTATGCAGCCCTCAGGAGCAAGGGACCTGAGGACATATGGCACCATGGAAGGAACTCAGAGACAGAGTGTTGACTGAAAGGAATGAGATCTAACGGAACACAGTATTTACAAATTAAAAATACATGCACATATAGCTTCCTAAGTTACAGAAGTGTCTAATCACTATGTTGTACACCTGAAACTAATATCATACTGTATGTATATACTACAACTGGAAAACAAAAATATTATTTAAGAAGAAAGAATGGAAACAAAAACTGTAGCAATATGTAACTTATACAAACAGTCTGATCCATTCCTCAGGTAAGGAGACCTTTCACAACAGGCCAGGGTTCCCACCGGGGAGAAGCAGTCCTGAGAGGTTGAGGTAGGGGGACTGAGGGGTGACCTTGAGGTGGATGCAGGAGTAACTGGTGGGCAGCTTTGGCTGGCAGAGGGTGAGCGGGGGACTGGGTGGAGGACAGAAGCACACTCCAGATGATCTCATTTGTGATGGAGACATGGTCTCTGTCTGTAGCTTAGTGATGTTCAGCAGGGATGTGGGCAATGAGATGACTGAAAAGGATGTAGCTGTTGTACTTAGCCATACGCGGTGGGGGCCAGGACTGGCTTTGGGAACCACCTCCTGGTGCTAGGGCTTGCAGCAGAGAGAAGCCAGGCTGAGAGGTGGGACTGAGGGCAGGGGTGCTTGATGCAAAGCCTTGTCTTTGTTTAAGAAGATTACATGGAGGGCAATTTGGGGCAGGCATCTCAGTTTTTATTTGAAAAGGCAATGGGACCCCAGCTGATGTCCATGTATGTTTGGTCAAACAGCCTCGTTCCTCCTGTAATGAGGACTTTCCCTGGTCCCTTAGATCCTCCAGGTTTTAATCACCCAGGATTAAAAAAGAAATAGCACTGGAGTCCTAATAACCATCTCCACCTGTCCCATGGCATCATTTCCATGTGTGAAGTTCCAAAGTGTAGAGATGTCAAGTGGTTCATACAAGAGTTCAAGTTCAAAAGGAACAGAGCTCAAATTCACTCACATGCAGGGCTTTTCAATCCAACAAGAAATAAATAATGACATGTGACTAAGACGGCATGGTGTGTCCACCCCCATTCACATCCTTCATCTTACTGCATCCTCACGACTACTGTGGGAAGACTGGGTTTCCCGCTTCACAGGAGAGGGGCCAGTGGGACCATGGGAGGGCTGGGATACTACCGGGGGTTGGCCAAGCCCATGTGTGAAAGGTGATGTCCAGTGCAGGGGCAGACACACCAGTATTGTCTTCACACCCAGGAAAATGCCCCTCACGCTGGTCTTGCATGCAACGGGGGGCCCTGTTTCAATCCTTCATAGGCACACTCCTCCTCTCGAAGAAGGGTCATGGAGCCAAAGGGACATTCCCTCCTTTAGGCCAGGTACAGGGCAACACAAACCTCAGATGTTCCTGCCCAAACAGTACTGAGCCTGATTCTTGGGCCCGTGTGACCCTCGTCCCCAACTACTGTGCTGCCTGTGCATCCCTAGGACTGGCCGAGTGCCTGTTTGCAGAAGGTGTGTTTGAAGCTTGGGTGTGTGGGTTGGGGTCCTATCCACAAAAATGCGCACAAGGGCTCTCATGAGAGTGGGCAGAGCCAGAGGAGGTGAGGGGCTGCCTTTCCTTGGGCTCCAGCAACTCTGAGGAGTCAGAAATCTAAATCTCAACCTGGCTTTCAAGCTCCTTACAAAGGAATATTTGTCAGGGGAGGATAGAACATATTTCATTTGTTTGCTTGATGTCTAACTTTTAACTATTTAGACACAGGCATAATACATATAGACCCTACAAATGTTAGGGGTGGGCTTGTACATGGCTGTGCTCGCTGAAGTTTAAACTACTGCACAGAGGGTGAGTAGCTTGAGTGAGGGAAGCTGGGAGTGGGTGGAGAATAGGACATAAGATGGAGTTGGAAGGAAGATTTAGGGCGGGGAAGAAGCTAGGACTAGGAGGAATGTGGCATCTTATAAAGAGGAAGTGCTGGTGAGTTAAAGGTGTCCACTGACTCTCTGTGCTCCTCCTGTCAAAAGCTGAAGCTGATTTCCCTCCCTTGAATCTGGGCTGGTCCTGTGATGGGCTGTGATCAATAAATACGGTGAAGTGACACCATGTCACTTCTGGGCCATCTGAAGCTTCTAACTTTGCCCCTCTTGGAACATGCCTTGGAAATTAGCTACCATATGAGAAGTCTGTACCTTAAGGTCACCATGATGGGAGGGAGCCCACGTTTGCTACACGGAGAGAAAGGTCAAATGAAGAAGCATGGACAGGCCAGACGTGTGAGAAAAGCTTTTTTGGACCCTCTAACCCAGCCCGGTGCCAAGTGCATACAGCTGAGTGAATGACCTCAGCTGATTCCACATGGAACAGAAGAACCACCCCACTGGGCCCTGCATGACCCTTCAAATCATGAGCAAATAAAATGATTGTTTGAAGCCACTAAGTTTTGAGATAGTTTGGTAGATAGCAATAGAGAACCAAAACAGGAGACCTGAAGAGGAGAAATAAGTTCAAGTGGAAGGTTTAGTTTTTTAAAGATACAAATAACTTCCCGAGAATTGGGGTGATTAGTCCCTGGCCAGGACAAAAAGAAGGGTGACAGCATTGTCACTGCCTGTCTCAAGAATACAATGGGTGCATCAACCTGTGTGGAGGCAGGGGACTGGACCAGACGGCCTTTCTTCCAGTTGTGAAGACTCTTTCTAGTTTCCTCTCACATCCAGTATCTCCCTAGAAGAGCAGATTTGTTTCTATCCTGGGGAAGGAAAATGACTGGCTGTCCTGTCCTGCAACTCTGACTCCTCTTCCTGTCTGACTCTATAAGTAGACAACACTCCTTCGTGAGTCTGTGCTCTGAGGTCCCAGGGCTGCAGTGGGGAGTCACGGAAGTGTCACAAAGCTATCCTGTGCACTACCCTGCTGAAGGAACGCCCTGTGACTTGATACCTGGGCTATGGGACACTCAAAGGTGTTTGTGGTTATACTCCATATGTTGCCCTCCATGTCATCACTATCATTGTGACCTACCATTTATTAAACACTGGGTAATAAGTACTTTAAACGCACCAACTCATTTAATCCTCACAAAATCTCTCTGAGCATCATATCCTATTATCACCCTCGTTTTGGAGTGAAGAGTTTGGAGCTCAAAGCAGTCAGATAGTTTACCTGAGGTCAAGCTGCTAGTCTGTGGTAGAGCTGGGATTTGAACCTATGTCTGTTTGCTTCCCTATACCTACCTGGGCTGCTACCTCTGTAACTGTCCTAGTGTCTGAGAACAGTTAACTTCTACCATCACTGACCAGTGAGTGCCTGGCTTGGTACTTCTCTCAATACAATGGTGTCATTAGAATGCTTTTCAACCATTAGCCCATCCAAATGGTGTTTTGTTTTTCTAAATTTCCACTTAAAAGACTCAAGTCAAACACAATTCAGTATATTATCAGCCACAATAAATACCCCAAAATGCATTAAATGTCTTGAGCAAAAACTATCCATTAAACAAAGAAATAAAAGTCAATAGAACCCAAGCTGCTGAGTGTTGACAGACACAAGTGACAGCTCAGCAATAATACTATATCCAGGTCTGTCTTCTCTACATGCATCCTCCTGGGCTCCTGCACCTGCTTCCAGACCATTCTGACCAGGACTAGGCACCAGACTTTGTGAGAAAAGAGGTTGTCTGATGGGCAGGGGTGGGGGTCCCATCATTATACAGTTAATTTGTTCCTTAAAATGCTTCAATACCCAGTTCTCCAAAACATGAACCAGGGCCCTACTCATCTTTCAGGTCACAGCTTAAAGGTTGTTTCTTCCAAGACTTCCATGGCCCCCCAATATAGGGTTATATTACTGCTGCCCCTTTCCACAGAGTTTTGTCCTCTTTGACAGCAGGGCCCAGGCCTGTCTCTCTCCTCACTCTACCACAGTGCTTGGCACAGCATTGGGCACAGGGTAGATGCTCAGTAAAAAGCTGTCAAAGCAATAGAAGGGTCAGACTGTCTTTTCAAGCCCTTGTTGGTTTCTGGCCTAAGACCTTATCCGTGTGGTGGTGGTATAGCCACAGAAGCCATGATCTCTGCTCCCTGATGGCTAGGGGAGTGGCTACAGGAGTAGGCGAGCAAAAGTTGTTCACCATGGGCCTCCTATCCACTTTATAAGGCTATCTGTGCTGTGCAGCGGCATTCTCCTGAGACCTAGACCTCATTCCCCACAGAAGAGGGTCCACTGGATACCGTGATGATACAGAACCTAAGGCTGGGTAGAGGGTAGACTTCAAAGCACTGGAACTTAGACAGGGAGTGGGAGTCAGGGCTACTGTCCCAGGAGATCAGCTGCTCCTACCAAATGGGCCTCAGTGTCTACTCACAGCCTGTGTACAGCTAGCTAATCATGACATACTAGTCTCAGTGACATCATAGCTTCAGCCAGCTGCCAGCCACAGGAGGGCTGTGGGAACGACCTCTTCTCAAGAGCAGTGTTGTCAGTAGACCTGGGGTCCCTCTTCTTTGGCTGTGCCATTCCCCATGGGTGCAGGAGGTGTGCCCAGGCCCCTTTCCAGTCTATGCTCTGGCCGCTGAGACTTCAGAGCTGTCTGCCCAAGTGGCCCGTAGCCTGCATGGGTGCAGGCACACCCTTCTGAGGGTGGACATGACCTCATGCTTGGGGATCTGTAGGTTTGAGGGGTGGCCAAGGAACAGCTGTTGGAGTGGGGTATGGATCATGCTTGGACACACAAACTGACACGCCCCATGCGTGCACACACAAGGGCCCTTGCAGCATAGGACTGAGCAGTGGAGGGACGCACCGCTCGGGGCCCCATTTGTTGTCTGGCTTCAGTGCCATGAGCCTGCCCACTGGAGACGTAGAACAACACTTGGTGCTGTCATGCCGTCACTAGGACCTGCTGTCTTTCCACCTCCCTCCTCTGCCCTCTACCCCTGAAGAAGCCGCTGGTCCCTAGCGAGGCCCACAGCGGTGCCGGCTGGGGAAGGAGCGGAGGCCGCAGCATCAGCAGGGTTGCCTGGTTTCTTGCAAATGTGAACACCTACGCGCAGAGAGGGGGAGTGTGAGTTGGAATATGTAACTGTGTTTGGGTGACTCTGAGCAAATAAGTGAGCAAGCAAGGGAGCATGAAAAAGAAGAAAAGGAGGGTGACCCTGTGAAAAAGAATATGTATATGAGGGGAGGAGAAGAATAAATGGAGGAGGTACCTCGGTACACACCCAGCGCCTGCAACAGTGCCTGGGAACCGTGCATGACTGAGGGCCCGGGAGCAGGGCAGAGAACCGGAGGGAAGGTTCGTGCCTGCTTGTCCATATGTGTGCATGAGAAGGGGTGTGGAGTGGGAGAGAAACAGACCTAAAGAGGGAAGAAGAGAGCAAGCAAGTCTGTCTATTTCTAAAAGCATGTCTAGTGGAAGGGGCTATGTGATGGAGCCACAGAGCTAAGATAGTCCGAGTGTGCAAAAGGAAGACTCATGAGCTTGAGGGTGAGTGTGTGTCTCCACAGGGCTCTGTGAGACAGAGCCGGCGAGTGCCTGGGTCATGATGGTACATGGGCATGTGCACGTGAGTATGTAAGCACGGAGCTGTGACAGTGAGAACACAGACGAGTGTGTGCGCACCTGTGTGGAGTGCCCCAGGGCTGTGAGCAAGCATGCCTGTTCCTGGGGCAGCTGTGGGTCGCCTGGGGTGTTGGTGATGCCTGAGGATGTTTTCACCTGGAAATCTCAGCCTAGGAGAACTGCAGACCTTCTCCCTGATGGCTCAGGTCCAGGGGACGGTGGCCGGGAGTGCTGGCCATGTTGCCCCAGCCGGGCCGTGTGGGGCGTGTAGGGATAAGTGAGTTACCAGGCATGGCTGGGCCCCCTCTCTGCCTTGCCTCTGGTCTTGCCCAGCAGGGAAGACAGCTGGGAGGGGGAGAGATTGTTTGAGGGTTGTATTTTTACACCATCATTATGCAATTGCCTACTGTGCCCGAAGGCTCACTCCAAAGGGCCAGCACCCCAATTCTCTTGGCCTTTATACAACCATCTCCTTTTATGTCCAAGTTGAAGTTCAGGTCAGTGGTTTCAGCTAACTCACATTTGTGGAACTCTATTCCCTACCAGGATCCAGAGCCACCCTCAATTCTTTTCCCATCCCCTGCTCTTGGCCTTAATCTTCTCTAGAGCACTTGTGACTATCTACCAAGCTATATATTTTCCTTATTTTGTTTGCCTATTTCCCCCTTAACTGCAGATGCCTGTGCAGCACTATGTACCAAATGCTGTTCTAATTTCTCTATTAATTCACTTGATATTCCAACAACTCTCCATGGCAGTGTGTATTATTCTTGTCCTATTGTAAATAAGATGCACAGAAAGGTTAAATAGCTGGCCTGTGATCACCCCAGGGTAAGTGGTGGAACCATGCCTGATCAAGGGTCCCTGCTGTTAACCAGTACACAACACTGTTCAGTAAGGGTGGAAATTTTCTCAGTTTGATGTACTGTTGAGTCTTCAGTGCTTACAAGAGTGCTCAGCATATGCAGGTGCTCAGTGAATGAATGGAGAAATGAGTGGATGAACGTTGGCCGGGGAGGATGAAACAGGGTACTTGCCTCCAAGGAGGTCATAGCCCCATTGAGGAAACAGACAAAAAGTTATTACAATAAACACATCAATATGGCATTGTGGGGTCTAGAGGAGCACACAAGTTTCCTGGCCTCTGGAAGACAGGGCTTTCCAGAGGAAGGACATAAGATGGGGACATGCACAGTGACATGGGGACAGACAGCTCTTAGCTCTTCTGACATCAATCTACAGGGCTGCAGAAGATGATGATGGTTCCAGGTGACAATGGAAGTACAATGGGGTAGTGGCCAGCAGCATAAGCCCTGAAGATACTGTCTGGAGTCAATTCTTATTACCCTACCAAACACTAAGTGACCTGGACAGGTTCCCTAACCTCTCTGGGCCTTGGTCCTCCATCTGAAAGATAGGGATAGCAAATGACGCTGACTTCCTAGGTGAGTGGAGAGGATTACATGACATAAACATGTAATAGCATTTGGAATAGAGCACATAGAACAAGGAAGGCAATGTGCCAGCTCCAAGGGAGGTAACCAAAGCTCCTCTTCCATGTTACATTGGTTGCTGGCTTTCGGGGAGGAATGGGAGGGAAGCGTGAATTAAACATCCTTATTACTACAGCTTCTCTGCTTGTGGTTTCATCCCACTTTCCAGAAGCAGCTCAAAGCAGGGCAGGGACTATGTCTGCTTTATTCACAACCATTATCCCTAGCACCTAGTACAGTACCTGACACGTAGTAGGTGCTCAATAAGTATTTGTTAAATAAGTGCTTGTGTGATTATATTTATTTAGTCTTGGTGAGGACAAATATTCATTTTGTTTTGTTTCAACTTACAAGTGAAGTACTACAGGCCCAGCAAGGTTAAGCAACTTGCCCACTAACACACAGCTGTAAACAGCACAGCCAGACTAAAGGCCAAACTGCATGCTTTTTCCTCCTCACCATGCTACTCTCTGGACTCCTGCACATCATGTCCTGCTTTCCACGGGGTTTTTCCTAGCCAGTGGCGCCATCCCTGGCTGTAGCGTCATCTCTGAATTCTATGAGTCATATCTGAGTCACAGAACTGTTCGGTAGTTGAAAGGGACTTTTGATAGCATCTCGACCTTCCCACCCTTGTGGAAATTTCCTCTCCAATGTTGATCCAGAAAATGCTTGAATGCCTCCAGTGATGAAACACTCATTTTCTTTCTCTTGAATTATCAAGTTCTATGACTGGGCACCTTTTAGAGTCAGAAAGAAGGTTCTGCAACTCCTGGGCCAACAGGCCTCTCTTTAGTTGCTGTGTGTTGGGTTTATGTCATCTTCCTAAGATACACACAAAGTGAGTCAGCTGCCCTCTTCACAAGATAGTCATTCAGATAGTCGCAGACAGCTCCCACATCCCTTTGAAGAATTCTTTTCTCCAAGCTAGATGTTCCGCCTCCCCAGGAACAACTGTGCAAGTGGCATCCATCCTAGACCATACCCACAGGCCATCCAACGTGTTTTGAGCAATGGCACCCCTACTGGATGAAGTGTGAATTGCACCATGGGGCCCACTGTTCAATGCAGAGTCTCCCCAATAGCTGGGACACTCACTGGGTCATGGTGTGAATAAAATAACTGCTTACTTTATTTTTGCTATCTTCACCTGAGGATACCTTTTTTCATTGCTTTTCAGAGAGAGAGAGGAGGGGAGATGGGGGAGAGAGAAGGGCCAGAGACAGCCAGACAACCAGACACGTCGACATGAGAGAGAAGCGTCCATTGGTTGCTTCCCATATACGCCCAGACCAGGAACGGAACCTGCAATTTAGGTGTGTACCCTGACCAGGAATCGAACCTTTGACCTTTTGGTTACAGGATGAAGCTCCAACTAATTGAGTCAAACCGGCCAGGGCTAAAACACCTGTTTATTTTCAAGAGTCATTGCTTTAAGAAGCATACTTAGTTGTTTTAAACGTCTAGTTTAAAGAGTGTCAACGAAGGTTCCATTCTAATGTTCCTTGTCAATCATGAGGCTTTTGACAAAGGTACAGGTCTGGAACTTCAATATTAGAATTCAAATGTCTCTTTGTTGTTTTGTTTTTTAACAAAAAGGCCTGGAAGGAAAGATATGAAAATGTATGCTGTGTTATAGGGTTATGGTACTTTTTCTTTTTCTTTTTCATTTGTTTGTATTTTATAATATTTCTATAATGGATATATTATAAGAAGAAGAAAAACCAATAAAAAGTAAAAAAAAAACCCCAAAACACTAAAATCTTTATCCACCTTTCTTCTCTCTATTCCTTCCAAGGTTGTTTGTCACACTTGGGTGTCTGGTCTACATCTAGGACATCTGTCCCCATGGGCAGGAGTGCCTTGGTCATATCTCTGTGGAGACATGGCCCATGGTTCAGCCAGCCAGATCCAAGCAGCACAATTTCACATCCATACCCAGGCTTCTCAACAGGTAGTTTCTCCATATTCTCCACCCCACCTTGGGTTCACACCTCAGCCAGCTTTTGTTCCCTGATCTTACCTCTTGAAACCAGCCCTGCACTCTACTAGTCAGTGGTCATGCCCTGATCAGCTCTGACTCCCCAGCTCCTCACTCTTCTCTCCACCCTCCCAGCACACCTTCAGCTACAGGTTCTTCCGCCTCTCCCCTCCATGGAAGCTGAGAGCAGCTCAGAACATAACAGGTCAGAAAGACAGCAGGGATTAGAAAAAACAAATCCCCGTTTAAATGAAGATCTAAGGACCAGCTGAGTCACTCCTCTCAAGCAAGTTCGCAGCTAAGCAGGCTTTACTCCAGCCCCTGTGTCACCTGGGGCTCCCTCCCTCCATCTGGAACTCTGGGGGCGCCTGGGTGCTGGGAAGACTTACCCGGCAGCCTCTCACTGCAGCACATGTCCAGGGCCCCTGCCTTGGAGTCATCAGCAGCGCGGCTTTCTCTCTCCCTCCTGCAGCAGGATGAAAAACCGGAGATGACGCTGTTGAGCTGGGATCCAGACAAAACCCTGAGCAAAGACAAAAACCCTTCCTTTCTCCTACTGTGTCACTTCAAATAACCCCACCCTGTTCCATCAGAGGGACGGGGCAAAAGACCATCCTACAGAAGGGTCAAGCTGCAGAGATAGGAGAATTCTGCAGGTTATCTTCCAGGTGAAATCAGCAATAGCAGTGTCACTATGACCATCACCACCACCACCATCATCATCATCATCTCTACCATGTAAGGAGGGTTTACCACGTGCAAAGCACTTTACAAACTTTATCACACTGAGTCTTCATTGTGACCCCATGAATTAGGAATCGATAAACAGACTCAGAGAAGTTAAATAACTTGCCCCAGGTCACTCGGCTCATTAGGGTGGAGCTGGGTATGAAATGACAGTCTAAGGCTTCAGGCTCATGCTCACTGCTGTGCTGTTCCACCTCTTAGTTTTTGTGCATGAAAGCATGGGTGAGCCAGTACACAGGTTTGGGTAACACAGTTTGTGCCCAGCGCCCCAAGGACTACAAATGCCTCGTGCTTCATGCAGTGGACAGTGGCATGCAAAACTCTTCTCCATTAATAGCTAGAAAAACTAGCTATATGTATTTTTTTTTTTTTTTTTTGCATATTCTGAATGTTCTATTTCTTTCTAAAACGGAAGGCCCTCTATCTAGACTGTCAGGACACCTTTCAGAGCTACAGTGGGGTCTAGCTTTTCTCCTTTACCCAGTAAGCTGGAAGAAGGTTGCTGTGGATCAGGCAGACCCCTTGAAGGGCCTGTAGACAGATACACTCTTAGGGCAACTGTGTAGCTCACACGGGCTCCCAACTCTGGGAACAGCCTGAAACTGGGTGGGCTCCGATGGCCCCACCTGCCCTTCATGTCCTTGACCCCTGTGGTAGATGGCTGACACACCTCCCAGGCTGGGTTGGTCAGGCGCGCTCTGGAGAGCCGGTGGCTGCAGCTGAATTACAGTAGCCGCAGTGCCCTGGAGCACCTGCAGATGGGGGCCTCAGCGCCACTGCATTTCTGCCCCTTCTGAGCAACATGTCCTTCAAGGCCACGAGATGCCCCAGAATCCTTCCAATAAATGCCAACATTTTAGCTGAGACTGGCAGCCAGAAGAAACTTGAATAGATCCTTACTAGCATCCTTTTGGGCTGGCCGAAAAGTTCGTTTGGTTTTTTTCCCCTAAGATGGCTCTAGTAGCACCTAGTTGTCTTTAATTTTGTTGGAAATGATGTTGTTAGGTTGTATTGTGACAGCTGTCCTATCAGCATGCATTTAAAAAACGTATCAAAGTGAATTTCTGGGTAGCCACTTTAATAATGAAGATGAAAGAAAGTAGGCAACATTTTCGGCATATTATGTTTTATTATTTCAGGAAAGGTAAATATGCAACAGAAATGCAAAATGTAAAGTTTCATGCTGGAGATTTCTTGCTCCCATGGTCAGGTAGACCAGTTGAAGTTGTCAGCGACCAAATGGAGACATTAATTGAGAACCATCAATGTTATACTATGTAGAAGATAGCCAACATACTCTAAATAGCCAACTCAATAAAGATATTGGCGAAAATGAAAAATGTGTCTTTTATTTTAAGGAAAAAACCATACAGACTTTTAGGCCATCACAATCCTTTCAAGAAGTCCAGCAGGCCAGCTGCCTCTTTGCCCAGCAGTCCTGCAATCCTGCCTCTTGGACAGGTCCTGAGGCTGATTTCAGGCCAGACTGCAGAACTGAATAATTAAGGACAGACACGCTGGGTTAAGGTGCTTGCAACAGGCATTGCATTATTTTATTTTTTCCTCACTGAATCCCAAACCTTAGAGCTGAGCTGTCCTGCAGAGAGGGGCTTTAAATGTCTCTTGAGTCCCTGCACTTCTTTCCCTCCCCACCACCTCCGCCTTGGTCCACACCCAGCATCTCCTGCCTAGATTAGCAAGGTAGTCTTTTAACTGGTCTCTGATGTCCACTCAGACAAGCCTCCAAACAGTGTCCTTGTGCTCCAACCCACACAGAGAGCTGTCCGGGCCGTGCAGTTTACGCAACTGAAATGAATGGAGCAGGTTCAAGCTAGGATCACCTCTTTCCAAACTCAACATTTATCACATGGCCTTCCTTGCAAAGCTGCTTTAACGGTCTCACACTGCACTTGGAACAAAGATAAAAATCCTTTACCAAAGTTCACTAGATCTAGCATGGTCTGACCCTTGTTTATCCTTCCAACCTTACTTCGTATCCCTGTTCCTCTTGACCTCTACACTCTCTCTGACAGGCTTTTTTCATGGTGAATTTGTACCTGCTTTCCTCTCTAGGTGGAAAGCTTTCCCAGCGCTGCTTCTCAGTACATTTTTACTCATGGCACTTGATAGAATTTGAAATCATCTATCTCATTTTGATTTATGCCATTATTTGATTAGCATCTAACTCAACCATTAGACCGTGAGTTACAGGTGGGCAGAGACCACTGTTTCCACTTTATTTTAGAGTTCCACACAATACCTGGCTTATAGCACGTGTTCACAAAATAAATACTTGTTGAATAAATGACTGTTGCCCTGATCATCTTGAAAAAAAAAAAAAGCGAGGATACTCAAACAAGGTTGTAATCTGAGTTGCCTGGTGGGCATGACTATTTTATTTTTTAAATTTCTTTTTATTTATTGATTTTAGAGAAAGAGAGATGGAGGGAGAAACACTGATTTGTTATTCCACTTAGTTATACATTCACTGGTGGATTCTTATTTATTTATAGAGAGGGGGGATGAGTGAGAGAGGGAGAGAAGCAATGATGTGCGAGAGATACATTAATCGGTTGTGGTTGCCTTTCACACACCTTCAACCGGGGACAGGGTCCGCAACCCAGGCATGTGCCCTGACTGGGAATTGAACCAGTGACTCTTCATCCATTAAGCCTCACCAGCCAAGGTAGATTCATGTATATGCCCTAACTAGAGATTGAACTCACAACCTTGGCATATTGGGATGATGCCCTTACCAACTGAGCTACCTGGTCAGGGCCACCCGGAACTCCTCTCCAGTTGTCAAGAACAGTCACAGAATCATATCTGGAGGAGTGATTTTGCAGAGGAGGAAACTGAGGCACAAGATGGGGGTTTGACTTGCCCCAGGTTGTACATCATGGCCACAGAAGTTGGGATCAAGAACACCTATCCCTAATTTCCCAATCTTGAGAAAAAGCTCTTCCTTTATCCTAAAGAGCATGCCAACCTGGAAACAATCCACAAAGGCTGGCCTCTGGCGGGGTATGGAAAGGTAGCCAGGGTATCTGGATACCTCTGGAGGGGGCCCCAGGAGTGACTCACAGCTGCTTTTACACCTTAGGCCTCCCAGCCCCAAGCTGTGTTCAGAATAGCTTGGAGCTGTGTGCACGCAGAGGACTCTATAAATAAGCTTCCTAGAAAATGACTAATTTCATAACCAGCAAAGAAGAAAGAGTAGCACCTCGAATTTGTAGGGGAAAATGGAGCAAGGACCTGCTGCTTGGTCCTACAGTCAAAGGACTCCTGGGACCCTCAGCACAGGGGGTGGAAGTTAATTAGATCCCCAAAGAGAAGGGACGGTCCACATTCAGGCTACAAGGAGACGCCCAAGGCTCTGGGCACTGCCCTCCCCCTCCTTGCCAAGAGCAGGAGTAGCTGCTTGCAGCGCATTGCTGCAGCTCCTTCCATCTTGCTCTCCATTTCTCTCAGTGGACCACGGAGCAGAAAACTGGCCACCACACAGGGAGCAACTTGTCTTGGGGCTGGAGTGGCCCCCCACTGTTGCTCTTTGAACCAGAGAACTCCGGAGACAAAGGGCTATCACCTGGCCTGTTCCTCTCTCAATGACGGAGAATGTCTGGGAGGAAAGTGAACCTTCCCAAGGCCATTGTCTCACTCAACAAGCATTTGCTGAGCACCTCCTATGAACACAGTGACAAGCACGCCACACCACGCCCCCCCCTCCCCCCCAGCTCCCAGCCCTCCTGCGGAGACACACCAGCAAATGCAATGCATCCACATCTGGTTAGTGGGACAGAGAAGTGATGGGTTCAAGGCCTCCCTCAGCAGGGGAACACATCAAGATGCAGGCCTGGCTGCCTGGAATCCTGCCTCCTGTGCGTGTGTGGCAAGGAGCAGCCCTTTTCCACTTGACCATGGATTCGTCAAAGTTGAGAGGTGACCCAGGCTCCTCCACCCATGGTTGGGGCAGGGGCGGGGGGGCGGTGTTGGTCTATAGCAGGAAGGGGAGCCAGCAGCTGTGTCTGAGGAACAGACATTAGGCCCCCTGTGGCATCTGCTCTGATCCCAAATACCACCCGCCCTCGTTTTTAATTGTGTCAAAATTCACATAACATAAAATTAATCATTTTAACCATTTTAAAATGTGGCATTTAATATATTCATAATGCTGTGCAACTACCATCCTGTTTAGTTCCAGACATTTTCTTCACCCTGGAAAGAAACCCCATATCCACTGGTATTACTCTAACATTTGCCCCTCTGCCAGCCCCTGACAACCACTAATCCACTTTGTATCTCTATTCTAGACATTTCACATACATGGAATCATAAATAGCGTGTGGCATTTTGTGTCTGGCTTCTTTCACTCGGCGTAACATTTTCAAGGTTCATCCACTTGTAACAGTAGTTCATTCCTTTTTTGGATGAATATTTGACTGTAAGAATATACTACATTTTATTTCTCATTCATCAGGTTTTGAACATTTGCACTATTCTACCTTTTGGCTATAGGGAATAGTGCTGCTATGAATCAAGTCTCCTTCAAATTCTGCCCTCACCATGCTTATGACTTTGGGCAATCCTTTCTCACTGTAGACACCTGAGGTCTCATCTATGAAATGGTCACTCTAAGTCCGGCTTGAATATCATCTGTCCATTCATATGTGTGGAGGTAATGTGTACCATTTGGCTATTCCACCTGCTGGAGACTGGCCCGAACCAGCCTGCCCCATCTTCTCAAGAGCTTGTGGCTGGTAGGGGAGACAGAGCAGGTAACTGCTGTGGACTGAGTGACGTGTTCTATCACATGTCTATTCAAGATAGGCTGGGAGCACCTCACCTCTACCCGGGATTGGAAGGGGATGTGTGGGTGCTGTGAGGAGGCATCCTAGACTGGATGCCAGCTGTTGCCCAGGTCTTATGCAGACATGTTTGGGGATGGAGGCAGAGGAGGAGCTGCGGTGCTGAAGCCAGGATTCCTGTGTGGGAGGCTGAGCCCCCAGAAACCTCTTGATGCAACCTCAGGCTAACATGCTTTCTACCTTGTACTTCACACTCTTGAGGCCACTGGGGCCCTGTAGACATCCCTCACTGTCAATATGGAGCTCCTACCACCACCTCCCTATAGCTCTGACCCCAGCAGACTCCTCCAGTTCATGAATAAGAATGAATCTTATTCATTCTCCACATCACCTCTTCCATGAGGCACTCCCTGATCTCCCAGGAATAATCAAGCTCTCCCTACACAGCTCCCCCTAACCCCTACCTCAAACTTCTGTCTCTTACTTTGTTCTGCTGTCATAGTTAGCTATTTATGCACCTGCTTCCTTCCCTGGGCTTTCAATGACTTGGAGCATCCCCACCTCCTCAGCTACCTCAGCACCCCAGGTGTTTGGCATAGGCCTTGAGTCTGTAAACGGACGTTTACACTTGTTAAAGATCAAATGGAGAGCATGGTAGGGTCTTGGGGTTGGTGGCTCTGGGGCTCTGAGGCTCTGGAATGGTACAGTCTAGCTAGGAGCTTTGCAACCTGGAGGAGATGGCCTGACCACAGTCAGGAAGAGCCCATATGCCATCCAGTTTCATTAGCGTGGTCAGTGTGTCGGGGCAGAGGACATGCTGGTTCCATGCTGACCACCTCATGCAAATGTGTCACAAGTCCCAGACCAGGCACGTGGAGCGGGTGTGCCCTTCTTAATGTGATGAGCTGCAAGGGAACCACACACCCCCTTACTCACCTCGCTCGCTCATAATTCATTCCCAAGACGGGGAAAGGTGCCATCTGGGGCCAGGGCAAGATGCTTTCTCAACAAAAAGCACGTTGAAACGTGAATGGAGGAGAGAGGCCAGCTTTAGAACAACCCAGGTAGGGACACTGAGGCAAGAGAGGTTAAGTGACATGCCTCAGGTTACACAGCAGGGGAACAGCGATTTTCAGGTAGTTAACAAAATCCTAATTTATTTATTCATATTAAAATTATTTATTTATTATTTTTAGAGAGAAGGGAAGGAAGAGAGGCAGAGAGGGAGAGAGACATCAATGTATGATTGCCTTTCACCTGCCTCCAGCTAGAGCTGGCTGGAGCTGGCCGGTTATGTGCTCCGACTGGGAATCAAACCAGTGACCTTTGGATTCGAAAGCCAGTGCCTTATCCACTGTGCCACCAGTCAGGGCTCAAAATCCTGATTTTGTTTTAAGAGTTACTTCTCTCTTCCTCTGGTGTCCTCCCTGTCCCTTGTCAGAGGAAGAACCCAAGACCGGAGGTCAGTTACCTGTCATTCTGTGTCATACCCCAAATCTTTCCGATAAGTAGCTTTCTTGCCTGTTACTAAGAGTCAGTTTCTGTTGCTGGCAACCAAAGGACACAGACTGGTACATGCGGCCAACTTGTGGAACAGATAGGCTCTGAGCCCAGGACTCCCAATGCTTAGTTCACTGCTATTTCTATCCTGCCAAGCTGCCTACCCTCTCTGCCCAGCTGTCCACTGTCCAGCCATCTGTCCCCACGTCTGAGCAGACTGCAAACTTGGAGTGTTCTGCATCCCAAACACAGGGTCTCAGTGTTCTCGGCTTGGGATGTGCCCAGATAAATGATGACTTCTCCTCTATCCAGCTCTGCTGGTGGGAGATAGGGGCATCAGTGTGGCAGAGACCCAAGGGAAGGGAAGGAGGAACTGTGCCAGAGGCCCAGCCTACAGAGGGGCTTGAGGCTGACCTTTCCTTAAGGTCAAGCTTCAGTCCTGGGGCAGTTAAGGTTTAATGAAGTGGATGGTGGTGGAGTGGCAGGAAACCAGCAGAGGGCGCTCCCAGCACTAGGGAAGCCAGGTCTTGGGCCCCGGAGCGTGGGCAAAGGCTGCCCCACTTTCAAGTGTGGAAGGAAGACCCCGCCCCAGCCAGCTATTGATGGAGGCCAGTTCAGCTGTGATGACATGTATCGGCTGTGGACAGGAGCCCATAATAAGATCAACTGAAGAGCAGAATTTCAGAGTTCAAAGGTCATCTGGTTGAACTCTGTTCTCCAAGACACTGAAAAACTCCACTCCACTCCCTCTCTTATCCAACCTCTATCCCCAAGGTATACAGTTTAGTTTATGAGGAGAAAACAGACGATCACACACATGAAGGTGAGATCACACCTCTTATGGGGGTGTTCTGATATTTCCATTTAGTTAGATGCTCATTCTTACCTATAGTGCCTTGGAATGCACCTTTTCTTTGCCCCCTTTTCCCACTTCTCCTTGGAAAATTCTTTAAGACCCTTCCAAGACCCTATTGAAATGTCACCTTCTCGGGGAGTCCTCCCTGACTCCCTAAGGAATGCCTGGGTACTCCCTTTTCTGTCCTACCTTTCCGTTTGGTAGTCATTTACTGACACCTGGACCTCTGCCTCACACTGTGGTTTATAATCCCCACGGCGTCTTTTTACCGAGAGCTTTACTGTATGCTGGGTACTGTGCCAAGCACTGTGCATGACATCATTCATTTCTCACTGTGCCCAGTGAGCTAAACCCAGTTATCACTCCCTCCTGCACATGGGAGATTGGGACCTGGAGAGACTGAGTCACTTGCTCAAGGTCACACAGTTGGTAAGTGGCAGAAGCAGGCTTCAAACTGAGTTTGTCTCAACTCTAGGCCCAGCTTGAATGTATGTATGTATGTATGTGTGTGTGTGTGTATTTGTAGATCAAAACACTTTATTTTTAAAAGATTTTATTCATTATTTTTAGGGAAAGGGGAAGGGAGGGAGGAAGAAAGGGAGAGAAACATCAATGTATGGTTGCCTTTCACCTGCCTCCACCTGGGGACCTGGCTGGAAACCTGGCTTGCAACCTGGGTATGTGCCCTGACTGGGAATCGAACCAGCGACACCTGGGTTTGCAGGCTGGTGCTCAATCCACTGAGCCACACCAGCCAGGGCCCAGCTTTTATTTAAACCATTAAGTTTACAACCTCTTTTATGGATTTTCCTGTTGCCCATGCTTAATACTCTCTCTGGCACCAGGCAGATAATTTAAGACATACATAGTTCTTAGAAAAATAAATGAAAAGTGGGCTAGAGTTTGAGTATGTGTAAATAACACATTAAATACCACCACAAAGCGCAGGCTTTGGGATCAGGCTGCCTGAGCAAGAACCAGGGCTCCCCCTCTGGCTGCCTGATTTTAAGGAAGATATTTGGCTTCTCTGTGTCTCAGTTTTCTCATCTGTAAAATGGGCCAGTAACAGTACTTAACTCATAATATTGTTGTGATAAGTAAACAGGGTGCTCTTAGAAGAAGGCCTCACACATAGTGCACTATGTTAACTAGTATTATTGATGCTTGTCTGATGCTGACTCTGGCTCAGTCTAAGCGCCTGGCCTTCTGCCTCCTGCCCTGACAGACACAGTTTCTGTTGTCGTGGTCATCTGCCTTCTAGGACAGACAATTGTCCACTCTTGCTGCTCTCCCCACTCCATCTGGAACTAGAATTTCAACCAAACCTGTGATGGTTACACACCCACCCTGACCACAAATGATTTTGTGCTCTGGTCTCTACCTGCCTCTGGTTTCAATCCTAGATGTCCCTGATGCCACACCCTGGCCTGGGACTGCCAGGCCCACCTGTGCCTTGCTCTGAATCTTCCAGGATGATCCCTTTGGACATATGCTCTGAGCTTCCCTGCTTAAAAAAAACTACTTCTCATGGGTCTGGTAGCACTCACAGGAGGGAGAGCTGGAGTTCAGAGCTTGGTTTGCTCCCACCTGCAGCTAGGGAGACTCCTAGCTCCTGCCATACCCCACTCATGGGTCTAATCCAGTCAGGGCCTCTCCCCAAGCTTCTGATTTAACCCTTCTGTGCTCAGGCCCAGCTAAGCTGTGGCAGTGCAGGCTGGAAGATCCTGGCACTTTAGTGTTTGGTGGAAGAGTCAGGAAAACCGATTCAGAAGCAGAGCCTGGCAGAGGCTCCTTGGCCAGGAGAGAGGAGAGTGTGATCTAGGAAGTCAAATAAAATGGGAAAGAAAAAACCAAAACCCAGATGGGAGCAAGAATTAAGGTTGATAAGGTTCTGAATTCAGATAGAATAAAACTCAGCGGCATACCTACTACGTTCCATGTACTTTCATTGGACCCAAGGGTCTTATTTTATCAGACCCCTGTGACAACATTGTGAAGGCATCATTACTCCACTTTGTACAGGGGCTGAGAGGCACTCAGAAGGGCTAAGGGAGCAGATAAGTGGTCCCACTGGTCCAGCTTAGGTGCCCAGGATGGAGCCTGGTCCTGGGCCAAGGATGACTGATGCTCTCACTGCCTTTTGCCAGTGGACAGTTGGAATCCTGGAGCCTAGGATGGGCTGTCACCAGAGGTCCTTAGTTAAGGGTGGAATCCCTTAAAACACGACAGGCTGGCCATTCTGAGTCACACACCTTAGGGCACCCATGGTCCTCTGGAACAAGGATGGACCTGGAGGCAAAGAACCGGCTGAAAGCTATGCTTCGCCTCCTCAGTTTCTTCCTCTGGGACATGGTAATAATAATACCATGGGGCAGTGGTAAAGGCCACTTCTGTGGTCTCCTCTTCCTAGAATGCTTTTATTCCCTGTGGTCTGCGCCTCACTTCCTTCAGGGCTTGATCCCAGTATCACCTCCTTGAAAATAATTCTATTTAAAAACAAATCTCTTCATCCACTCTTGTACTCCGGTCACTCCTCACCCTGTTTAAGTTTTCTTCAGATTACTGCTTACCCTCCTGGAAATGTTATATCTTGGCCTGTATCTTACTTCCTGTCTACCTTGGTACAGCTTGGGCAGGAAGT
Source organism: Noctilio leporinus (assembly GCA_004026585.1). Lineage (NCBI taxonomy): Eukaryota > Metazoa > Chordata > Mammalia > Chiroptera > Noctilionidae > Noctilio > Noctilio leporinus. The sequence continues at coordinate 524,883 of PVIW01000192.1, read as the reverse complement.
TCATCTTTCTCAGCAATGTGTCCCTAGAGCCCAGAACAACCTGGCATGTAACGGATGTTTATACGCATTTGGAGAATGAAAGAATGAATGAATGAACCAGTCCTTCACGGTCCGGGGTGCTCAGTGAGGCAGCTTTCCAGGAGGACTTTTTATGGTTCTCCGGCAGATCCATGGCCTCCATTCCTAAGCCTCCCAACTCTTCCTTATTGGGCTCTTTCTGTGAATGACATCCTTAGCCACGCAGGATGAAAAACCTTATCATCACTTCTCATTCCTTCTTCCCTCTAGCATACATATCCAATTAGCTGCCAGTTTTGGTGACACTATAGCCTCCTGCGCCTACTCTTTTTCCTCTTCATTCTTACAATCACCCTGAGTCCAGACATTCTTTATCTCTCACCTAGACCACTGCCGTTGTTTCCTACCTGGGGTGCCTGCAAACAGGGTCTCCCTCACCAATCTGTTTCTAGGGTGAGGGGAGGGGGCAGTAAGAGTGAGTTTCCTAATGGCCAGGTTTGATTATGTCTCTCCCGTCCTCAAAAACTAAAGATCAATCCCTTAGTTTAGCACCCAATGTCCCCAGCAACTGTCTCCGCTGTCCTACCCAGCCTTTCTTTTGGCACCAGTTGGAATGAACAGTTTTCCAGTTTCTACACATGCCCTAGAATCTTCCCCACCCCCTCCCCACTTCATTCTTTGCTCCTGCTGTTTCTACTACTTGCAATATTTCCCCTCCTTTCCCCTATGGTACAAATCACTTAGATCCAGCTCAAACGCTGCCTGGCTTCTCTAAGAAGGCATTCCTGACCTTTCAGAAGAATAAAACCTCTCCTTCTCAACTCTTTCCGAGGGGTTACCAATCTCTCTTTCAGGGCAGGTCTTAGAAAAGGACAGGCAAGGTGACATGGAAGAAAGAGTTCAGAATCTGGAGACAGATGTTCTGAGCCCGAAGCACAGCTCTCTGGCCCTGAGACTCTTACCTATGCTCTGCAGATAAATTAAACTGAGTCTTAAATTCCCCATCTATAAAATGGCAACAATAGTACAACTGATTTTGCGTGTGTGAATGGGATTCATTGACAGAGCATTAGAAAAGCTTTGACACTACATAACTTAATAAATTCAATCACACTTTGGTGTGAAATACCTGATAAACCAAAGTGAAGACTTCTCCCAGGGAGGCTTCATGAATGACTATGGTGGCTGAGCCCTAAATCCAGGAACAGGTCAGTGGGGGAGGGATGTTGAGGAAGAAGAACTTTGAGGCCCTAAAATCTCATGTCCTTGGGCAATTTGAAAAAGGGAAGAAGTGGAGGGTATAGCCCATAAAGCTGAGGTCCCTAAAACAACCAATTTCTGAGCTTTTTCTATGCCCTAGGCACTGTGCTAATTACCCCACATAAATGATCTCATCTCATGTTACTCCTTCAAGAGTAATAGAAGAAGAAAATCAGGCCCACAGCAGTTACATAAATAAGCATGCCCCCCCCCAAACAGCTCAGACCTGAAAGATATCCTGAAACTCTTTAATCCAATGATCTTATTTTTTCGGATAGAGGAACTGAGCCTCAGAGAGGTTATGAGCATTTACCGAAACTGTCCAGCCAGTGAGGAGGAGACTGGGCCTGGAACCCAGATTTCATCCCTCTCAGGATGGCAGCCCCTGCATTGCAAAAACCCAGGGGCCACCACTCATTATGAAGTCTACACAAATAGTGCTTCTGAAGCACAATGACATTGAGGTGGGCTACAATGTAAATGGCGGATCCTGGAGTGACGTCACCTGGTCACCCTGGCTCTGATCCATGCCAGGCTGCTCATCCCACTCAAGAAGGAAGCCCTTGAGACAAGAGCCCCGGGCCCCTAGAGAATGAACATTCCCCTCCTTGCCAATTCATGGGGTCTCCTCAAAGGTGGCTGACTTTATCCAGTCACCATCCAGCTTGCACTCTTCTGCCTTATCTCTTGGGGCACCCTTTCTGTGCCATCTCTGGGGACACCCAGGTGCCCTTGAGGGAGCTTGCCTTGAGCTGCCACCAGAACCTGGTAAGACTGCAACTCAGGCTTCCCTGGATGCTCTGTTGGCAACACTCAACACTCAACTCAACACTCAACACTCAGCGAACACGAAGGGCCTGACGGCCTCCACCAAGGGATGATGAAAAGGTCCTGGCTGGGTTAAAGACCTAGGCCTTTACAGAGAAGGGATGAAGGACTGGGAAGGTGTCCAGTCAAGGCAAGGTGGGGAGAGGGGATGGCTCTTCAGAGGCTGCATCGCTTGGTCCAACTGAGGACATAAGCTCAGTGACTCCTGGGAGAATCAGGATAAACATCCTGGTATCTGATCTCCCATCCAGGGCTGATTCATTCTCCTAAACTAAATCCCAAACTTGGAGTGTTTGCATAAGGCAGCTCTCCTCTGAGGCCAAACGAGGCAAATTCAAGGCTAACCATTTGTTTGTGTGTTTTAAATCGTAAGGATGGTAGCAAATGAATAGTACCTGATGCTCCAAGTCCGGGCGGGGCAGGAATTTCCTGGTACACTTATGATGAATTTTGGGGTTTGGGGGCTTCAATGGGAGTAGGACAAAACTGTGTAGGGGGAATCGAGTACAAAAGCTGGGCACCCTGGATTCTGACACAGGCTTTGCCGTGAACTCTCCGGTGACCTTGCTCAATCAAGCCTTAGTTTCCCCATCTGTAAAATGAGGATGTCAAATGAGTTCCAAAGGTTTGTCTGGTCCTGACCCTCAAACGCCACATGATCATTGGTGAGGTGGCCCCTCAAGGCTCTGACCCAGGGAATCTGCAGGTTTTGCAGGGGCCTGGGCCTCATCTAGGAAAAAGGGGCACGCTGGGGGAGGGGAACGCGCTGGGCTTTTATTTTGGTGGTAGCGGGAAGCGGGTGGTTTGCGCTACACTGTCCGGGGGTGGCGAAGCGAGCGGAAGGCTGGGAGCCGCCGTTTACCAGCCAACGAGCTAACCGGCGTTTTCTAGTCTCCCTCCGCTGCTGCAGACCCTGGAGAGGCAATGCGGCCAACAGCCGCGCACCCGCCTCGGCTGCGGAGGCGCGGACCCGGGACCACCATCCTGATCCCTCCCCGAAAGCGCGTCCGAGCTTCGTGGGGAGCAGCTGCTGCTCCCGGCCGGCTACCCAGCGCTCGGCCTCCTCCCCTGGGTGGGGAGGTGGGACCCCTCCCCCAGTCCGGGCGCCGGGAGCTCCACGGGGGCGTGGCGGGGGCGGGCGCCGGTCTTGCTGCCCCGGGGGCTAAAGGAGGTCTCAGTGGCGAGGCCGCCGCGGGAAGGGCCTTGCGCCCTCGGCTTTCCGGCCCCCCGCACAAAGGCGCCGACGGAAATGCCACACTTACCGGCCAGAGCGGGCTCCGGGCGCAGGCGGGCGGGCGGGCAGGCTGGCGAGAGGATGAGCGCGCGAGTGTGCCTGTGTCTGCGTGTGTCCCTGTAAGTGCGCGAGTGTGTCTGTGTGTGTGACAGGGGCCGCGCGGAGCTCTGTGCGTCTGCGTGTGCGGGGGCGGCCGTCCGTAGGTCTGTCGGGCCGACGCCTGGGCCGGGGCTCGGTGCACGCTCTCCGCCGGACCGCCGCACCGAATGCACCTCAGCTGCGGAGTGTCAGGCGCAGCCGCGGGTGGGTCCTGCACCCCCAACCCAGCCCGGGCTCCGCCCCTCCGGGCGGGCTCGAGCCGCTCCCTGGAATTGCGCAAGGCGAGCGGGGCTGGCAGGCGGGGAGCTAAAAGGCGCCCAGGGCCCGGGTAGGGCCGAGTCGCGGACCCTTCATCGCTGATCCAGATCTCGGGAGCCCCCCTCTCCCTGATTCGGCTCTTGGAGTCCCCGCAGGCACCGCCTCCGCGCTGAGGTTGACTGGACTGGGAGGGCGGGGGAACGGGAGCACCGCATCCATTTCATTCATGATTTTCTCCCGTCGGGAGCCGTGGGCCCCGGCTGCGCCGCCACTGCTACCGCCACCGCCAGGGGGATCGCGACGGGGCCGTGCGCACCGAAACCTGTGGGGGACGGACAGGCAGAAAGATGGGAGAAGGGGGAAATGAGACAAAGGGGTCTGCCGGTTGGGGTCGGGGGGGTCGGGGAAGGTTTGCATGGAGGGGGGGGGGTGTGGCGCTCCCCGCAGGATGCTTACAATATTCCCACACCTGTACAGGCGGAGAGGTTGCATACCGGGGCGCGCACACACGGTGCAGGGTGCCCAGGTCCCGCTGCAGGGCTGGAAGGGGGCAGCTCCCTTTCCACCCTTCTCTGTTCAGTTTCTGGGAAGCAAGACATCCCACAGTCAGTTCTCCCTCTTGACGCGCCGCGGGGCGCGCACCTGTTTTGGCTTTATCCTGGGCACCTGGGGTTGGACTAAGCTGTCCGTGATCCCACATTCGGAAGGCAACACGCCGTTGGCCAGAGGGTCCTTCTAGAGTGTGTGTATGTGTGCGCGCGCGCGTGTGTGTGTGTTGAAGCGTTGGGCTGCACACAATGCGGGGATCCTGAGCTCCATTTTAACATGAGGAAATCTCCAGCCACCGTTCTCTTGCCTGGTTGCAATAGCCTCCCAGCTTCCACTCTTGGCCCCTTGCAATTGATCCTCTACACCGCAGTCAGAGCCGTCTTTTTAACCCGGCAGTCAGCTCACCTTCCTAGAAATTCTACAGAGCTCTCCGTTTCACGTTTCAAGCCAAGTGGAAAAGCTCAAGCATCTGTGATGGCCTGCAAGGCCTCTCCTGAGCTGGCTTCTTTTAAAATTTCTAACCTTCCTACCACCCGAGTCACACTAGCCTTTTTCTTTTCTTTTTCCTTCCCCCATCCCCAAACTGGCCTTTTTTAATGCACTACCAACATGGCAACCACCCTGTGGCCTCAGGACCTTGGCACTGCTATTTTCTCTGCCTGAAAAGTTCCCCCAGGTAGTCACATGACTTGCTTCTTAACCTCTTAAATGTGTTACTTAAAAGAATCTTTTAAATTTTAAAATATTTTGAATTGCAGCCCCCCCCCCTTTTTTTTTTTCCTCCATGGTAGTCATGATCTTTATTTTATGCTGCCTGCCCTTCAATCTCACTGGCTCCTCACTGCTGGCTCTCGCCTCAGTCCTCTTGCCTTACCAGACTACTCTGTTCTCTATGAACAAACCCCACATTTCTAGCCTGTGTTCATACTATGCTTTCAGCCTGGAATGCCTTCCTTCTATGCCCTCCCACCCCATGTCTTACTTAATTTTTTTTTTTTTTTAAAGATTCAATTCACCATTTCCAGACAGAGGGAAAGGGAGGGAGGCAGAGAAGGAGAGAAACGTCCATGCATGGCTGCCCACACCTGCCTCCAGGTATAGACTCGGCTGAGACCCAGCTTGCCACCTGGGCATGTGCCCTGACTGGGAATCGAACCAATGACCCCTGGGTTGGCAGGCCCATCCACTGAGCCACAAGCCAGGGCTGTAGTAGCATTTTCTTGCCTTTCCCCCTAAGTGTACTATGAACCCCTGGGATAGGGCTGGGTCTTCTCTCTCCCTAGGTCCCAGCATGGAAAGGACCAGCAGTACATGTTTGTGGATCAAGGGCAGTGAATGGGAGGTCCTGGCCTGCGCATGGATTAGTCTTTTTCCTAGAAGGGGCACAGAGCCCAGCTAAATCTTGTTATTCCCAGGTAGTTTCCTGTGGGAATAAGGGAAGGATCACATGTCAGGTAATCAGACCCTGATGCTCAGCCAGTATGGAGGTGGGGTAGTCATGTCAGCTGCTGCTCAGGAACACAGTCGGCCCCCTTGAGAGCATCATCTCTCTAGTTCTGTTAAGGGTAGGCAGTCTGTTTGGAGCTCTGGGAAGTCTTCCTCATTGGCCTAGATGGCCGCAGGGGGAGGATTTTACACTGAGTGAAAGCTAGAAATGTCAATGGATAGGTACTGAGGGTGAAAAGCTAGCAAAATAATTGGATAGAGGGAAAAAAGCCCTTCCTGGTTTTCTGGTACCATATTGGGGGTGGGATGGGGGGAAGGCAGGCACATGTTGCCCTAGAAGTCAAAATGGCACCAGAGGAGGTGGTGGACCAATGAGGCTATCAGTCTAGCCTGGGGAAAGAAGGGATTGGTTGGGAGAAGGACCTACCTGAAATGTGCAAAAGTTTGGAAATTGGTTATTTTGAGAAAGCACTGGGCCTGTCCCACACCCAAGTGAAGATAATCCCAGGGAAACAAAGAAGCGCTCTCTCTCTCTCTCTCTCTCTCTCTCTCTCTCTCAGACTTGTGCCGTGTACTCACCTGTTCTCTTCATGGCTATGTGGCTTTCTCTTGTCCGCCTGGTGATGCACAGGTCAATGTGTTTGCACGTGCTCACTCAACTGGGAACGTGTGACTATGTGGCCCCAGTAGCAGCACCGCCTGTGCCAAACAGGCCCCACAGAGGCTCCTGGAAGGAGTTGGAAATGAACAGCAGCCAGGAACAAGCCAAGCTACCTGGGGACTAGGACCACTTAGCAGCCACCTGTGGGCTCCAAAGGACTGTACTTTAAATTGGAGCAGGAACTCTGGACATGGGCCTTAGTCTGGGCTTTGTGAGGGAGATGGGCTTTGAGACAGGAGTCTGCCATTCTCCCAGGTAGCGTAGCATCTCAATAAACACCTCTTCCCATTTGCACCTGCATCTGCCTCACGAGTTTAGCTTTTGTGGCAATAGGCTGCCCAACCTCTGTTATTTTTTAATTTTTTGTTGTGGTTCAGTTACAGCTCATCCGGGATAAGGCTGATTTTCCCCTTTTCCCCAGACAGTGCCAGTCTAACGATGGCAGCTACCATGAATTCGCACGTACTGTGTGCTATGCACTGTCTTGTGTCTTTTCAATGTACTACTTTAGTTAATCTTCATGGCAACGTCAGGAGGTAGGCATTTGATTATAATATCCCTCTTTTCAGAAGAGGAACAGGAAAGAGTAAGTGATTTATCTAAGGTCCTCCTGTTGATATGTTGATATGTGTGTGTTTCAAATTCAGATCTAGCTAATTTCAGAACTTTTGGAACAAGGACAGGTCTGGGGGCAGAGTGAGGGGAGGGGAGAGGCTTAGGAAGCCTAATAGGGTCAGCCTGGCCTACATCCTTGCTGAACTGAGTTTCGGAATCACAAAGGCATGGTGCTCCAGGAGGGCCTGGAACTCACAGCTCTCTATCAGTGGTGCTTGCAATGTCCTGTGGTGGAAGCTGGCTCTTGCCTTTCATAAAGTCAAATTCAGAAGGCCAGAGCTGCCTCTCAAACATTCCCAGCTGCGTGCTCTGGCTTCAGGCCCAGTTCCAGTTCTCAGGTATGGAAGATAACGATGAGGAAGAACTGTGCTGAAATACCTAGAAGGTAGGAGGAGCTCAAAAATTATCTTTCCCCACAACTTCTTGTAGGGAGTTTTTAGCATATAGGGCCATACCTGACCTAGTTTTCTCAGGTGTCTATGCTGCAAACCTTGTTATTGAAGAGTTTCCTATTCCCATAGTCCATTGAGTGTTGCCCTGGGTTGCAGGTAAGGAAGGAATGTCTAACACTGAGAACTTCGCCAATTAACTATCCATATTATTTTCCTCCATTCTGTTCTTTCATCGGCCCAGGCACCTTAGGAGGGAGGTACTGTTATTACTGACAAGGAAATGGGCCTAGAGAGGTCCAGGGACTTTCCCATGGCCACGTTGCTAATGAACTAAAGACCATAATGAGATTCTGACCTACATCTGGCTGTGCACTGAGGCAGCACCCAATTCCCAAAACCTGTCACCATGGAAAGCAACCCAATCAAGTTCCTTTCTCTTTTCTGATGGGGAAGAAGGAGAGTTCTCTGAAACCCGTGGCAATGAAATAGTGCTGAGGTTGGGAGGATTTAGACTTATCGGGTCATTTTGTGTGACTCATTTACCCTTTAGTGATGGAGGGAGGGAGAGAGGTTTGGGAAAGAGAAAGATGGCCTGGTAACCAGAGTGTCTTGCTAATAGGTGTTGATGGACAGTTAGGGATTAGAGCCAATATCTTTTGCTTTTGGCCTCACTTGCAACTCACTCTATTGTCATGAAATGTTTTGCTTCAGTGAAAATGTTCCTCCATCTAGATTTTTATTTATTTACTTACTTATTTATAACCCACCCCAATCCACAAAGGGTTTGAGGTAGCTTACCACAAGAGCAGAAACCATAAAACAATGTTAAAATATCAATAAGGATAGAGAATGAGGACCAAGGAAACTGTAGGTAAACTCAGAGAGACAAGACCAAGGCTTAATAATTACAGCTGGTTTTTATTGAGTTCTTGTGTGCAAAGGAAGTTATGTACATTATTTCATTTAATCCTTAAAAGAGCCCTGTAGCCCTGGCTGGTAGCACAGTGAATAAGGCACCGGCCTGTGAACCCGAAGGTTGCAGGTTCGATTCCCCAGCCAGGGCACATAACAAGGTTGCAAACCAGGTCTCCAGTCAGGTCTGTGGCTGGAGGCAGGTAAAAAGCAACCATACATTGATGTCTCTCTCCCTCTCTGCCTCTCTCCCTTACCCTCTTTCTGAAAATAATGAAATAAAATTAAAAAAAAATGTTTAAACAACATTCATTAAAAAAAAAAAAAAGAAGAAGAAGCTCTGTAAAGTGGGTGCTATTATTTATTTGGAGGTACAGGGAACTGAATCTCAGAGAGATTAAATATGATGCCCAACGTCACATAAGTAGTAAACAATAGAGCCAGTATTTGCATCCAGTTTGCTTTTGAAACCCATGTCTTAACCACTGTCTTGTCCTGCTTCTTCAAGGGACAAAAGACCACAAATTTGCAGACCACAGGGGACTCTAGAGAACTGAGCTTCAAATTTGGTTCTGCTCTTCTTGGAAGCAAAAGAGGAAGGGGAAAGTCAGTTTTGTAGAACGAATGCCTTCACCTCCTTCAAGTCTTTGCTGAAGCATCACTTTGTCAATGAGACCTACCCTGACCACTGTCCATAGTTAATACCGGAGCCTGCCATCTCCTGCTCCTTTCAGTGATCTCAGTCTCCCTTATCTTTTCTTTTGCGACACATTTGACCTTCTACCATATTGGATAATTTCTAAGCTATGTTATACATAATATAAGGTATTCTATGTTACTAAATTTATTCAGGAATTACAAATTAGATAATTTGTCTACTTAAGCAATTGATTAATTGCTTGCCTTTTTCCACTGGAACACAAGGTCGGTCTGCATTGGCAGGCATCTTTGTCTGTTTGAGGCATCCCAAGTGTCAATGACACTGCCCAGTAGGTGGTAGGTACTCAGTAAATGTTCGCTGAACACTTGAATGATTATTTCAGGTCAGTGCCTTATCCACTGTGCCACCAGTCAGGCTTTGAATGATTATTTCAGAGAGGAGGAAACAGACTTATCTAAAGTGGCCAGGAAGGAAGGTTGCTTTGTTTTTCCTAGCTCATATTTTCTTTTCCTTCACTCTTTCTTCTTCTTTTTCCTCTTCTACCTTCTCATTTCCATGAAGAATTTGAGGTAGCTCTAGCACCTAGCTCTCCCAGTGAGCCTTCAGGAGGATTTTCTGAGGGTAGAGGCTTAGGGTTCCAGTGGCCCATGGCTTTAGTATCATTTCAGCAAAGCATAAATGGGGTTCATGAAGCTGACTTGGGTGGTGTCCTCACACCTAAATTGGCAAAGGTCATTCTTTTTCAGGGATCTAGGATTGGTGTCCAAGTACCATTCTCAAGGATTTGGGATTTGGAGTAGATGCTATGGGGATGGAGATGGGAAGAGAAAAAGCAGAGCTTTTGTGTGAGACAATTTGTAGGAAGAGGACATCCTTGTGTGCCTGAGACTTCATCTCTGGAGTTGTATTTCCTGGCCGCAAGCCTGCAGAATGAGCAGCCAAGGACGTTAGCAAGGTCTGTCGGGAGAAAATCTGAGCTGAGACCAATTGCTGGGCTGTATGCGGGCGGAGGGTGTGATGTGATCTTGCTGTAGGAGCTCGCCACAGATCTGGACCAAGCTTCCGGGGGCCACAGACACCAGCCTGACAGCTCAAGGTGAAGGCCAAGGGCACTTGGCTGCTGACCCCAGGAAGAACCATCAGAAATACTTGTCTCAGAGGAGTGGGAGTCAGAAGTTAGTCTTGCTCACAGTCCCTGCTCTGGGTTCCTGCAAAGCAGTCATTCAACTGATATTTTATCAAGGAGCCTACTGTGAGGTAGCCTTGTTCCCAAAGCCAGGTGCACATTAGAGAGCAAGACGGCATCTCTTTTCTCATAGAACTTGCGTTCTAGAGGGGACATGCTGCCAATGAACCAAGTTAAAACAATGACTAAAAGGATAATTTCAGACTGAGGTAGTGCAATAAAGAGAAAAAAGGATGGGTTAATGACAGAAGGTGGAGAGGGGTCACTTTTAGTTGGGTGTTCCCAGATGGCCTCCCAAAGGACAGAACATTTGAACAGGACCTGGAGCGACTAGAAGGAACCAGTCATACAGAGTAGGGAGAGAGCTCCCAGGCCGAACGTTCTCTTCTAGGCACAGCAAGAAGGTAGAGTAAGAGAGGAGGTGGGAGAGGCAGGCAGGAGCCAGGCTATGTGGGGCCTTGAAGGCTGTGGATGAATTCTATTCAAAAGTGCTCAGAGACTACAGAAGGCTTCTAAGTGGGGAGAGTGATCAGATTTGGACTTGAACTGTGGTCCAAATCTGCAGCAGCCTTCTAGAAGCACCGGAAGAATCTCAGCTCTTCTACTCTCAAAAGACCCTGGGAGGCTATGCAGTCCAGTGTGTCCCAGAGTGAGTACCCACACCAGAAACTTGTGGTGGTAATCAGACTCCAGAAGGGCTCTCGTTGGCCTGCAACCAATTCAAATAAGTTGCCGCTGTTAAAAAAACAACTAGGACATTTCAAGTACAAATCCATATTAAAATGAATAACAGAAGATCTGGCAACTTCAGGCTCTGTAAGCCTACATGATAGTGGCCAATGAGCTGGGGAGCAGTTATTACGTTGAGGCAGGGCATGTCCAGTTTGCCACGGTCCTTGCTCTTATCCCCATTACTGAGGGCATGTGTTATTTGCCATTTGTCAAGATGCTTGCCCTGTTGCTTTTTTCTTTTTCTTTTTTTTTTTTCCTGGAAGAGGAAAGTCACATATTTCCTGTAACAAGTTTAAAATATCTCTTATCTGACCCAGCTTGCTTCATTTCCCTGGCCTGTGAAAGCATTTGAATTATGACCCTATCTCTTCCCCTCTGTGAATTACACATTCCTCATTTGTAAAAAAAAAAAAAAAAAAAAAAGTGTAGTATTTGAATACTGTGATTCCAAGGCTCTTGCTAGTTCTGGCCTCCAAGGCTCTCTGAGTCTGCACTTCAAAAAGGAGTTGCACTATCGACAATGCTTCATTGTTCTGCAGATGGTTGTTGAGGGATTGCTCACCCTGGACCCTTGTCGCCCTTGAATTATGATTTATCTTGAGTCCTTGGAAGAAAAATGCCCTTTGTTTTGGGAGTTTATCCTTCATCTTTTGATTTCGAAAAGAAATGAGTACTTCAGAAAATGCAGCGAAGCTACAGTTGCTAGGAAGAGAACAGCAGCAGAGGCTGTTTGGAGACAAGGCCCATGGAACACTTGTCTTCTCCCTTCATTTCCGTACCCTTCCCTTGGCTTCCCCCCCACCCCCTTCCAGCAAGGGTATTGTAGTCAATAACCTCTTCTAAAACATTGATCTTAATCTCTAATAGAGTTGAAGTTGCCCCGAATCTAAACTAAAGTCCTATTTCTAAAGAACACCTCCAGCAGCCAAACCACTCTCAGTGAAATGACCTCCTGGGTTTTAATTATGGTTCTGCCACTAGCTAGTCATTTGACCATAGGCAGTTAATTAATGTTCCTCTGGGCCTCAGTTGCCCCATCTGTAAAATAGAAGGGCAGAGGGAATGCTCGTGTGCTTTCCTATGTAGTTCCTTCTAGCCCTAACAGTTTAGGAGACTGCTAGGGATTTAGAGAATGAAACAGCACCAACAGGTAAAATCTCCATGCATCTTCTTCCATTTCATCGAGGCCCTGGAGCCCCTTCACCTTAAAGCCGTAATATTTCTCCAAAGGTCTTTTTTTGGATTGCTACCCTCTAGCTATTTAATCAGCGGTAAAGGTGGAATTTCTATCCACCCTTCTCAGTAGATGTAACATGCCGTGGGTATCTGCCTTGCCAGGTAATATTACTTTTAGTATTGTCCCTTTCCTGTAGAAAGGACCAATGACAGGATCCCAGGGTCTCTGAGTATATATTGTTCAAGTCCAGTATCGCTCTGGGACCCCGTGGGTCTCCAGCCCTAGGGATGATTAAATGATGATTTAAGCAACAAGTGCGCCCCCTGGTGACTTATGTAAAAATAGCAGAAAGACTCAGCTACTGAACAAAGACTATTCATTGAATTTAGATCCTGCCACTGCCTAACCCTCAAGATAGGATAGAAAAAATATGCATGAACGACCTGTAAAGTAATATAAAGATGGAAAGGTTATTGTCTCCAAGCTTGTATTTCTGCTCTTAGAGCCAACTTTCGCCTATTTGGCATGCCCACCTTTTGTCCCTCAGTTCCTTTTCTTTTCTTTTCTTTTTTACTTGATTCTAGAGAAAGGGGAAGGGAGGGAGAAAGAGAGGGAGAGAAACAATGATCAGTTGCCTCTTGCATGTGCCTTGACTGGGGACCAAACAAACCCACAACCCAGGCATGTGCTCTGACCTGGAATCAAACCCACAACCTTTCGATTTGCAGGACGACGCCTAACCAACGGAGCCACACCAGCCAGGGCTTGCCCTTCAGTTCTTAGTAGTTGGCGTGGAGCACTGATTTTCAACCTTTTCCATCTCATGGCACACATAAACTAATTACTAAAATTCTGTGGCACACCAAAGAAATATTTTTTGCCAGTCTTACAAAAAAATAGGTATAATTTTGATTCATTCACACCGGCTATTGTGTTGACTGTTGTCATGTTTTTAAACTTGACAATGTAAGGAAAGAGAGGTCAGTTCTTGACTAAATAGCCAGGTATTGCATGCTTTAAAAATTCTTGCAGTACACCAGTGTGCTGCAGCACACCAGTTAAAAATTGCTGGTGTAGAGGATATATGGTTTGATGCTGCCACCGTCCAATTACACCTGTCTCTCTATGCACCAGTGGAATTGGTTATTTCAGGAGGCAGTCAGCTCTCAGTGGTTGGAGATGCCCAAGCAGATGTTACAAGAGTCCTTCAGAATGCAAAGACAGGGCAGAAGTAGGGTTAGATTCACTTATTCAAACAATCAAATGCTTATTGAGTACTACTACCTAGAAACTTCCCAAGTGATAAGGTGCACAAATTATGGAAAAAACAAAGTCCTTGTTTCATGCACTTACATTTTATTGGGGGAAACAACCCCCACTGTTCTTTTCTAATCAGAGGTCTAAGATTCATCAATTCCAAATAATGCCAGTCTGGGTTGACAACAAGTTATAACAATTATTTGGCAGGGACATGGGGCACTAAGGTGACTTGAATATCAAAGTGAAAGCACTTGAGGCCTCTGGACATCACCCTGACAGACAGGAGCCTTACCTCTGGCAGCTGTTCTGGGTCATGCAAATGGAATCTGAGGGAGGCTGGTTCAAGTTCTTTATTTTCCAAGGTACAATTGATCTCTCCTAACATCCTCATTTTAGATGTGAAGTAACTGAGACACAGAGAGAAGAGCCTAGCTTGAAGTCACAATTAATTATCATTAGCAAATTGGAATTCAAAATTAAATTTGTATATATTAATAAGGACAATAAGCATATTACAAATAAGTGTAAATAGTATGATTGATTCCAACTTAGATTAAAAGTCATGTGTGGTTATGGTTTGGAGGTGCTATTGCAAAGGTTTAACTTTTTTTACTTTTGGCATACAGCAGTCCCTTCCACATCATTCAATAAATTGGTTGGAGCAGTATCCCCCAAGGTGAAATATTCTGCTTCCAAAATACAAAGAACCTTTCCAAACCTTGGACTCCTGTTTTGGTGGTAGGAGATGTAAAGTCTTTACTTAGAAAGGGATGTCCCAGCATGCCTAAAACCACTGAACCCCTAAAAACTTCACAATTGGGGCAGGCAGATCCCTGGACTTTTGTAATATTTATCTCCTAAAGAGCCAGAGCCCTTGCTTTTTCTTGGTCATCAAGTCAAACTAACATGAAGTCATTAATACAATGGACCAATATTGTATTTTCTGGAATGCACTGATAGATGGTCTATGTCCCTTCAGAATATTTTGTGACAGAGAGTATAATTGTGGTATACTCTTGCCCATCCCACCTGAAGCAAACTTCTGATTAGCCTTCTATTAAACATAATGCATTTGCCAGATCAAGAGCAACACCATATAGGTGTTTCTATGTTTCTATGTTCTAGTAAAGATGCCACGGCTAGCACAGTAGCTGCACTGGTGCTACTGCTTGGTAGATGTCAGTAGTCCACTGTCATCTGCCATAGTCATTTGCTTTTTACAAGGGCCAGACTCATGAACTCAATGGAACATGGTCAAGCCAACCACTCCTGCATCATTTAATCTTTGAGGATGGTGTCAATCTCTGTCATTCTCTTTGGTACACAATGTTTTTTGTTCATTATTTTTGCTAGAAGAGGGTATAGTTTCAGAGACTTCCGCTCAATCTTTCAGTTGGAACAAATATGGGGCTTTTGCTAACTGATAAGTAAGGCCATTCCAATGATAACTTAAGAGAGCTGGAAAGATAATTATCAGCTGGTCTGTGGACTCAGCAGGTTCACTGTGAGAGGGACTTGGCCCAGGGCTCCATTTATACTTGACTTCCATGTTACTTCTCTAACAAGGGACAATGATGGGATTGGGGTCCCTGGGTCTCTGTATTAGTGAAAGCCCTGCACACCACAGCCCCCAAAAGATCTAGGTATTACCTTTTACCCAAATATTGGCACTACAGTTACCTCAAATCTGGAGGATTCACTGCTATACATACTATGGTATGTCAGGGTACTTCTGCAAGGGGACTTAGCCTTTCTTCCTTAAAAAAAAATAAAATAAAATATAGCCTTTGTTTTTTTAAGAAGAGGATTTTGAGACAATTTCAAACTTATAGGAAAGTTGCAAGAATAGTGTGAAGAAATCTTGTCTACCCCTCCCAGGATTCCCATTCAAGTCTCACTAAGAATGTCCTTTATAGCAAAAGGATCTAGTTAAGTACCACATGTCATGTTCACTTTTCCTGTCTCTATGGTCCCCTTCAACCTGCAACAGCTCCTCAGTCTTTTTTATTTATTTATTTATTTATTTATTTATTTTAAATTTTATTGTTGTTGTATTACATCCATCCCCTTTTTGCTCCCTCAGTCTTTTTTTAACTTTCATGACTTGGACATTTTTTTGACCACAGGCCAGTCATTTTGTGGAATGTCCATCAACATGATGGGTTCTGTATTTCCACACGAGTAGATCTAGGTTGTACCTTTCAACAAGAACATCATGGACATGGTGTTGTGTCCTTCTCATTGTAATCCTGTGAATTTGTCCCATTACTGTACTATTAATTTATTCACTTAGTCAAAGTTGTGCTCACCATGTTTCTCCACTAATAGTTACTTTTCTCCCCTTTGTAAATAGGGGAGAAATGCTTAGTAAGCATCTTTTTTGGGGAAATACTTTTGAGGTTCTATTAAATGCCATTCCTTATCCAATTTTAATCCCTTAGTTTCTGCATCCATTGATAATTATTTTAATGCACAAAATTTATTAATGAATGGGACAGCAAAAATCAAAGGTCCATTGATAAGTTTTGCCTGAATTATTACATCAATGATTGCAAAATGTTGATTTCCTAATTTATTGATTTTCAGTTGTCAGTCTACTATAGAGAACACTTTTTCTCTCCATTTATTGTTTTTTTTTTTCATTTATATATTTATGCCATTGTGGTTTCATTGATCCTTATTATTCAATGAGTTATAATCTGGTACTCTCATTATTTATTTATTTATTTAAAAAATTGTATTTTATTATTTAAAAATTTTATTTATTATTTCCAGAGAGAGGGGAAGGGAGAGAGGCAGAGAGGGAGAGAGACATCAATGTATGTCAATGTATAACAGAGATTGGCACCATCCTTAGCCTTTCACCTGCCTCCTGGCACAGACCTGGCTGGAGACCTGGCTTGCAACCTGGTTATGTGCCCTGGCTGGGAATTGAACGAGCGACCTTTAGGTTCGCAGGCTGGCACCTTATCCACTGAGCCGCCAGCCAGGGCTTCATTATTTATTTTGATGCTCATCTTGTCCCAGATTTTTCCAGCAAAGGTCCCTTTAAGCTGATTTCTGTGTTTGTTTTACATCTCCACTATTTTTTGAATCCTTCCTTACTTTCTAGGATAAGAAGAACTTTTCAGGATCACCTTGTTCTTTCCCTGCCCTAGTCCTGGAATCAGCCATTTATTTATGTATTTATTTGATTATGCTGTTACAGTTGTCCCAAATTCTTTTCCATTTGCTCCCCTCTACCCAAGCCCCTGTTCCCTCCTGTAGTTCCACCCCCTCTTAGTTCATGTCCATGGGTTGTGCATGTAAGTTCTCTGATTTCACTCTTTCCTCTATTATTCTTATCTTCCCCCTGTCTATCTTGTACCCACCAACTATGTTTCCTAATCCCTGCACCATTTCCCATTTCCCCCCCTTCCCCCTCCCAATGATCTCCATACCAGTGTTTCTGGTCCTATTCTGGTTGTTTGCTTGGTTTGTTTTAGTTTTCCTTTTTATTTTTTAAGTTCTGTTGTTGATAATTGTGAGTTTGTTGTCATTTTAGTGTTCATAGTTTTGATCTTTTTTTCTTAAGTAAGTCCCTTTAACATTTCATATAATAAGGACTGGTGATGGTGAGCTTTTAGCTTTACCTTGTCTGGGAACCATTTCATTTGCCCTTTCATTCTGAATGATAGCTTTGCTGGATAGAGTCATCTAGGTTGTAGGCCCTTGCTTTTCATCACTTTGAATATCTCTTGCCAGGCCCTTCTTGCCTGCAAGGTTTCTTTTGGGAAATCAGCTGACAGTCTTATAGGAACCCCTTTGTCGGTAACCCTGTGCTTTTCTCTTGCTGCTTTTAATATTCTCTCTTAATCTTTAAACTTTGGCATTTTAATTGTGATGTGCCTTGGTGTGGTTCGATTTCATCTAGCTTGTTTGGGACTCTATGTGCTTCCTGGACTTGTGTGTCTATTTTCTTCACCAATGTAGGAAAGTTTTCCTTCATCATTTTTTTTTCAGTAGTCTTTCTTTAAATGGAAAATAGTATTTAGAAACTAAAATCTATTGGAGTATTGCTGTTTCTAGCCCAGTCTCATATGTATCTGTGTGCATATGCATGTACATTCAAGTAAATATGAATATTTCTGTATTTATGCATATGTTGAAAACCATTAGCTAACACACACAAGGGTGGATTGGGAACTATAAACAGTATTCACAAAATGGTCCCAGGGATGTAGAGTATAGCAAAGGGAATATAGTCAATAATATTGTAATAACTTATATGGTATCAAGTGGATACTTGAACTATCAGGGGGACACTTCATAAAGTATATGATGGTCTAATGACTATGCTGTACACCTGAAACTAAAACAAAATAATATTAAATGCAAACTGTAATTGAAAAATAAAATAAGTGGTCAGCAGCCTCTAAGTGAATTCTTAGTACTGCCAAGCAGCTATAGTGTATTTCCCTAATCTGTTTATCTCTTGCCCTCCTGCGACTATTCTATGACTTCTTTCTTTAAGCCTCTCACTCCTTCCACTTCATCTCCACTGTCAACTGATGATCTTAACTGGTTCAATGGAAACTATCAGAAGAGAAATTTCCAAAAACGCCACCTCTACCTCTGTTGCCTACCAATGAGCATCTTTAACCATGTGCCTTCTCTTCCTTCTGTTATTGTAGGTGAACTATCAATATTCCTACTGTTAACCCCATGCAGTAGGAGAGTGGAAAGTTGAAGGGTGAAGCTCCACCCAGATGGCACTGTCAGCCTATCAAGGGCCACTCTTACCTAAGTCTAAGGGTGGTACTACCCATAGCTGGAAGGGAGCAAAGGAAGAAATATCTCAGCCACTTTCCTGCTGGTACCTCCCACAAATTTAGACAGTAGAAGGTAGTTTCTGGGGCACAGAGGAAGGCAGAGAAGGGTGGAAAATTGATGAAGTGGGGGCAAAGGAACAATACCTAGTACAAATGGGATCTATATACTGATGATTTCCACATTTATATCTCCACAAGAGGCTCTTAATTCCAGACTCATATCTACTTGCCAATTGTATTAGTTAATCCATTGCTCCTAACAAATGACCATGAATACAGGGTTCTGGACTGGTTTTCCCTCTGCTTGGGGAGGCCCCCACGGAGTCACAAGGGAAAAGAAGAGGCCTTCCCTCCTGCCCTCCCGCCATCTCCCCTCCCGCCATCTCCCCATCCCGGTGTGACTGCTGCTGTCCTCTGATTATGGTTAAGTCTGGCCATTCGTCACACAAGTTTGCTGCAATGCTGAATCTCTAGTTTTCCAGAAGGGGGAGCTGAGAGAGTAAGTGTATGGGCCAACAAGGGGAGTAAGGTGGTTATGAAAAGGATCCTGATTTTTCATTTTACTTCTTAGGGTCACAGGGGTCTCACACATTTGGATAAACTGGTCCTACAATTTGGCATAATCCAGATTAATAGAATTTTATTCTTATCTTTGGCAACTAGAGAAAACAATGTCTAATCAACTCAGCTTTCCAGACCATCTGACTTTTAACCTTCTGAATTTTACTTACCTTTCCATCTTCATTTACTATTTCTTGTCTCCTATTTTTTGGCATCATCCTCCAAAAACCCCAGCCATAGAAGACATGGGGAACGGATCCTGGAACCTTGCAACACTGAGTCTGGCTGGAGCTGAGAATTCCTATGAAGGTAGCACTCCCCAGAATTTATCAGCCAATTGGTGTTTATCAGATAGGAAACTGCCCCATGGTTCAATGCTTTCTAAGTAGTTGTTGTGCTTTTCTTGAAATTACTATAAATCTGCTTGCTTTCCCTGTGGCCATCTCTTGGGTTGAAAATTGTGTCTTAAACTTAGGTACCTCCCGGGATTGTTATGAGTGTCAAAAAAGGCAAGAAAAGTAGCTGTTAGGAACTGGTGTTGTAAATGAAGGGCTGTATAAAGGTAAGAGCTTCTGCTCTCCAATGCCAGCCCTTTCCTGAAGCTGCCACAAATTTGTTCCTCCAATCCATAGAGTCCTAACTGAGCATGCCCTCTGTGTCAGCTAGCTCTGAGGTGGTAGTTACTGGTAGCCAATATACCTGCTTTCAGAAGAACACCCTGTACTGCTATATCTTGTCCATTTCTGCATCTCTTAGAGGATCTATCAGAGTGCTTTACCAATATCGATACCCTATACTTATTAGTCAACTGATCATGATAGGACAGAAATGACTGTCCACCTAGCATAACACACCATGTAGTGTCAGTCCAGATTCCAAGCTGGCTTTGAATAACAGAGGACAGGGCAGCAGAGATCTGAACAAAAACATGATTTGACACTACTTTGTGTGGCTGGCTGGCCTACACATCCTTCATTGTTCATGTTTAGAATGACAACCCTTCCCTTTTTGCTGGTGACAGATGCCACTTTTCTGAAAAGGGATATTGGCTGGTGAGTAAACGATTTGAGAATGTACCACACCCTGTCTCTAGCAATTGGTCCAGTGGGGTCACATGACCCCGCAGCACCAGTGCGCATGTCCACTGAGATTTTTCTAACTGAAGGTGGCAAAGAAGTTTCCTTTTAAGTAAGAGCCTCTAGGGAAGCTTAAGGGAGAAAGTTGTATCTACAGAGAACAAGATTATGAGAGCCGCTATTCCTATCTGTTCTGGGGATTCTAAAAAAATGCCATGGCTTTCAATATAATATTGGATGTCAACTGCAATTGAACAAAAACTTAGAAAAAAAATTTTTATTCATTTAAAAATGAGTTGATTCTTGTTATTAAGTTGAGAGTTCATATATTTCTGGATATGACATTAAAAAATATCTGTGTTTACAAAACCAACAAAAAGTGCTGTGGCCAATGAAATTTACCTGTTTGAAAACTCCTGTCTTTAGGTGAGCTGTATGCATACTTAGGGGATAAAATGTGAAGAAGCTCCCTGGGAGGCAGAAATCTTGGTCTTAATTTTAAGCCTTGTACCTGGTTTAAGTTGCCTGATCTATAGGAGACACTCAACTTGCTTCTGGATTTCTCTCAGAGGAAGTAATCCTCTGTGGGAGGAGGGCAAGTCAGGAGCCTCCTATCCAGCCATCTTATTCTCAATTGTATTTCTATATTCTAGCAATGAACAACCAGAAAATTAAGTAAAAAATTGTTGTGTACAATAGCATCAGAAAACATGCAAATTTGGCAAAAGGTGTGCAAGACTCGTAGAGTAGAAACTACAAAAAATTGCTGGGAAAAATTAAGGAAGACCTCAATAAATAACAAGATATACCATGTTTATGAATTCAAAGTCCCTTTATCCTAAGATGTCAGTTATCTGCAAATTAATTAATAGGTTTAAAACAATCACAGTCAAAATTTCATCAGGGATTTTATGGCTGTTTGAGAAGCTTTCTCCCTAAAATTTGTATAGAAATATAAAAAGACTTAGGTAGTTAAAATAATCCTGAAGAAGAAAAGTGAAACTTAAAGGATATATACTACCTGACAAACTTACCACAAAGCTATAGTCATCATAACAGTGGGTGTTGATTTAGGGATACACCAGAGATCAGCAAGCTTATTTTGTAAAGGGCTAGATAGTAAACAGTTTAGTCTCTGTAACAGCTACTAAACCCTGCTGTTATGGCATGGAAGTAGCCACAGACTACATCTAAATAAATGGACATGGTTATTTTCCAATAAAACTTTATTGACAAAAACAGGCAGTCAGCTGGATTTGGCCCATAGGCTGACTCCTGGAATAGACTGATAGAACAGATCAGAATGTCCAGAAATATTTCTATGCTTATAAGGATAGTTTTTGACATAGGAGCTAAATTATTCGATGGGGGTGGGTGTCTTTTCATCAAGTGTGCTGGACAACTGGATAACTATATGGGAAAAAAAAAAAACCCTTGACCCCCTACTTCAAACACAATGCACAAAAATGAATTTTGAAATGGCTCATACATCTTAGAGTAATTGTGCTTTTTTTCTAGAAAGCAAAAATTAAAATACTGTTAGAAGAAAACATTGGAGAATACCTTTGTTTCCTTGGGAGTGGGCAAAGATTTCTGAGAATGCACAAATAACTAACCATAAAAGAAAAAAATAAGTTCAATTTTATAATAAATAAAACTTCTGTCCATCAAAAGATACTTTAGTTCCTCTCTTTCTCTAAAAATAAGTAAATTAAAAAAAAATTTTTAAAGATACTTTAAAAATGAATTGGCAAGTCCCAGATTGGGAAAAAGTATTTGCAACGCATAAATCTGACAAAGGATTTTTATTTAGAATATAAAAAGAACTCCAACAAATCAATGTAAAGGGACTAACAACTCAGTAAAAAATAGATAGAAAACTTGAACAAGTACTTCAAAAAAAGATACACAAATGGTTGAGTACACAGGAAAAGATGTATCCTCATTTAGGGGAAAACCTGGAATGTTTCAGGTACAGATGAAAAAGGTGTATCATGTTAAGGAGAAGTGTGACTCTGCTTTATTAGCTTTATTTGAAATTAATTATGGTCTACTGAGGTGTTTATGGGAGTCAAGGTGACAAGGGGGTAGACTGTGATGGGTTGAAAAATGTCAGCTTGTCAACTTGGCTAGATTAAACTATGTTTCCCAGAATTCCTTTCCCTTCATGTATATTTCCAGTTAAGGTGGGCATCAAGAGATAATTTGCACATGATTTGGTGGTTGGAAATGAAGCAGCAGCCATATCGTTTGTTTTTATTTATGGAAGATCAGTGCAAGGGCACCAGGGTGCTTGTGCATGCTCATCGCATTGGTGTGAGGCAGCAGCTGGGTCTGCGGCTGCTCCACTTTCCCTCGGATCCTCCTTCGACGTCTCTGAGTCTGGGCCAGGTGTGGGTTCAGCTCTGTGAGGAAGGCAACCAACTCCTCCCGGAGAACTCCCATAGCATCAAAATCCAGGCAATGAGACTGGCATGAATTCTGGTCAGTTATCCTTGGTTTTAACTCATGCTCCTGGGTTCTTGTTTTCCCTGTAGACTTCAACTCTAGAATTAGACAAGCAATAGCCTTACAAAGACAGTTTAACCATATACAAGTGTGTCTGTATATATGTATATCATCTAAATTTCTATATATGTTTTACACAATTGTATATGTAAACTTCTACAAGCACCACTCTGACTGAACCCTGCTTGATAATCACTACATGCAACTGCTTCCTAAAACCTTGGTTCCCTGAGGAACCAAGGCTTCCTTCACTTTTCTCCACCTCATCTATGTCCTCCAAAGCCCTTTGGAGAACCAGCCTGAGAGTCTGCCGCAGCTGCCACTGCTGTCTAAAGGAGCCAACGAAAAAGTAAATGATGGGGTTGGTGCTGCTGTTGAGGCTAGACAGAATAACCCAAGTCCTTTTAATAAAATAGGAAAATGTTTCACCACAAAGTTTCTGAATCTAGTAACACAAAAACCACTTGAAGCCAAAAGGCAGGCCACAGAGGAAGAAGACCAGCAGGGAAAGCAGGATGACTATGTAGAGCCTGGTGGGCCGTGCTCGCTGGGAGCCACGCAGCATTCTGGTCATCAGGGCCAGGCTGGATGCAGAGAGAAGCACAAATAGCAAAATCAACCAGGTGAGAATGATGAAATCCAACGTTTGACACCAAGTTTGGTCGCGATTCCTCATGAGGAAGCCACAGTAGTTCCCTTCCAGGGTGCTAAGCAGCAGGGAGGGACAGGGCCCAGAGCAGGGCACACATGACAGTGGACATGTGTCTGGGGCGGTGGCAGCCAGATGGGCCACAGGGCAGACAGGCAGCGCTCTGGGCTGATGGCGCTGAGAAAGCTCAGGTCTGTGATATAGGCAAAGATCGACACAGTGATGAAAAATTGGGGGATCTGTGTGGAGACGGAACAGTACTTGATAAATGTCCACAGGGAATACATAATCTGGCAGCAGAGGAAGAGGAAGTCGGCTCCTGCCAGGTTGAGGATGTAGACAGAGAAGGCATTTCTCCTCATGCGGAAGCCCAGGAGCCAGAGCACAGCAGCGTTGCCCGCCAGCCCCACCAGGGCAATGATGAAGACCAGTACGGCTTGGGGCAGAGTCTCCTTGCCACTTTTAGAAAGGGCCTGGTCACTTCCATTCGTTGCAGTGATTTTGGTCCCCCAGGCTGTGACAGTTGTTGCTTTGCCCAGAAAACCTGCAGTGGTGACCCTCAGAAAAACAACAATAAGATTTTTGCAGCTGTTCTGATCACTGATTCTCATAGTCACCATGTTATCTGTCTACTACTGACCTATGTTACAAAGGAGGGAGATGGGGGCTTCTAGAGGTTACAATACTTATGGAAGGTGACACAACCCAGGAGTCCAGGAACCTGGGTTCAAACCCAGTTCTCTCTGACCCTGGAGCCTGGGTTCTTTCTACTGCAACACAGGCCTCTACTGACATGTGAATATTCTGTAGTCCCATCATGCCCACTCCACTTCCAGCTCCCACCCACCACCCATTATCCAGAGGTAATGTCATGTTCCCAGAATTTTCTGAAGAAGGATATCAGTATCTGGGATAGAACCTGAGACCAGAAGAAAGTTATGGGCCCAAGTTTTCTGTCTTGGACTGGGATTTCTTCCTCAGCTGCTCAAAGTCAGAAAGACCCAGAAATGACCACAGTCTACCCTTATGACTACTGGGCCCATCTACCAAGAAGAAAGGCCATGCTTTAGGGACATGAAGGGGATGTGATCTCTTGCTAGGATGGGTATGAGTATGGCCAGGACAAGTGGTCTCAACATGGCTCCGCATGTCAGCTCTATGAAGACAGAAACAGTTTTTGTCCTTAATGCCCTAGCTATGTGTGGCACAGAGTGTATTCTCAATAGATATTCAGTAAAAGAATAAGAGAATGAGGAGCATAATGGCAATAGGAGATTTGAGTTACATGTAAACAAACAAACAAACAAACAAACAAAAACCAATTAAATGTGTTAAAACACATTGTGTAATGGGTGAAGGAAATTTCATTCATCTTAATTCCTTTTGTGGAAGGTCTGTGTGTATTTAGAAGTTACCTATGTGTGCCCCAAAGATGTACCCAGCTGACCACTGATGTGCATTTGCAGTGAGGACTCTACATAGCTTTGCTGAGCCCCTGGAATCATTTTGGTGCTCAAATGAGGGTAAGATTTGGAGCTGAGCTGAGTACATGGGAGGAAGTGAGGGTGAGGTCTGAGGGCCACTGAAAAGAGGTATTTGAAGTTGAGAAATAACTGTGGAGAACTATTAAGCAGGGTGCTGTGGTGTATGCAAAAAGTAAACCTACTTTGCTCTTTCTCCCAGGAGAATCTTTGTGGGGTTTGCTTGGCTGGGTAAAGTGTTTCTGTGAGAGGAGTGTCTGAGGGGAAATGGGAAAGTGCAGGGCTTGGAATGTAAAGAGAGATCCTCATGCAAATGTCAAGTGGACCAAGAGGACTAGCTCACTGGTGAGGGTGTAATAGCAGCTGACAGGAAATTTATCAGGTGTTGTCTCTATAATCCTCTCAAGACCCTTTGAGGCAAGAACTAGTATTATTCCCACTTTACAGAGGTTGGAATTGATTCACCAGAAAGATGAGTTTTTTTTGCTCCTGGTCTCACAGTGTGTGGACATGAACCTAGCAGGGTCTACACTTTTGACCAGCCCCGTAGACCTACCACCACTGTAGGTAGCATTGATTACTCCTGGATAGGGAAAAGGCAGAGAAGTAATTCGCAAGTTAAATTCAAGATGGCAGACAAAATTGTGGATTAAAAAAAAAAAAATCTAACCTAAGCAAACTCCAGAAGTACAGTGAGGAGAAGTCAATGAAATAGGGAATAAAGAGAGGTGGTAGAAGCCAATTAGGAACATTCAGCAGAATCCAGGATCCCTTTCCAGCCTCAGAAAGGCAGCCATTGCTCCAAAATCCCAAGGACTCTCATGGGCAGGAGGCCTCCAAGTGGAAAGAGGCAGCACCTTCCTCCTGGCCACAAGGAGGAATCAAGAACACAATCATCCACTGTGTGTACTTGTAGAGGAACAAGCTAACAGAGTCCTGATTGGTCAGAAAAGGACATGGGAGGAACACCAGAGCCTCTGTTACCCCATTCATAAAACTTAACAGTCAGTAAATCTGTTTTCTAGCAGGTCATAGGTGCCATCCTAACCAAATTGGAAACTTCACAAGGAATGGTTTGAGCCTATTGTTTGCTATTGGATCTCCAGCATTTTAGCACATATCCTGCAGAGACCATATGTTGTAATATCCTCATTTAAAACAGGGAGGAGATGAGGTCTAAAATGTCAAAGTGGTTTTCCTGAGGTCTCACTGTGAAGAGCGGGTCCACCACCAGTCCTGGTCTCCTGGAGCCCTGTCCCAGGCTCTCCCACTGTTCTCTGCCTATAGTGTCCCAGGCATTATTTCAGACAATGGAATGTCAGTGTGAACAATAACCATTGTTCATGATCTTGGAGGAGCTCCCCAAAAATCTTTATGTGAACTTAGGATGCAAGGGACAAGCAGGGGGTGCACAGGTCACTCCCAATAGTCATTCTCTTCCTCCTTCACATAATGATTCTGAAAAGTTTAAAGACCAGAGTGAGGACCCTATTTTCCAGCTCCCTTGTTACTGATGGCACCATGTGACTAGGTGCAGGCCAAAGGATGGCAAGCAGAAATGAAGTACCTAATCCCTAGGCCAGGCTTCGGCTCCCCTTCTTTCTATTCTGGGAACTGCATGCTGATGCATCTGGGAGCCACAGAGGACCACGAGGGTGAGAGCATCTGTCCAAGGATTAGAGAGAAGCAAGTTGGAAGGAGTGCTCGTGCCTGAATGCCTTGGAGCCTCCAGTTCAAGTTGAATAAACTTTCTCTCTTACTTAAGCCTTTATTACAACAGGTCTCTATTACAGAAACCAAGCTACTCTAACCCATACAAATAGGTTTTCCTTCCAAAATTGTATTCCGATGGCAAGGGATTGTTTTAAGGTGATTGCTTCATGAAAGTGAAACTGGAGATAGAAGGTGCAAACAGAGGGACACATTAATCCCGATGGAAATGAGATGAGAAATGATTTGATGTCATTGAGATAGAGGAAAACCCAGGAAGGAGAAAACTGTGAGGAGGTCAAGGAGCTATAAGGGATAGTGGGCATTTGCTCTGCGGTCTTCCTTTTCAACCTCCTCTGCCCTGTTTGGCATCCCAAGATGGTGACTTCTACATACCTCATCAGTGGGATTCTGTCCTGATTTCTGGTTAAATTGAGCTGCCAGGATACTGGAGGGCAGGGAAGGAGAGATTTGGGCTTTTCGTCTCCTGGTGCTCTCCCTGACCAGTGGTGTGTTTGCAGTGGCCCTGCTTCTCCACCAGGCTGGTGATCCTCTCCCATCCTCTGTGTACTTGCTCCGTCTCTGGTCCCTTTAAGCCTCTGGGTGGGAATAGTGCCCCACTATTGCCTGCCTCAGCATTGTCACTTCCCCTTAAACCTGCTCAGTGGTCCCTGATGAAATCCCCTCTGTTATCCTAGTTTGGTCCGTTTACTCCTGGGACTTTGCCAGATCCACAAGAGAAAAGAATTTTGAAAACAACAAAATCTGGGTTAACAGTAGCTTTACCCTGAGAGGCAATGCTTACAGTTTACCTTGCTCCCTAAGTTAATATTAGGGCAACACTCTTTCCATGACAACAGATTTGAATGGTTGGGCCATAAGGGCCGTAAGGGGAGATAGATGAGGACAGACAAAGATTCTGGTGGACCCAATCTGCATCTGTGACAGCTAGAGCTGCTGTACACACAGATGCTAGAGGAGAGCTCCACAACTCCTGCCTTTCCTTGAAGGATGCACCACCAAGTGGAATCACAGGGATAGGAAGGTAGAGCAAAAGCCATAACTGGCTTTGGACCTAAGTCACTTCTGGGTGTATATTCTTACCTTTCTTCCATTCTTCTGGTCATAGGTGGAGAACTGACCTGGGGTGAAGGGGAGCCTCTTTCTGGGATTGAGTGATGCTAGAAGATACTTCTCTGTCCTCTAAATTGGCAGAAGTGTGCAGGAGCTGGAATGAAAGCTGGTGACCAAACAAGATTTATCAAGAGAGTGGACAGACCTTGCAATTTCCTGTGCAGGAACTGTGGGCAAGTCGAGAGACCAGGGCTGTTTGAGATACGATCCCTTGCTGAGATGTTTCTCCTCCTTTGCCCCACCTCCATCATATGCCAACTACTCCCATCCTACCTGACTCAGTCATCCTGTCATCCTCTCTGTAAGTAATCACTGTTGTGGAGACTGTAGTTGACAACTGTGAACCTGGGGACCAATGTCAAACAATGTGAATTTGCATTGTGAGGCTTTAAAACTCAAGAATAAAGTATATTATAGAGTGAAAGTTCACCATGGCCTCAACCCACATTTTTATTTGTTTCAATTATCACAGCAGTTGCATTCACATGAATATTTTTACCTCAAATGATAGAGAAGTATATACAAGGTAATATTCTCCCTGAATCCCATTCTCCAGAGGCCACCCATTCTTATTTCCTTTATTATTATTAGCTCTGAACCCTAAGCTTACTATACACACACACACACACACACACACTTCACCATTTATTACTGCCTTCTAACTGTCAAGAGTCTCAAATCATATCAATACAAAGTTTTCTTTTCATTATTTCAAAATGCTTATGTTAACTCATTTGTTTAAAAATTACTTTTTTAAGTAATATCAATTGCAATATTACCAAACACATGCATGAATACATTTACACACATTACATATTTTTTACAGCTATTATGCTAGAAAAAATATTTCTACTCCCGTGACAGTGTCTAATAACATCATGCAATTAATTGCCTTCAAAAAATCCCTGTTAGAAATATTTTGGTCTAGTTTCTTTTATTTTTGTCCCTGAAAAAAAAAATCTCATAATTATCCTTTCCAGTTTCCACCTACATTTGCTTGGTTATAGACAGACTTCTCCTGAGCTAAAAAAACAAAAACAAAAACAAAAAACGCCCCTTAACCCCACTCCCCCACCAAAACCCAACAACGCTATTTTCATTCCCAAAAGATTTAGTCTTCTTTATTCTTTAAATCTGCAGTGTTCAATATGGTAGCCACTCAAATTGTGGCTAGCTCAGACTGAGATATACTATAAAATACATACTGGATTTTGAAGAGTTAATACAAGAAATTTAAATATGTCAATATTTTATATAGTTATTATATAGCTATATATAATATATATATTGTATATAGCTTATATAGTTATTACATATTAAATGAAAATATTTTAGATATATTATAGTGAATTAAGCATTTTTCTTTAAAATGTATTTTACTCTGGAATGCTATTTTTGTGGAATATATGACAGAAATGATGTATTGCAGAACTCACTTTCGTGAAAGCTGTCCTAGAGACCGTGCCAAACCCACAGTAAAAAATGAATTTGGTTTGAGTCAGATCCCACCCCTTCCAATAATACAACTCAACTTTATTTTAAGCTACTGGAACTACAGTTTATTGTTTTTGTTTTCCATCTTAGATAGTAGATTGATTTTTTTTTTTTTTTGCCACGCAGAGGTACCATTTTCTTCAATACCCTCTTTTTCTCTTCTAAACAGGTTTTATCAGTTGAAGCCTTCAGAAATAATGGCACTTGCAGTGCTCAACTGGTCCCCACAGAGTAGAAATTATGTTACCTACTAATTTGAGGTAAAAAAAAAAATGCTGGGATTTAAATGATTTTGTAGAATAGTATCCTAGCTAGTTCTTGAACTCGTGATTGACTTCTTATGTGATTCTGAACTAACCATTGAACTATTTAAGAGTCTGTTGAGGTAGAGATTGGGTATGTTCACATTTGAATAATGAAGTTTAGTATAGTATTAATACATTTTCCCAAGCATCCCCAGTTTGGGAGGCCATCATTGCTAGAAATGTCTATTTCCACTATCTAGTTGAGAGGAATCTCATCTAATTTAAATGCTAATATGAGAATATATATATTGTCTATGTACATGAATTATATAATTTAGTAGTTGGCAACTTCCATCCCAAATCAGTTTTCACTCTTACTTTTTTCTTTTTCACTTTTCACTTTTTTTTTTAATTTTTAGAGAGATGGAAGGGAGAGAGGCAGAGAGGGAGAGAGATATCAATGTGTGGTTACCTTTCACCTGCCTCCAGCTACAGGTCTGGCTGGAGACCTGGCTTGCAACCTGGTTATGTGCCCTGGCTGGGACTCGAACAAGTGACCTTTGGGTTCACAGGCTGGTGTCTTATTCACTGTGCCATGAGCCAGGGCTTTCAGCATCTTTTTTACCCAAAGGTTGACTAACTTCTCAACACACCAACTACCCATTGGTTGAAATTTAAAACATAAATTGCTAATAAAATCTATATATTATATAACTACAAACACACATTTTGTAACAATGAATAAGAAAGATAGCATGTATTCTATGTAATATATACATCCACATTTTCTTACTTTTTTCTTTAACTACACTCAATTTTTCTAAGTTATTGCAAGTAACTTGATTTTCCCAACTTAGAAAATAAGTCCAATCTAAGAAAACTTAACCTGCAGTAATGCTGATACAACACAAATACAAAACTATGCATTATTTAGTAAAACTACTTAAAACAAGATTATTTTAAAGCATTCATAAGTTAAAGTTGGTTCTTATCCATTCAGCTACCCTATGCTTTTTGATTGGTGCATTTAATCTATTTACATTTAAGGTTGTTATTGATAGGTACTTGTTCATTGTCATTTTTCCCTTTGTAGCTATGTTCCTCTCTGTTGTCTCCCAAAATTTATATGCTGAAGTCCTAACTCCCAGTACCTCACAATCTGACTATTTGGAGATGGTCTTTAAAGATGTAACTAACTGAAGCCCCTGGCTGGTGTGGCTGAGTGGATTGACTGAGAATAAATGGGTCACCAGTTTGATTCTCAGTCAGGGTGCATGCCCGATTGTGCGGGTTGAGAGAGGCAACCACACGTTGATATTTCTCTCCCTTTCTCCCTCCCTTTCATGCTCTCTGAAAATAAATAAATAAAATCTTTTAAAATAAAGAGTTAACTAAGTTAAAATGAGGTCATTATGGTGGGCACTTATCTAACATGACTGGTATCCTTTTAAGAAGAGAAGATTAGGGCACAGATCTACATGCCCAGGAGGAAGACCATATGTGGACACAGGCAGAAGATGCTATCTGTAACCTACGAAGCGAGACCTCACAACATACCAACCGTCCCAACAGCTTGATCTCAGAATTCTAGTTGCCAAAATTGTGAGGAAATAAATTCCTGTTGTTTAAGCCACCTAGCCTGTAATACTTTGTTGTGGTAGCACTAGCAAACTAATACAGACCTATGGAGTCCCAGGCATTATCTCAGGCAATGGAATAACACCCCATGTGAATAACAGCCATAAACTAGGGCATGACCTTTTGAAGCTTATCCTCAAAGGTCTACCCATGAGCTCCTCAGATGGTAAATGCAGACTGAAAAGAGAGGAAGTCTGAAGGGGTCTTCATTCATTAGTAGTTCAGAAAAGGAGTTGGATGCAGAAGGCCATATATGAGAAAACTGATCAGGGAAACAGAAGTCTCAGAATTAGATCCAAATGCATATGGGAATTTAGTATATGACAAAATAATGCATGCTAAAGTAGTGGGTGTAACATGAACTATTCTGTGGATGGAATTGGGATAACTGGTGCTCATCTAAAATAAAATAAAATTGAAAGCATACTCTGTGTATGATGTGAGGATAAATCCATATGGAATCCAAATACTTAGAAATAAATTATGAAGATATGCTAGTACCCGGAGAAACCATGAGAGAAATTCTTTTTTTTAAATCAATGTTGGGAAAGATATTGAAAGTATAGCATAAAATTCAGGAGGCACTAAAGAAAAGACTCCTATGAACCAAAATGTACAGAATTTTTCTTTTTGGTATGACATGAACCATTGCAATCAAAAGATAAAAAAAAAAAAAAAAGAGTTGGGAAAATATTGGTAACACACATTAAAGACAAACTACTAATTCCTCTATCTGTAAAAGTTCTTGGAAAATGGTACTTCAAAATTCAACAAACCAATAAGGAAATGACTATAGGTCACAAATTCATAATTTCTCAAAATAAAAATGATTGTTAAACACATGGACAGATGCAAAAATGGAGTAATAATGAGAGAAAAGTTAAAATTAGACAGACTTATATTTTACTCATATAAATATAAGAGACCACAAATGGGGTAGTGTGCTCTGTGGGAGATGGAGTGAGATGATGCACTCACACATTTCCGGTGGGAGGGAAGGTTGACAGAGCCCCCAGGCTATTCGCAACACATACCAGGTGTCATACTTTTTCTCCCTGTGATTCCTCATCTAGGAATTTATCCTAGAGGTATATCTGTTCATGTGCAAGAGACATATACTCAAAGTTAATAAGTGTAGGGTCATTTGCAATAAAAGTATTGGTAATGGACAAATTGGCCATCAACACTGTACAAAGTATGGTCCATCCTTACAATGGAATACTGTATAGCTATATAAAAAGAGAAAACAAACCTGATGTGGAAGAACCACTAATATATAGTAAGTTAGAAAGAAACAAGAGTCCTGAACAATGAGAATTTTTATGAGAAGGATTAAATATACCTTCATATACATTCTATGTACAATACATAATATAACACATGTATTATATATTTCTTGGCATACAAACATATCTATATATACTTGTTTGAGCATTAAATGATTCTGGGAAGAATTTGAGAAGAAAATAACTATAATAATTGTATTTATCTTTGTGGAGAAGGCATCGATGTCTAAGGGCCTAGAAAGGGAATGAAAATTTTCAATGAGTACAACAAAAATATTTTTAAACCAGCGAATGTATTGTATTTTCAAAATTAAATTTTAAACCAAGGAACATAAATTTATGATATAACTGATACAAAGAAACAGATATAAAAAATGAGAAAAAGGGAGGGAGAAAGGAGGAGGAAGAGAAGAGAAAGATACAGAGATCGAGATAAAGATAGAGAGTGAAGGGGCAGAGATGGGGGGAGAGTAGGTGGAGAGAGACACACAGAGAAAGAGCTAGAAATACAGAAGGAGAAAGGAATTGGAGAGGAGCAGAAGAGGAGAGAGAGGGGGTGGGAGACGGAGGGAGTGTGGAAACAGAGCTTGGGAGGTGAGGAAATGAAGAACAGGAGAGAAATCAAGCTGTGGGTGGAGGGGAATGTAGATTTGGATGGGTTTTATGCCAGGAGATAGGATAGCATGCGTGTGTACCGTGGTGGGACAATCCACTAGAGAAGGGAACATTGAAGATGCAGGTGGGAGAGGTAATAAATGTACAAAGTGTTTCTAGGTAGGAGCGAGGTAGAATGTGGTTTAGGGTGGCAGCATGCAGAGTTATTTCCTGGCCTGAGAGAAAGGTAGAGAAGGGAGCTGAGAGGCAGAAAGGAAGATTTAATGTGGGGAGATGGGGACATTCTCAGGAGGGCCACATCTGAGAGTGACAAAAGAGTGAGGAGGGGTTTTCAGGAGAGAGATGGTGTGAAGTGGTTCCCTTGGAAAGTGAGGGTAAGTATGGGAAAGGTACATGATCCCTTAGCAGGGTTAAGTGGATACTTGTGATTTGTGGATGTAAAATCAAAGTGAAACCGTTGGGTATGGTTGTGTATTGTTTTCTAGTTCCCTGGGAACAAGCAAGGAGTTACTGGAGAGTTGGATTCAATCAGAGCAAAAGATTTGAACAGATGTTTCAGCAAAGAAAATATATGGAAGGCAACTACATACACAAAAGGTATTTCTCATCCTTAGACATCAGGGGAAATACAGAGTTAAAACCAATTGAGATACCATTACACACTTCTTAGAATGTCTCATATTAAAAAATGCCAATGGAAAGGGGATGGATGTAATACAACAACAATAAAATTTAAAAAAAAATACCAATGGTTTCAAATATTGGCAAGACTTAAGAAAACTGTATCTTTCATATATTTCTGGCAATAAAGGAAAAGGGTATAGCCATGCTGAAAAACTCTTCACAGTTTCTTTAAAAAGGCTGAACATACACTTACCATACAATCCAGTAATCTCCTCCTGGCACTTATTTTAGAGAATGGTAAACTTATATCCACATGAAAACCTCTATACAAAGATTCGTAGCAGCTTTACTTATCACAATCAACCTGGGAGAAAACCAAATGTCCTTCCACTTGTGAATAATGAAACAAAAAGTGGTACAGCTATACCATTGAATATGACATAGCCTTTTAAAAACCAGCAACAATTGATATGTGCATCAATATGAATGGATCTTGAGGTCATTGTGCTGAATGGAAAAAGTCAAACTCGAAAGACCAAATACTGTATGATTCCATTTATACAACATTTTGAAATGACAAAATTATAGAGATGGAGAACTGGTCAGTGGTTGTGAGGGTTTTGGAAGGAGACCATGTTGGGTATGATGACAAAGAGTTTCCCGAGGAAGTTCTTTTGTAGTAAAAAATCAGTTGCAAAGCCTGAATGTGGCTGTGCTTACACGAGTCAATGCATATGATAAAATGTCCTAGAATCATACACAATAAAAATGTGTTCCTGCAAAAATGGGTGAGATCTAAGTAAGATGTGTAGTGTGGACAACTGGAATCTACTGAGGTCACTTTCTTGATTTTAATAATGTTCTATATTGATATAAGTTGTCACCTTTGGCAGAGGTTAGGTGATGGGCATACAAGAACTCCCTGCACTAGTTTTGCAACTCCTTGCTGGTCCATAATTAATTCTGAATGAAAAGTTTATTGGATTTACTACCTACATTGATATTGTAGTAACAAGAATGAGGACAAGGTTTACGTTGGAGAGAAGTTTGTGAACCAGGCACGTAGGCCAAGAGATAATATAATAAACATTGATACAACCATCATTAAAATTAAGCATATATGTATTAAAATTTTGTCATATTTGCTTTCAGTCTGGCTTAAAAATGAATTGATAAAAATTTAAACATTCAAGCCTTGGCTAGTGGCATAGTGGATAAGGCACCGGCCTGTGAACCCAAAGGTTGCTAGTTTGATTTCCAGCCAGGGCGCATTAACCAGGTTGCAAGCCAGGACTCCAGCCAGGTCTGTAGTTGGAGGTAGGTGAAAGGCAACCATACATAGATGCCTCTCTCTCTCTCTGCCTTTCTCCCTACCCCTCTCTCTAAAAATAATAAAATCTTTTTAAAAAATTTACACATTCAACTAAAGTCTCAATTTTCACACATAGATCTCTTCAGAGTATCTGAAGTTGTATGCATTATTTTCCATTACGTGTAATGGGATGTTAAAAACAGTTTGATCTTAGTATCAAGGTAGTGTAGATACTATATTTTGAAAGAGGTAGGACATGACAAGCAAAATTTAAATGCAAGATTTCTGATAACTGGTTACCAAGTCTTAAGCCATCATCTATATCAAAGCTATAAACAATTTGAGTTGAATTTTTATGTGAGGCATAAAACATTGAGTTTAATTTAAAGATGAACCATCTCTCCTATTCCAAATGTGGACTTTTATAGGCAAAAAGAGTTTAGCCCAGCCCTGGCTGGTGTGGCTCTGTGGAATGGCACCTGCCTGCAAACCCCAAGGTCACTGGTTCAATTCTCCAGCAAGGGCACATAACCAGGTTGCAAGCCAGGTTTCCAGCCAGCCTGTAGCTGGAGGCAGGTGAAAGGCAATCATACATTGATGCTTCTCTCTCTATCTTCCTTCCCCACTGCCTTTCTCTCTGGAAATAATGAATAAAATCTTAAAAAAAGAAAAGAAAAGAAAAAAAGACTTTAGAAGAAGATTCATTCTTCTTTTCTTTTTTTTCTCCTTCCCCACATCCCCCCAACCTTGCCCTTGTTCCACCTGTTTGTTGTTTCTAGCTGTGGTATTTCACCCTGTAGGATTGGGCATATCTCAGAGTCAGTGTCAGGAGGGCGGGAGTTTCCATTTTTGCTTGTCCTGCTTGGACAACCTTGCTGGCTATTTCTGGACTTAAGAGTATTGTAGGGTTGACTTCATCTCATTTTGCAAATCTTACTCCAACTTCTGTCACTTCAAGGCCAGGACAAGTGTGCTCATTGCTCACCACACTTTTTAGCCCATGAACCTTCTTAAGGGGGCTCTAGCAACCATGACCATATATTGGGAGTATCACAGGAAATGAAGCTCATTTCCATACTGATCACCATTTTCTCTTTTATTAATCAAAAAATAATTTAATCCTTACCTGATTTTTCATTGATTTTAAAGAGATGAAGGGACATAGGGAGAGACAGATAAAGAAATATCTCTATAATGGAGAAACATTGATAGGTTGCCTCCCGTACATAGTCTGACCAGGGACTGAACCTGCAATCTTGGTAAGTTTCCTGACTTGGAATTGAATCTCCAAAGTTTCCGTTTAAGGGATGGTGCTCCAACCAACTGAGCCACGCCTGCCAAGACTTGCTCACCATTTCTAAACAACCTTTGTACTTTTACTAACAATGCTACTATGAATTGCCTCTTCTCCCATTCCCATTTGTCCAGTTTCTGTTTATCTTCCCTTGCCTATCTCAAAATGTTGGTGTGGCTGGCCAAAATGACACAAGGTACTTGCTTGGTAAATTGTAGAGGCATCAGTTCAAATTCCAAGTAGTTCAAGAAACCTTTCCTGATCCACTTGCCAAGATGTACACACTTAGTAATGAGATTTTCTCCCTCTACACTCCCATCTCTGTGTTTATATCCTGGAAGGAATAAGAACTAATTTACCACCAGGATGGGCATGTGTAAGATCTCTTCCATAGTCTACTACAGGCTTTTTTAGACTAGGAACCAAATCTGACCTATTTTTATAACATTGACAATATCGGTGCCCTTACATATTTTACCATCAGACAGAAAGAGCATCAGTCAAATTCTCTGATTTACAGGTTACTGCCAAATATAGGTTCAGATGAGAAGAGTATAAACTCATTATTATAGTCAGATGTAGGGACATGAACATCTGAAGCTGCCTGACTGTCAGTAGAAGTTCCATCCAGTCCATATCTCTGGTAAAGTCGAACCCTGCCACCTTATTCTGAAAACTGGTTCTTGACCAAACATGGCATACAATTCAGACCAGGACAATCTCATATTCTCATTATCTGCTTGGATTGTGTAGACTGGGCTTGGTGGCCCAGGTTGCTGATGGAGTCAGCATGAGACTCTGGGTTCCCAGACTCCAGTTCCAGCACCCCAAATCTAGCACTGGAAAGTTCTGCATCCCTGTGTATTCCAGGGTTTTTGGACACTGAAATGGGCTGGGTGGAAACAGGACTTTCTCTGCCAAAGCACAGAGTTTGGAAACAAGTCGTGGGTCAATGGCTGTGTTCTAAGCACCGGCAGGAGCTCTTCTTGAAAAGCATTTTTTGTGAATTTTGTATTAGTTGATGTCAGAGTGTAGCCAACATGATGAGGAAATGCCACCAATATCAAAATAGTCAGTTACCCAGGTGAAACCCAACAGTCTTCATTGACAAATGAGATGAACTTACTCTATAGGATTCCTCCAAGCTGAACAGTTGAAAGAATCCTAAGACTCACAGGGCTGAATCTCTTAAGAATCCTCAGTCTAAGTTTGTGTCATCACATCAAAGCACCCTGCTTGGTGCACAGGCTACATGCGCTGTCTTCCTGCCTTCTGCCTCCCCGCAGTCCAGCTGAGGGAGTCCCGACCCATGCAGCCAAGTTCCACTCCAGCATTTGCAGATGAAGGGGTGCATGTAGAATACAAACTCAGTCAAGTGCTGAGCAGGGAAGAGCATTGAATCATGTGTCAGGCAACCTAGTTCTGATGGGTATCTTTGGTTTTAAAAATTGAAAATTGTAGTTACTCTCATTTTCCATAGCTACGTGTAGTGTCACCTGAGCATGTGGCCTTCATCTGTGAGTTCCCCTCTGAGTGTAAACACATGGGGCAGCCTCACTGTCTGCGAAGACAGTGCTCTGTGCTGTCACATGTTGCCCCAGTGGATCCTCTCTGGCTGCCAGAGCTCTCTGAGGGATGAGTAGCTGGTGTGAGAGCATAGCCCAGAGTTCTGTAATGACCCTAAGTTTCCACCAAGGCACTGAGATGAGGATGAAAGGAAGCGATGTTTTCAATCCTGCTTCTCATGGGGACTGGCCATAAAACTGACTAAAAGTCACAGCCAGAAAAATTGGTAGAATGTCCCCCAAACTATATCTCTTTGTTACTAATAAATGGTTTCCAAGATTTCTCTTGTAAAATCTACACTGAGGTGGTAATGGCCAAATTGGAATTGGTAGGACATAGTTCTAGACTTTATACTGGTTGAGGTGGGAACCATAAACCATCCATTACTTCTCAAAGGGAATGACCATGCTTTTCTTTTCTACAACCCAAAGCCAACTTGTCACCATGCTGCGGACAACTGCCACCAGAGCACTCATCATAAGCTAATTTCCTGGGCTGTTCTTATGCAAGGAGAGACTCTCTCTTTAAGGGTACCATTTTCCCAGGAAATCCACTGACATTAGAGGTAAGCCAACTCATTCATTCCAGCTTTTTAGTTGTAGAATGCCCCCAATCACAGGATTAAACATGAATCCTAAGGGACTACATAGTCTGAGAAAAAGAAGGAATCTTCTTTTTTCTCTGATCAGATAGAAAACAATTCCTAACAGGGGTTTATGGTTTTGCAATGAAAATTGTGAAGAAAAAGCATTCAGTAAAGAGATTCATGGGAAGAGTGTATGCAAAATTTATTGGTAATGTCTACAAAGTTGGGAGGTACAACTTTCAGATTAATGTT
The DNA here is from genome assembly GCA_004026585.1 of Noctilio leporinus. Lineage (NCBI taxonomy): Eukaryota > Metazoa > Chordata > Mammalia > Chiroptera > Noctilionidae > Noctilio > Noctilio leporinus. The sequence continues at coordinate 486,753 of PVIW01000192.1, read as the reverse complement.
TTTTTTTTTTTTTTTTTTCCTGAGAAAAACTAGGAAAAAAAAAAACATTTAAAATAACACACTTGAAGCTTTTGGGGGAAAACTGAAGCATTCTGAGGCATGAGGCTGAGAGAAGGCTAGATCAATTTCTAGCCTGGCAGGGCAGCATTGAGTCTCAAAGTCCCTCTGGCCAGGGCAGAGGCTCTTCATATTGCTGTCCTGATCTGCTCCCTGACATCTCCAGGGCTCCCTGAGGAAGGTTTCCTCCTGTTCATCCCCCTCAGGAGTGTCCCACAGGGTCCTCTAGAGAACCTGCCGCAGGGTCTGACGCCGCTTCCACCATTGCTGCCTAAAGGAGCCAACGAAGAAGTAAATGATGGAGTTGGTGCAGTTTTTGACACTGGACAGAAAATAAACAATAAGGTTAAGAGGAAAGAAGGTACAAAAATCATTAGAAATCATTCTACGTGGAACCAGTGGATGCTGAAGGGCAGGCCACAGGAGAGGACTGTGAGCACTGTGAGCACAATGGTCAGATAGAGAATGGTCAGTGGGACCTGCTGGGAGCCACGCAGCATGCTGGAAAGCAGGCCAGGCTGGACCCAGAGTGAAGCACAAATAGTAAAATCAGCCAGGCAAGTAAGACCAACTCCAATGCTGGATACCAAAACTGTTGTATTTCCATATTCAGGTCTTCACAATAGATGCATTCCAGGGTGCTCAGCAGCAGGGACAGGGCCCAGAGCAGGGCACACATGATAGCTGACATGTGTCTAGGGTGGTAGCAGCAGTACCAGATGGGCCACAGGATAGACAGACAGCACTTTGTGCCGATGGTGCTGAGAAAGCTCAGGCCTGCGATGTAGGCAAAGGCTAACAGTGTGATGAAAAAGTTCTGGATGAATATGGAGTTGGAACAGAGTGCCATCAGAGAATATATCACATGGCAGCAGAATAAGGCAAAGTCAGCTCCTGCCAGGTTGAGGATGTAGACACAGAAGGCGTTCCTCCTCATGCGGAAGCCCAGGAGCCAGAGCACCATTGTATTGCCCGCCAGCCCTCTAGGGCAATGGTGACCGTCAGTGAGTTCCGGGTTATGATCTCCATTTTGTAAGTTGGAAGAGGGGGATCTTCACTTGTACTTATTGGTGTGAATGCTGTGCCCCAGGCTGTGACAGCTGGATTCATGCTCAGAAACCCTTCACTGGTGCCACTGGAACAGAAACAAGACTTGAAAACCTAGTGCACGATCACTGAGTCTCAGCCACCCAGCCACGGGGGAATTACTGTCTGTTACAGAGGAAGGAAATGGAGGCTTGCAGAGTTTAAGGTCCAAAAGGCTTCAGAGCCTTGGAGTCCAAGAACCTGAATTTAAACTTGTTTCACATGGACTTTAAAGCTTGGCCTCTCTCTGTTGCAACATGGATACTTGACTGACATGGGAATATTTTATGGTCCAACACGTCCAGGCACAGTCCTCAGCCATGTTGTTTGGAGGGGCAGAAGGAGAAAGGTCTGCACAGATATGTGGATGACAATAGGACTCTGCTCTCAGCTTTACTTCTGCCCTAGGACTGACATTTCCTTTCAAGGGCTGGAAGTTAGAAGCCTCAGACATGACCTTCAGGGGATCCTAGAGATTGAGACTGGTCCATCCACCATAGAGAGAGGAGACCATGCTTTAGGGTCATGCAGGGAATGCAACAGCTTGCTATGAGGGATGTGATTATGGCCCAGTCTCTTGGGCTAGGAACACCTGACTGTTTCAATTTTATGAGGACAGGATGCACTTATGTCTTGTCCACTGGTGTTTTTGAAAGCCTGGTTGGATGTGGGGACACAGTTTAAGACACTCTTCTAATGAGTTTCCTTCTAGAACAGCCAAATTAATAAACATACACCTATCAATTAACAGTGTACTCCCACCTTAAAAAAATATTTTATTCTGGCCCTGGCTGGTGGCCCAGTGGATAAGGCATCAGCCTGTGAACCCAAGGGTCGCTGGTTTGATTCCCCATCCAGGGCACATGTGCAGGTTGCAAGCCAGGTCTCCAGCCAGGTCCTTAGCTGGAGGCAGGTGAAAGGCAACCATACATTGATGTCTCTCTCCCTCTCTGCTTCTCTCCTTTCCCCTCTCTCTAAAAATAACAAATAAAATCTTTAAAAAAAATATTTTACTCTCACAGAACTTATGGTGAGAGTGAGAACTTATTCTGAAAACAACAATAACAACACAAAAACCTAATACAAGATAGAGGTGCTAAGACTCCAACAAACTGAGGCAATACAATGTGAACTCAATCCACTCACACTCAGAGAGAGTCCAAGGAAAACCAAGTGTATAAAGGCTAGAAGAAGAAATGGATTTTCTCCATTTGCCAATAGAGCTTGTTCTCATCTTTTCTACCCCACTCTGCATCCTAAGAGGAGAGGTCTGTGTGCCTCCAGGATGGGCTTCCTCTCACTCTGTCTCCTGGTTGCTCTCTGGAAAGAGAGACACTGACAGGTGATTGGAGGGCAGGAGGCAGGTGTTGCAGATTTTAGCTCCTGACTCTGTACTGTCAAAGCTGTCAGTTGGCTATGATGATGTTACTCTTTTAAGAAAAAGGCCCCAGTGGGCCCTTTCCTATTGTCACAGCTATAGCCACAGCCCTCCCTGAGCTGGGTTAACTTCTTCCCTTCCCCCTTTAAGCTTTGCAATAGTAGCAGCTCCTTCTTATGACTTGTCTTGGGCTTCAGCGTCCTTTACCCATTTCCCTTAGCCCTGCTCACAATTTATCCACAGTCCGTTTGTTAACTCTCTTCAATTATTCAATTATCCTGTTGGTTTCTGCTCTCTCTCTCTCTCTCTCTCTCTCTCTCTCTCTCTCTCTCTCTCTCCTGGGACAAGCAAGATATAAGCATACAGCAAACAAACAAATAAACAACTTATTAAACAACATGCTAATCTCTAAAACCTGAGGTTATTAACAACAATTTATATTTGAAAACCATTTCTGAAAAACAGATGGGTCAGGCTTGGCCCCACATGGATCTCCCATGGTTGACACCTCTAGCACCCAAAGCTTCCCTGAGGGAGCTCCCTGTCTCTGGACTCTTGCTGATAGATGTCCTTAGCTCCCTGCATGTCCCACCCAAGGGGCAATTGTGAGCATGTGGACTCAGGGAGAAAACAACACTTCGAAATCACAGTTCTGAGCTGACTTACTAACTAACTTGAAGTTGGAGGCAGATAGTAGAAAAGGAGGATCTCAGAAGTGCCTAAAACCAGAGGATGCTCTTTCAGCCTCTGGATAGGAGGATCCTGCAGGAACAGGGGTGAAGCCTGATGATCAGCAGAGGCTTATCAAGATGCTGGACAGCCCTGTGATTTCCTATATCAGAGACACTGGCAAATGAGATTCTGGAGGTGTGATGCAAAGGTATCCTGAGGTGTTTCTCATTTACCTGACTCCAGTGACTTACCTGTTCTTCTCTCCATCTTACCCATTCCTGTTCCCCTCCCCGTGAGGACCGGCTGTCCTGCAAGCCTGTTGTTGCCCACTCTGTGTGTGTGCAGGAAGTTCACCCACCAGGCAGTGTGAGCGCTACAGCTGAAGAAGTTTGCTTAGCATTCAGGGCCCTGCATGACCTGGCTCCTTTGATCTTTTTATTTACTCACGGAAGTATTATATGCACATTAGTATATTTCAGAGGGCACTAGAGTATATAAAATGATACCTAATGCCTCTCCTAATCTTGTTCCTCAATAGCAAATGATGTTTACAGTCCTCATGTTTACCGTTTGCATAATAATGTAGTGTTATTACGCAAATGTAGTTTTTTTGTTTGTTTGTTTGTTTTAATTTTATTGTTGTTGTATTACATCCATCCCCTTTTTGCTCCCCTCTGTCCCCCCACCCACCCACCCATTCCCCCCAAAGTCAATCCCACCTGTTGTCCATGTCCATGGTTCCTTTATACTAGGTTCTTGTCTAAGCTGCTCCCCTTCTTTGCCTCTACCTCTCCCTCCCCCCTACCCTGTTCCCCTGACCATTGAAGGCCTATTCCTTGTATTCATATACTTGGTTCTGTTTTGGTTGTTGTTAGTTTTGTTCATTATTGTCCCGTAACAAATGTAGTTTTGACTGATCAAGATCAACATCTGTGTACAATGTGTTTCCATATGTAAGATAAGGAATTTAGCACACCACATACTGATGTTTGTTAGCTAGGTTATTTTCAGATGATCTGGGGACAACTAGTGTTTTTAGCCTTGGCATCAATGAGTTCCTTTCTTATGCCCAAATGTGCAGCCATATTGAGTTACATGGCATTTTCTTTAAAAACTTAAGTATGGTTTACGCATATGTTCTTTGGGACAATTACATGGGACTACCTGAGGGTGTGAGGCTGGGCTGAATGGAAGGGGCACAAAGAGGCAAAGTTAGGACATTTGGAGTAACATAAACAATAAAATGTAATTAAAAACTTAATTATGAAGAACTAAAACAATCAGCAAAACATATTCACCCATTTCTGCACTTACCCAACTCTTCTGTGTGCCTATGCTGTGGCAGGCTCTGTTCCAGGCAGGGAAGATGCAGGGATGCAGTACACACAGGACTATGTCCTTACATCCATGGTGAGTCCACCCTGGGAGTGCGGGTTGATGGAGAAGAGCTTTGACACTAGCATTAGGACCTCTACCCTGCAGACCCCTGCAGGAAGAGGAAGACCCAGCCAATGCAGTTGTAAGAAGCAGCCACTGAAGGAAGGAGTAAAGGGGGAGAGCACAGAATCCCAAAGCTGAACTGAGAAACTGATTGGAGAAGGTGGGAATGAGCAATAGCCTCAATCTGACTCGAGAGGCTGGGTGAGATGTAGCCTCAGAGCCAAACTCAGGATGTGCATTATATGTGGAGTCTTTGCTGATTGTAACAGGCGTGGCTCCAGTGGATGGTGGGGCTGGAAGATAGAAAAAGTGAATTTAGGAGAGAATGGCAGGTGGTGTGATGACCTTCTTGGAAAACCCCGGACAATCAACTGACAATCACCACAGTGAAAGACAGCTCACAAAGATGACTGGGGCAAAATTTCTCTATAGAAATCAATAGCTTTACCATACATGAAAAAAAAAAAAAAAATGACACAGTACACTAAATTAAACCTCACCACTTCCAGAGAAAACAGGCATCAGTGAGGACTGACCAGCCCTAAGAGATATTAGAGGCTGTTAACCTAAAGCAACAGTGTAAACAGAAGTGTTGTGTAATATAGACTCAAGCAGAGAGATACCTAGCAAATCTCAAGAATCTAACATAAATGCACATGGAATTCAGTCTCTTACACTTGCTAAATTTTAAGTGGTTTGTATATTTTAATACATATATGGATATCATTCCTATAGAATTGGAAAGGTAAGGGGGAATTTCTTGCAACTATGACACAAAATTCCAAAGTCATAAGTAAAAGTATGGATTAAAATATTATTAAAACATAAAAAAATAAAAATGAAAAAGCATAAAAAGCATTTTTTATAAATAAGGTCAACAAGTCAAACAAGAAAATAATAATACTTACAATGCATACTTAAAAACCTAATGTAGGGAGGCAGAGGCAAGAAAGGGGAGCAGCTTAGACAAGAACCTAGTATAAAGGAACCATGGACATGGACAACAGGTGGGATTGACTTTGGGGAGAATGGGTGGGTGGGGAGGGGGACAGAGGGGAGCAAAAAGGGGATGAATGTAATACAACAACAATAAAATTAAAAAAAAAAAAAACCTAATGTATATACGTAAATGTTTACATATTCATAGTATAAAAATAAATATTTGTATATCTGCTACAATGTTCTCTAGAGAGGACCCAACCTGCGCTGGTTTTCACAGTCAGAAGAAGCAATGTGGCTTTATTTTATCCTGCAGCACTAGAATCGTGAGCTGTGCAATCTGATCTGATGCCAGAAGCATTCAATAGGTGCCCCTACTGTGATTTCTCTTTTTGTCACCAGCCCCAGCTGCTCTCCGGTCTGCGCTGCCAACTCACGCAGCTGCACCACCAACCCGCTCCAGCCATCTGCCTGCCTAAGCACTTCCTCTGCCTACCTGCTCAACCCTCCTACCTGTCTGGGTGAGTATTTCCTCCTTCTATCTTTTGTCTGTTGGACTACTGTGCAGGTCAACATTCTGGAGTTTCTGGATGCCTCTAGTTTTGAGGTAGATGTACCTGTTTCTGGTTGCAGAGGGAGATGCAGCCTGTATATCTACACCTCCATCTTGGATCCCCACCCCCCCATGTAAGGTAATTATTGATAGGTATGTATTTGTTGCCATTTTGTGCATTGTTTCTTGGTTGGTTGGTAGTGTTTTGGTTTTGTTTGTTTATTTTTTGTTTTTTTAATTCCTTTCTTTTTCTCTTCGTCTCTTCTCTTATGGTTTAATATTTTTAGAGTTATGTTTTTTGTTCCTTTCTCTTTATATTTCTGTTTCTCTATTGCTTGGTTTTGGTTTCTGGTTATTACCTTGAGGTTTGAAAATATATATAGGGTGTGCACAATCAATTAGCAATAACTTTGCATCACCTTATTTCATGTGCTTCTGATTTTGAAAAACTATGTTTCTAAGGTTATGATTTAACACCATTATTTCAGATATAAAGTGTTAAATTCTGAGAGCAACTGTCTTGTCGAAGGAATATGATGTTAGAGCAACCATAATTTCTGGATTGCCTGCAGGGTCAACTGCTAAGGAAATTGCGGACTTCAATAACATCTCTTTACATACAGTTGACAACGTGAAGAAGGTGTATGTTTGCTGATCCTGATGTTGCCACACCAACAAGGAAAACACATAAGGTACACAAGGATTGCATAAGTCCAGATATTGTACATGGAATCCAGGAGATCATCAATGAAGATCCAGGATGTTTACCTTGACGTTTTGAGAGAAATAGTTTTACGGTGGATGAAACCAGTGGATGCCATTTTATCTTCCAACAAGATGGTGCACCAGCACATAATGCCAAAAAAGGTGCAAGAATTTCTGTGTCAATGTTCCTGAATTCTGGTCAAAGGAAATCTGGCCACCTAGTTCACCAGATGCAAATCCTTTAAACTATTATGTATGGAGCATTTGTGAAAGAGAAGTTATAAACAACCTCATTCCAATAAAGAGGCTGTTAAAGCTAAGATTAAAAACATTATTATACTCATGGATAAAGAAAAGTTAATTAAAACATGCTCAAAATTCCAAAGTTGAATCGAGTCTATTATTGCAGCAAATGGAGACATTTTGAACAATTTAAAAAATAGTGACTATGTCTATGTATTTATATATCAGAATAAATTTATTTCAAAATATAACATTTTTGAGGTATATTGTTTATTTTACTAACATTTTGCCAGTTGATCTGTGCACCCTGTATATTGTGGATTGGCACTTAATTTCCAACACATTCTAGAAGTTCTAAATTTCATCCTCGCCTATGCATTATATTTTGATGTCATAGTTCAGATATTTTTGTTTTATGTATTCCCTAACTACTTATTTTAATTAATGTTGATTTGGTTACTTTTGTTTTTTTCACCTTTATACTAGCACTTTTGGTTTTGATTCACCATCTTCACTTTATTATCCCTTGTCAGTGAGGTTCTTCTTTCATATAGATATATATTTTATGGTTATGACTTTTTCTTTTCCACTTAACAAAGATCTGTACTATTTCTTGTAAGGCCACTTTAATGGTGGTAAACTCCTTTAGTTATTTTTAAGTATATTTTATTGATTATGCTATTACAGGTGTTTCAATTTCTTTTGCCTTTTCTCCCCTCCACTGAGGAACCACCTTCCCTCCTGCAATCTCACCCCTTTTAGTTCATGTCCATGGGTCCTACATAGGAGTTTCCTGATTCCACCCTTTTCTATATTATTCTTAACTTCTCCCTGTCTGTACTCACCAATTATGTACCCTATTTCTCCATTTCTCTCCTGTCTATCTTGTATCCACCAATCATGTTTCCTATTTCCCTGTTTCTCCGCTTCCCCCTACCAGCTGATGACCCTCCCAATGATCTCTATACCTATAGTTCTGATTCTATTCTGGTTGTTTGTTTAGTTTGTTTTTGTTTTTTGGTTGGTTTTCTTTTTTTCTTTTTTTAGGTTCTGTTGTTGATAGTTGTGAGTTTTTTGTCTTTTAAATGTTCATAGTTTTCATCTTGTTTTATATGTCTCTTTAACTTTTCATATAATAAGGGCTTGGTGATGATGAACTCCTTGAGCTTTCACTTGTCAGGGAATCACTTTATCTGCCCTTCCTTTCTAAATAATAGCTTTGCGGGATAGACTATTCTTGGTTGTAGGTCATCATTTTGATTTTCATCACTTTGAATACTTCTTGCCAGACCCTTCTTGCCTACAAAGTTTCTTTTGAGAAATCAGCTGATAGTCTTATAGGAACTCCTCTGTAGGTAACTCTCTTCTTTCTCTTGCTGCTGTTAAGATTCTTTATCTTTAAACTTTGACATTTTTTTAAAGATTTTATTTATTATCTCCAGAGAGAGAGGGGAAGGGAAAGAGGCAGGGAGGAAGGGAAACATCAATGTATGTTTGCTTTTCACCTGCCTCCAGCCATGGACCTGGCTGGAGACCTGGCTTGCAACCTGGTTATGTGCCCTGGCTGGGGATTCGAACCAGCAGCGACCTTTGGGTTCGCAGGCCGGTACCTTATCCACTGTGCTACCAGCCAGGGCTAAACTTTGACATTTTAATTATGATGTGTCTTGGTGTGGTCCTCTTGGATCCAGCTTGTTTGAAACTCTCTGTGCTTCCTGGACTTGTATATCTATTTCCTTCACCAAATTTGAGAAGTTTTCCATCATTATTTCTTTTTAAATATTTTATTTATTATTTTTCAGAGAGAGGGGAAGAGAGAGGGGAAGGGAGAGAGGAATAGAGGGAGAGAAACATGAATGTATGGTTGCTTTTTACCTGCCTCCAGCTACAGACCTGGCTGGAGACCTGGCTTGCAACCTAGTTATGTTGCCCTGGCTGGGAATCAAACCAGTGACCTCTGGGTTCATAGGCTAGGGCCTTATCCACTGTGCCACCAGCCAGGGCTATCCTTCATTATTTTTTCACAGAAGTTTTCATTTTCTTGCTCTTCCTCTTCTCCTTCTGGCACCCCTGTGATTCAGATGTTGGCACATTTAAAGTTGTCCCAGAGGTTCCTATGCCTCTCCTCATTTTAAAAAAAAATTCTTGTTTTCACTTTCTGTACTGTACTGGTTGACTGTTTATTTCTTCCTTCTGTTCCAAACCATTGATTTGAACCCTGTTTTTTTTTTTTTTCCCTTCACCATTGGTTTCATGTGTATTTTCCTTTGTTTCACTTAGCCTAGCCTTCATTCCTTTCCTTCTGCCTTTGCTGTACTTAAGCATATCTGTCAAGTCTATGAGTATCTTTGTCACCAGCATTTTAAACTGTGTGTGCATCTGTCAGGCTGATTATTTCATGTTGCTTAATTCTCCCAATGGGACCTTCACCTGTTCCTTTTCTTGAGGCATGGTGTTCTGTCTCCTCAACTTGACAGGCTCCTGAGTTTGTCTCTGTATCTTAGGTAGATCTGTTGCACCTGTTACATTGTAATGGGGGGAGCCTTGGGTGTTTGTCAGTGTGGGTGACCTGTTTCACCCTGTTGTGGCACTGTATGTGGGGGAGGCATCTGAGATGAAATAATGCTTCTTGTTCAGCACTTGCCCCTTTAACAGGAACTTCTCCCACTTCCCCATATGGGATTGGCACTTCTATAGCTATTGCCCTGATCATGGTTCCCAGAGTGGGTTCTGCAGATGTTGTAGGACTATGGATGTACTATAAACAAACAGGCTCTGCTAAGAGACCAGTCGTTTCTTCCTCCACCCTAAACCCTACTGGTTTTTCAGTCAGAAGCAATGAGGCTTAATCTTCCCCTTGATACTGAAACGGTGAGCTGTGTAGTCTGGGCTGGTCATGGGAGTGTTTCCCAGGTGTCCCTACTTTTAAAAAATATGTGCATTTTCCACTGGCTAACCCAACCACTCTCCTGCTGCAGCTGTGTGCGGGCAAACCTAGTCTTCTCTGTCCTGGCTCTACTCCTTCTACCTGTGTGGATGAGTATTTCTCCTTTATATTTTTGTTCATTGGACTTCTGTGTAGTTGAATTTTCTGGAATTTCTGAATTGTCTCTAGTTTTGAGGTAGTTGTATTCCTTATTAGTTGTGGAAGGAGATACAACATGTTTACCTACACCTCCATCTTGGCTGGATGTCCAAACTCCTTTAGTTTTTGCTTGTCTGTGAAACCCTTTATCTTGCCTGCAATTCTGAATGATAACCTGCTGGTAGAGTGATCAAAGTGGTCGGTTTTTTCCCCTTTATTACTTTAAATATATCCTGCCTCTGACTTCTAGCCTGCAGAATTTCTGCCGAAAAGTCAGTTGATAACCTTATAGAGTTTCCTATTTATGTGACTTATTATTATTTTTTTTTTGGCGCCTTTATGATCCCTTTTTATCTTTATCTGTTGCCATTTTAATTATAAAATGACCTAGTGCTAATCTCTTCGGGTTCCGCTTGTTTGGGACTATCTGTGTTTTTTGGACTTGGAATTCTGTTTTGTTCCTGATATTAGGGAAGTTGTCAGCCATTACTTCTGCAAATACATTTTCTGCCCCTTTCTCTTTCTTCTCCTTCTGGGAATCCTATATGTGAGTGACAGTAATGCATGATGTTGTCCCAGCAGTGCCTTCAACTATCCTTATTTTTACATATCTTTTGTGCTGTTCCGATAGGGCAATTTCCACTAATCCTTCTTTCAAATCACTAATCCTAATATAGTTGTTCTGTATGCTCAAATTTGTTGTTCATTCCCTGTAGTATACTTTTCATTTCAGTTATTGTATTCTTAGGGTCGGATTAGTTCTTTCTTGTGTTTTCTCTTTTTCTTGAAGTACTTAATTGTGTTCCTCTATTTTTCATCTGAGTTTGGAGCATATTTATGACCATTAACTTGAACTCTTTCTCTGATAATAAATTACTTATCTTCTTTTATTAAAAATTTTTTGAAGTTTCTGGGTTTTGTTTCCACTTGAAATCTATTTCTCTGTCTTAAGTTGTTTGACTTTCTGTGTTTGTATGAAGCAGCTACCTCTTGTGATCTTGAAAGAGTGGCTTTGGTTAGGAGCAAGGCCTGTGTAGAGTGTGTGTGTTTCTGTGGGTTTTGCAGGTCAGCTGGAGCTGGGGTGGGTGTGGGCTGAGGTGTCCCTAGGACCGTGGCTCTGGGCTGCCCCAGTGTGGCAGTTAGCTGGAGCTGGAGTGTTACCTGGGATGAGATTACTTAAGGTGTGTAGCTCTGGGGCCACCCCAGTAGGGCAGGCAGTTGGACAGCTGATGGAGCTGAGTGATTGGGGGACACACTGGCTTCAGGTGAGCTCCAGTGGTACAGGGTTAGAAGGGGAGTTAGAAGGCTGAGGTGTTCCAGGGCACATGGCTCTTGGCAAACCTGGCACCACAGCTATCTAGAGCAGGTCTGTGCCAAGGACCTTGGTGTTGTCTTGTAGGTTGGCCAAAGTGTTTGAACACATCCTGTCCATGGTTAGGGGAACATAAGCAATGGTTATCTCTGGTGTCTTAGATCCTGGAGCATGCCAGCAGCAGCCCATGTTTTTAGCAGATACTTTATGATTAGTGAGTTGGATTTCCTTCTTGGATAGTCTCAATGCCCTTTAAATTGCTGCCTATTTATTGTGCCCCACTGCAAGCAATACTACTCACGGGATCCTTTTGAACCCCCATCCCCTTCTGCAAGTTCCTCTGTGGGCGTAGGGTTTTTGTCTTTCCTATGTGGCCCTCTGAGGGTTAGGAGGAGAAGGGAAGAAATAGATTTTTTTTTCCATTTGCCATCAAATCTCATTCTTAGGGCACACATGACAGCTTTCGAAGAAGCTGTTCAGTGAGCACTTGATTCTTCTTCTAGAGGAATTGCCCTATATGGAGCTGCATATTTAGTGGGGAGAAGTGAGTTCAGGGTGTTCATATGCTGCCACCTTAGAACCACATCATCCTCCAATTTTTTTTTTTTTTTAGCTCAGTAGTAACAAATGCAGGTTTACACCTTCATTCCAATTAACATAAAGTATATCAGATTAATGGTAAAAGGTTTCCTGAACCCTAGTCTACAGAATCAACAACTTGTTTCAGTTTTTCTTCTGAATTCTTTTAATAGCAACAATTACAGTCTTGACTAATACAATTTATATTCTATTTTTAATTTTTCATGATCAGCAATAGGATCTTAATTCCCCATGTAAGATGTAAAAAAAGTAAGAATCTCTAATAATTTAGAATGAAAAAATTTAAGATTGGCAACTTATATAACTGTGATTAATATACTAAGGAGTCTAATGGAAAATATGGTCAACATGCAAGAGCATATGGACAATATGAGCAGAAAGATGAGCCCTTTACAAAAGCAGAAATGCTAGAAATAAAATATAATGACAGAAGTGAAGAATACCTTTGAAGAACTCATAGTAGATTAGATACAACCTTTGTAGAATCGGTGACCCTCTAGATATCTGAATACCAACTTGCCAACTGAAAAGCAAAAAGAATACTATACTGAAAAAAAAAACAAAACAAAACAGAACAGAATGTTCAAGAACTTGGGATAATCACAAAAGGCGTTACATGTATGTAATGAGAATATTATAGGAGGAACAAAGAGAACTAGGAAGAGGAGCAATATCTAAAGAAAAAATGATTGAAATTTTTCTGATTTATTGACAGGCTCTAGGGAGCTTTGAGAACACCAAGAAGGGTAAATGTAAAGCAACCAAACAAAATAAACAAAGAAACAATCGATAAAAACTAAAAAATCCCAAACCAATGTATTCAGTATATTTTTGGGATAGAGAATCTGTTCCGTATGATTTTATAATGGCAGAGGCATGATGTTCTGCATTTGGCAACTCCACTGAACTATGCAACATAAAGGGTGAATACTAATAGAAACTATAAAATTCAGTGTATAATAATGTATCCATATGGCTGCATCAATTTCAATATATGTGCCGCATTAATGGAGGATGTTAGTAATAAGAGACACTGTGTGGGAAATTGAGAATGGGGAGAGGGATTGTGTAGATGAAACCTTCTGTACGTTCTGTGCAATTTTCCTTTAAATCTAAAAGTGCTCAACAATATAAAATCTGTTAAAATGAATAGGCAAATCAGCAACTAGATAAATACTTATAAGACAAATAACAAACTAGGACTCATTCTGCATATATAAAAACTCCTAGAAATAAATAATATAAAAAGCAACACAATCAAAATGGGAAAACTTAAACAGACATTTTAAAAATCGAAATAGCTAATAAGCTCATAAAGCAATGCTCGATCAGTAGTCAGTTATGAAATTCAAATTAAACCATAAGCAGATACAACTTCATGCCCTTCTGAATGAGTAAGAGTCATAGATTGGCAGTACCATGTTTCGGGGAACACGCGGGGCAGCTGGACCTTGTATATGTTGCTGGTGGGAATGTGAACTCGCACAATCGTTCCAGAAAAGAATTTGAAATTCCCCATAGAGTTTATGATACATCTTGTATGACTCAATAACTTTCCTTCAGGTTATTTATAAAGAAAAATGAAACTATATGTCCAGAAAAAGAACAGATTAAAAATGTTCACAGCAGCTGTATTCACAGTAGCCCAGGATAGAATGCTACCTCTGTATCTTTCAATATGAAAATAATCACCCTGGCTGGTGTGGCTCAATGGATTGGGCACTGGCCTGCGAATGAACCCTATGGTAACCGGTATGATTCCCAGTCAGGGCATATATTCAGGTTGCAAGCCAGGTCTCCAGCTGGAGGCAGGTGAAAGGCAACCATACATTGATGTTAAACAAAATTTTAAAAAAGAAAAAGAAAGAAAGAAAGCAATCTTTATAGACCCTGGCTGGTGTGGCTCAGTGGATGGGCACTGGCCTGCAAACTCAAAGGTTGCTGATTCTATTTCCAGTCTGGGCACATAACCAGGTTGCAAGCCAGGTCTCTAGTCAGATACCCAGCTGGAGGCAGGTAAAAGGCAACCATACAGTGATGTTTCACTTCCTTTCTTCCTCCCTCCTTGCCCTTCTCTCTAAAAATAATGAATAAAATCTTTAAAAAAGAAAAAGAAAAAGAAACTAATCCATAGGGTACACGTACTATGAAATCTTACTCAGCTTTCTAAAAGGGACAGACTACTGATATACGTGAGGCAATGACATGGGTAAGTCCAAGAATTTTATTTTGAGTGGAAGAATGAAGGAACAAAAAGTACATTTTACCATCCTAACCACATGAAGTCAAAGATCAGACAAATGAACAATTGGTGACAGATGCAGGAACAATTGCTGCCTCTGGGGCAGGAGGAATGACTGGGAAGGACCTGTGGGAACTTTCAGAGGTGATGAAACTGTATCTTGATTGGGGTTTGAGTCAGGTACGTGTATTCACTGCCAAAATATATCAAAATGATCCGCACAACCACCCTTTCTTAATCGTACCTGTATAAAATGTTTAGAAGATGCAACACTTCAACTTCATATTTATTTATAGAATACGTGACTTAATTTTTTTTTTCTGTAATCATATTAATAACTACCAAGAGCTGTTTGGAATAAAAGACAAATATGGCATAGATCCTGTCCTCTGGGAACATGGAGTTGACTAATATGCCTTACGAACCAGCCGTGAAGGATTAGAAAGAGCCCAAGAAGGGGAAGTCAAGGCAGAGCAAAAGGCAGACCAAGAGGGAGCATGCGGGATACCAGAAAGGGTATGTACAAGGAAACACAGGCAGATATCATACCTTAAACCTTAATTAAATATGCTCCAGTGCTGATTTATCTAGTTATAAAAGTTAACTTTGTGCTGCAAAGATGGAAAATAGTAAAGTGTTGAACTTAAAGGTGGTGACCCAACTCTGGCAAATGGAGATTTAGCACAGACAGACAAATTGAAAATCATCATTTGTTCCTTCATTAGTTCATTATTTCAGTCAACATTTTTTATGCTAGGGAGTTAATCTAAGGCCTGCCAAAACCAAGGAAGATGGCTGCATTAGTGCAGAATAGAACTTTAATTCTTTCAATTTATACAGACAGATTGCAGGGAAGTGACCAGAGGAACTTGTCAGAAATGCAATGTTGTAGTTTGCATCAAGTGCAGCAGTGAAAGAAATGTGGACTTTTCCTGCACTGCTTGTATCTTCTGCCACAGGTGGGATTTTACAGAAAAGGAAAGAGTCTGGTACTCAGGGTTGGCAAAGCCCCCATGGTGCTGGGGTGAGGGGCCAGGAGAGACCGTCCATCAGACATCTTCTCAGTGTTTGTGAAACAGTCATTGCCTTAAACCTCAGGACCCGGATTATTATGTTGACTGTTTTAATTCTGGGGTCCAGAGGACAAACATGTTAAGAAAACTTCCCAAACTGATAGGGACACAGCTAGCTCTCACAGACACACCTGTCTGCCCAAAGCAAGACTCTGAATCAGGACACCAGGCTGCTCCCCGACATCTCCAGGGCTCCCTGAGGAAGGCTTCCTCCCTCTTCATCCCCCTCAGGAGTGTCCTGCAGGGCCCTCTGGAGAACCAGCCTCAGGGTCTGATGCCGCTTCCTCCAGTGCTGCCTTAAGGAACCAACGAAGAAGTAAATGATGGGGTTGGCACAGCTGTTGACACTGGACAAAAGACGGCCAATCCAGTAAAGAGGAAAAAAGTCATCAGTATCATATGATGTCCAGAATATGAGGAACCAGTAGATGCCAAAGGGCAGGCCACAGAGAAGGAAGGCCAGCACCGTGAGCCCAACAGTCACATAGAGCCTGGTCAGTGGCACCTGATGGGAACTGCATAGCATTCTGATCAGCAGGGCCAGGCTGGAGCCAGAGAGAAGCACAAATAATAAAATCAGCCAGGCAACAGTGATGAAATCCAAGGCTGAACACCAAGATAAATCTGATCCCCCATTGAGGAAGCCGCAGTAGTACCCTTCCAGGGTGCTCAGCAGCAGGGACAGGGCCCAGAGCAGGGCACACATGACAGTGGATGTGTGTCTGGGGCGGTGGCAGCGGTACCAGATGGGCCACAGGGCAGACAGGCAGCGCTCCATGCTGATGGCACTGAGGAAGCTCAGGCCTGCGATGTAGGCAAAGTCTGACAGTTTGGTAAAAATGTCTGGGATGAAATAGGAACTGGAACAGAAATAATTGATGAGTTTCATCAGGCTATGAAATATAGAGCAACAGAGTAAGGTGAAGTCGGCTCCCGCCAGGTTGAGGATGTAGACAGAGAAGACGTTCCTCCTCAGGCGGAAGCCCAGGAGCCAGAGCACAATAGCGTTGCCCACCAGCCCCACCAGGGCAATGAAGACCGTCAGTGAGTCCACGGTTATGGTCTCCATTCTGGAATTTGGTGGAGATGGCTGTTCACTTCTATTTATTGGTGTAAATGCTGTGCCCCAGGCTGTGACAGCTGGATTCATGCTGAGAATCTCTCCACTGGTGTCACTGGAACAGAAACAAGACTTGAGCACCTAGTACATGATCACTGAGTCTCCCAGCTACTCTGCCATGTGGGAATAACTTTCTGTGTTACAGAGGAGGGAAATGGAGGCTTGCAGAGTTTAAGATACAAAAGGGTTCAGAACTTTGGAGCCCTGGAAACTGGATTTAAATTTAGTTCACATGGACTCTAAAGCTTGGGCTCTCTCTATTGCTACATGAACACTCTACTCACATGGGAATGTTCCATTTGTAGGAGGCTGGAGAAGTCTGCACAGGTATGTGGATGACAATAGGACCCTGATCACAGCATTAATTCTGCTCTGGGACTGAGATTTCCTGTGAAGGGCTGGAAGTTGGAAGCCCCAGATGTGACCTCTTATCTAACTCAAGGGCTGAGAATGTCCATCCCCCCAGAAAGGAGATCATAATTTAGGATTATAAATGGAACATAACTCTTGCTATAGTGGTGAGAGCATGGTCAGGCTTCTTGTGCTGGAAATGGCCAACCGTGTCCTCCTTTTGAAGAGAGGAGGTACTGTTCTATTCAGTGGTATGTCTAGAGATGTGTGGGACACAATTTAAGTAACTTTAATAGTAGATTTATTCCTAGAGCAGCCAAATTAATAAACATAAAATACCAAAAACAGTGTACTCCCACCTTTCTTTAATTTTAGAATAATTTTTAAAAAGCTTTTATTTTTTTCATTTTTAGAGAGAGGGGAAGGGAGGGAGAAAGAGGGGGAGAGAAACCTCAATGTGTGGTTGCCCCTCTCAAGCCCCACAACCCAGGCATGTGCCCTGACTGGGAACCAAACCTGTGACCCCTTTCCTTTGTAGGTCAGCACTCAATATACTGAGCCTCTCCAGCCAGGGCCCGCCTTTCTTTTAAAGAAAATTACATTTATGATGATAGTGAGAGATTATTCCAAAGAAGTGACACCCAATACACGTGCAAAGAATTGAACAAATTAAGGAGATACATTGAAATCTTGAAATAATCACACTGAGAAAGAGAGGGGGAAAACCCAAGGGTTAGGAGGAGAGGGAAAGAAATAGATTTTTTTTCCATTTGCCATCAAATCTCATTCTTATCTTCTCTACCCTCCACTGTGTCTTGGGAGAACCCTCCTGTTTGCCTCACCACTGGGCTCCCTCTTCCTCTGGCCCCTGGTTGCTCTCAGGAAAGGGAGACACTGAGGGGTGAATGGAGGGCAGAAGCAGTGTGGTTGTGGTTCTCACTCCCTGGCTCTCAGCTGTAATGCTGAGAGTTGGCCAAGGTCATGATATTCTACCTAAACATGCTCTCTGTCTGGTGGCCTTTCTTATGGTCACAGTGACAAACAAGGCTATAGCCACAGCCATGGCTGAGTTCTGGTAACTTATCTTTCCCTTTGCCCTTCAGGATGTGCAATGACAATAGCTCCTTATTATGACTTCTCTTTGGGAGCCTGTGTATCCTTTATGGATTTGCCTTAGCCCTGCTTATCCCTTTTATACAGTCCATTTATTGTACTCTTCTCAATAACCTCTTTAGATTGCGCCCTCTTTTTTCTCCCAGGACAAACCAGATACATGCATACAAAACAAAAAACGAAAACAATGAAACCCTCCACAACCCTTTGAACAGCAAACTGATCTGTGAAACCTGAGGTTATTAATAATAATTTAGGTTTGAAAACAATGTCTGAGCAACAGAGGGGTCCTGGTTGGCCCCTTGTGGTATCCCACCATCGACACTACCAAAGCTTTCCTGAGGGAGCTTCCTGTGTCTGGAACTCTGGCTGATGGATGCCCTTGGCTTCCTGCATGTCCCATCCAAGGTGCATTTGTGAGGATGTGGACTCAGAGGGACAAAATAAAACTGCCTTTGAAATAAGATAGTTCTGAGCTGACTCTTACCTTAGCGCCATGTTCTACTTGAAGGCAGAGAGTAGAAAGGGAACATCTCTTTAGGAGTGATGTAAATCAGAGGATGCTCTTTCCATCTCTGGATAGGAGGTGACTGCAGGAGCAGGAGTGAAGCCTGCTGACCAGCAGAAGGTTTATCAAGATACTGGACGGCCCCATGATTTCCTGCACCACGGACACTGGCAAATAAGATTCTGGAGATGTGATACAGGGGCATCACGAGATGTTTTTCACTTATCTCTTCCTCTGTCCATTTTACCCATTCCGGTGCCCATCCCTGTGAAGACTGGCTGTCCTGCAGCCTGTTGTGGCCCCACTGTGAGCCTGTGCAGGAGCCCACCCACCAGGCAGTGGGAGCTCCATAGCTGAAGAAATTTGCTTAGCATTCAGGGCCCTGTGTGGCCTGGCTTCTCTGATCTTTTTTATTTACTCATATACCTATCATACACACATTAGTTTATTTCAGGGGACACTGAGTATATAAAATAAAATGTGAAGCTTTTTCTAATCTTGCCACTTAGAGCAACTGATATGTACACGTTCCATTTCTGACTCTTTTTTGCAAGTTATTTTATAGTTTATCATAATAAAACTTCATTTCTAGTTTTGATTTATCAATATCAATGCTGCCCATATTATGTTTCCTTAACACAAGGAAGCAAAAAACAATCAGAACAGCAGGAAGAAAAATGATTTTTAAAAAGTGAGGGTAGTGTAAGGAGCCTCTGGGAGAACTTCAAGCCTACCAACATTTGCATTATATAGATGCCAGAAAAAGAAGAGAGAGAACAAGAAATTGGAAACCTATTCAGAAAAATAATGAAAGTAAGCTTCCTTAACTTGGTGTAGGAAATAGGCATACAAGTCCAGGAAGGGCAGAGAGTCCCAAACAAGATGGCCCCCAAAAGGGCCACACTAAGATGCATCATGATTAAAATGCCAAAAATTAAAATTGAAGAGAGAATCTTAAAAGCAATAAGAGCAGTTAGTTACCTACAAGGGAGCTCTAATAAGACTTTCACCATTACGTGTGTAGTAGCTTTTTCTTTTTTTCATGTATTGTTTGGGATTTGTAGAGTTTCCTGGGTTTGAACAACTTTCTGTTATTGTCTCTCCAAATTTTGCACAGAAGTTAAGAAAAGGAACACTGAAGCCAGGTTGCTTGGCACCTCTTCATGGCCTGAGACAAACATGGCAACTCCTCTATGTTTTAGTTTTCTTATCTTTAGAATGGGGATGATGTCACTACCTATTTTAGAGGTTTGTTGTAAAGGTCAATGAGTTAATTATATACCATTGGGTTGTCCAAAAAGTTCCTTTTCTTTTCTGTAAGATGGCTCTAGAGATGCTTAGGTATCTTTAACTTAATAGGACACTTTTTTTAGATTGTATTGTGACAGCCGTCATATCAGCATGCGTTAGAAAAACTTACCACAACTGGTGAATTGGTTGACCACTGACCACCAATCTCTGCCCTCTGTCGGGATCAGCTGCACAGGGACAGGACGGTGGTGCTCCAACATGGTCTGTAGCTGTCCACTGGGTGCACTGGTCCTGGGGTTTCCCCAGTGCTGCAGGCCAAGGTCAGCCCCACCTGTGTTTTCCCTGGGTGCCACCCCGCCTGAGCTATAAAGCAATGTGAGATGCTGCAACTTGTGCTGGGCTTGGAGGTTTCCAGGCAAAGCCAAACTGTGACTCTAAGCTGGCTACTGGTAGTGCTGGGGCTGGACCTCACTGAGGCAGCTGTTGCTTGTTTAATAGGATTTAGGAAATTGTGAAGCAGGAGCCAAGACCAGCCATTCGTGTGGAAAAGCAGCTTGGGTATGTTGTAAAATGTGTGGGGCAGAGTCTCTGGGGACCTGTAAGGTGGGTCAAACAGTGTTAACCAGGTTAATGGAGTCTCAGATATGGCACCAGCTTGCTGGCTGTATAGGGAGAGGGTTTAGAAAAGAGAAAATTGCCTCTGCTCACCTTGATGCCACGTACTTCACTGCCTCCCTGTGTGCCATTGGTGCCTTTCAAGCTGCTGCCCTGGTGCTGAAGCTCAGAGGGAGTGAGTCTGAGTGGGTGAGTCTGTGTGTGGGTTCTTCAAGCTGAATTGCTTGGGGCTTTAGCAGTGACTCAATCTTTGCTGGTGTTTGTAACCAGAAGTTGTGGGGACTTACCTTCCTGGCACTGGAACCCTGGGCTGGGGAGCCTGGTGTGGGGCTGGGAGTCCTTGCTCCTGAGATATCCCTCCTGAATTTTTATCTACTACATGTCAGTGAGAGACCAGCCCAATCCACGTCTGCACCCCTCCCACCTGTCTTGAAGGGTGTGTGCTTTCTTTAATTCTGTAATTGTCAGACTTTCATTCCATTTAATTTCTGAGGTTCTGGCTGATGGTTCTATATTTCAATTGTACTTTTGATGTGGTTGTGTGAAGAGGTGAGCCACATCTGCCTATGCTGCCATCTTCACTGGATCGCTAGAGTTTCTTTTCCTAAATGCTTTTTCTTATTTTTGATGAATATAAAATTAAGAATTGGTGGATGATGATGCTTCACAGTCAGATAGACCAATTCAAGTTGATAGTGATCAGATTGAGAAATTGAGAACAATCAATGTTATACCATGCAAGAGAGCTGACATACTCAAAATATCCATAACTATCATTATTGGTAAAAATAAAAAATGTGTCTTTTATTTTATGGATAAAACCATATGAACTCTTTGGCCAATCCAATACATCTGTCTGTTACAAACTATTATGTCCCAGGTCTTTATGTTAGGTGCCACCATTTTATATACTATGAGTTTTTACTAATATGTTTTATTATTTCGTAGGATGTGACTTGAATCTTTTTAAAAAACTCTCTTCCATTGGTGCTTTCATCTTTCATACACATTTTAAGATAACTGTAACTAATGTTCTTCTGAAAATCATGCTGGACTGTTTCTTGAAAGTGCATTGAATTTATCAATTAATTTAGGAAGAACTGACATCTTTAAAATGTACCTGTGTCATTTTTGTGCACAGGGTTTATCTCCATCTTGAAGCAGATCTTCACTTTAACACTTTAAGTATAATTTAAAAATAGTATCCTTAAAGGTCTTGTGTGTTTGCTATGATGCCCATTTCTACACGTTAAGAAGTTTTTTTCAACTATAATGGTATGTTAATTTCTAATATTTTAAGATAGTTTTTTTTGGTACAAAGAAAACAATGAATTTTTAAAAGTTTATCTTCTATCTGAATATCTTACTAAACCTATAACTTACTTTAAAAATCTATTTATTTTTAATGATTATATCGTATAAAAATAATGATAGTTTAACCATTTTTACTCTGAGCATTAAAACTCACCTTTTTTTGGAAAAGAAAAAAGAATTCCCTTGTGCTTGGGGAGGCTTCTCTTCCCACCACTGCCCTTGGATCTGTTTTGCACCCAAGGAAATGGTGACCTCAATTAAGACTCTCTTTGAGGCCAAACTTAATTCCAGGATGGCAGTCACTGATCAAATTCTTCCTGGCTTCAGAGGCTCCCATTTTCATGACTGTGTTACACTCATCATTCTAGGGCTCATTTCGTGGCCCAAATACTTGTGTTATGAATTCTTTCCATTAGAGTTGAGAATGTAGCACAGTGTCATTTAGAAAGCTCACATAAAGAACTGCTTTGTTTATGGAGTGAGTGTGAAGTGTGGGTGTGAGAGTATATATGTGTTTGTGTGAGTGTGGCTGATTTTAGTCCATGAACTTGCACAGATTCATTTTGGAGAGAGTGCTGTTCACCCCTGTGTTGGAGCTTCTTCTCATTCCAGGCCATGTGGTCATCAGCAGCAACTGAAAGCCCAGCAGATGCAATGAAACCAAGAGAAAGGGTGTGTCCAAGTCATGTCACTTGATCCCTGAATCCCACTATTCTTGAAGCCAGTCTTTTTTGTTTATTCACTTATTTTTAAAATTTAAATCCTTTTTAAAAAAGGATATTTTATTTTTATTTTTATTTTTTTATTTTTTTTTAAAGATTTTATTTCATTATTTTTAGAAAGAGGGGAGGGGAGACAGGCAGAGAGGGAGAAAGACATCAATGTATGGTTGCTTTTCACCTGCCTCTAGCCACAGACCTGACTGGAGACTTGGTTTGCAACCTTGTTATGTGCCCTGGCTGGGGTATCGAACCTGCAACCTTTGGGTTCGCAGGTCGGCGCCTTATCCACTGTGCTACCAGCCAGGGCCTAAAAAAGGATATTTTATTGATTATGCTGTTAGAGTTATCCTAATTTTATTACCCCTTGCTACCCTCCACCCAGCACCTCCCTTTTGTCCAGCAATCCCAGTCCCCTTAGTACATGTCCGTGGGTCACCCCTTCTTATATTATTAACTTCCCCGTATCTATCTTGTACCCACCAGTTGTGTTTCCTAATCCCTGTACCATTTCCCTATTTCTCCCTCTTCCTCCTCCCACCTGGTTACCTTCACAGTGATCCCCATACCTATGATTCAGACCTTATTCCAGTTGTTTGTTTAGTTTTTTTTTTGTTGTTGTTGTTATCTTTTTAGAGTCAGTTGTTGGCAGGTGTGAGTTTGTTGTCATTTTCATGTTCATAGTTTTGATCTTCTTTTTCTTAAGTAAATTCCTGTAACATTTCAGAGTGGGTGTTTCTAAGGATGTTCTAGGGCTGTGACAGCCCCCTAAACCAACGAACTCTGCTGAGAGACTTGCAGTTTCTTCCTCCATCCCAAACCCCATTAGTTTTCATAATCAGAAGCAATAAGGGTTAACCCCTGTCCCCCAACACACACACACACACACACACGCGCACACACACACACACACACACACACACACACACGGAAGAGGGAACCATGAGCTGTGCAATCTGATCTGGTGCTGGGAGCACTCCGCAGGTGTCTCTACCTTTTTTTAAATGTGTGACTGTGCCCTCCCCCTGTCGACCCCAGCCATTCTCCTGCCACAGCTGCTGTGCTGTCAGACTTCATCCTTTATGTCCCTGCCTGGCCTCGCCTACCTGTTTGCATGAGCATTTCTTCTTTATATCCTTGTTTGTTGGACTTCCATGCAGCTTGATTTTCTGGAATTTCTGGTTCTCTCTAGTTTTGAGGTAGATGTATTCCTTCTTAGTTGTGGAGGGAGATGCAGCATGTTTACCTATGTCTCCATCTTGGCTGGAAGTCCTAAATCCATCTTTTCAATTCCTATAACATTTAACATGCAATAGTATATTGCTTTTAGGAGAATTAGATATTATATAACTTATTAAGTGATCATCCCACTAAATCAAGTACCCTTCTATGCCATATTAGTTATTAGAATATTTTTGACTCCATGGATTCCTGATGAATCCAGCCTCTTTTTCAGATTCATTTATTTGAACTAATAATGTTTCATTTCTGTTAAAATTAATTTAATTCAGACCTCTTCTTGGTTCACACAGCCACCTAAGATTTAGGCCTAAGTATAGGCCTAAGAAAGCATTTATTATATAGTAGTACTTTCAGCATCTCAAGACGTATTTCTCTCCCATTGTTCTGCGGGTGCTTTGAGAATAATGAGCATGTCTTTGCATTCTAGGACCTGGGATAGTGCCTGGCACAATGATCAGCAATTTTTTTTAAGTGAATGCATTTGTGTCTCCAAGCATGAGCGAATTAATGGTTGAATACATGATGTGGAGAGATGTGGGTGGGGAAGTCATTCCAGGCACTAAGCTTTCAGATTTTAACTGTAAGGAATCTCTATCAACAGAAGAGCAAAAGAAAAATGAAGACAGAGAATGCTTGACAGGATAAATTCCAGTTTAAATATGTTCAACATGTAAGAAGCACAGCCCTCTGGGGAAACAGAATGCATCTGCACCTGTGTTAGATTGTTTTCTCACTTTCTGTACAATATGGTAAATGTGGGATGAGGTAATGGGGAGCAGGTCCCTGTGACATAGAGGATCACTGTAGATTTGGGGAAAGTAGAAGCAGCCAATGCTAGGGTTGGAAGTAGGGACAGAAAAGGCACTAAGTTACAGGGTTTTTTTGTTTGTTTGTTTGTTTTGTTTTGTTTTTCTGTAAAAGCACTTACGGGGAGTGGAGTGGTTTTACAGTCTTTTATCTTTCCTTGGTCAGGCTGAAAGAGCAGGGCTATGTGACCAGAATGATGGTTGACATATGGTGGTTCAGCAATGGGGGCTGAAGCAAGTGGATCGAGGTTAGCCCGAACTGGCTGCATGGAGGGAGGAAGGGTAGGGAGAGGAGGAGGAGTTAAGCTGGGATGAACTGAGAGGGCAGGAGGTAAGAATCTCCTCAAGAGAGCACTGTGCCCCTTCTTACTGAGTTATATAGTCATCCACAGCCCTTGCAGAGGAAACCACATGGCTTCTCAGGCTCTTGATGACACCAGATTAGGCAGCATCTTCTCCAGGGCTCTGCCTGCCAGAGGACAGGAAGTTCATTTCAAAGTCAGGAGCTCCAGGAAGCACCGCCTGCTTGAAGGCAGCTCTGAGCTGACTTTCCACTGGAATAGAGGAGAAGGAAGATAAAGGCTGACTTTCTTTTCATTCTTTTGCCTTTCAGGTCAAAGTGCTCTTCTTTAGACAACAGAAGAGTCAGTGGATCATGGCAACAGGCATCCTAGGGCTTCTAGCAGCTAGATGTGGTGATGGCAACCATTAGCCAGGTTTCTGCTCCTAACTCTATCTGGTCCTTCCTCTCTCTTTGTTCTTTGATTCTGTGTCCTTCCATCTGTCATCCATTCTGATCTGCCTCAGGGAACATGAGCTGTGCAAGTTGGGATACCCGAAAACTGAAAAAGCTTGAAAAAACAAATACTATAATTTCCTGGTTGGAAACTATTTTTTGCTTCAAGTACCACATAAGTCCATTTAACACATTTATTGATTATCTAGTTTGTGCGAGGCACTGATGTAGGCACCGGGAAATCAGGCATGAGCACCAGATACAAAACTCCCAATGCCTGTTGAAATAACATTATGAAGTTTGTGTAACCATAGTTCAGAGGCTTAGTTTGATTGAGTGAAAGTCTGGTTGATATGCCTTGTTATAGTGATGTGTGAGTTATTAGCAAGCTCTCCCATGAAGACATATGTTTCTATAGCTTGATGTTCTGTTCTTTCCTGAAGCCCTCAGCATTGTACTGATCCATATTAGTTTCTTTCACCCCATCAGCATCTCTCCAAAGCTCACAGAAATCCAAACTTCATAAGTACAGGGGATCTTAGTAACCCAATTACAGATGGAATATCTAAAAGTCAACAAGGGCATGTGCGCTGTCATGGTCACATACCCAACAGACACAGAGCAGGGACCAAAACTCTGCTCTTCTCCAGAATGTGCCTTTCCACTTCACCACAAATGTCCTCCCTTTGACTCCTTCTCCATTGGGTGATTTTGTTGCCATGAGAACTACCCAGATAATAGTCTCACCTTTTCAGATAAGCATTGGCTCAGGCTGATCAGTGGAGTCATAGGACCAACCCCTGCACTGGTCAATTCTGATGATAGCAGCCAGGCTGCTCCTTTGACTGACCATAGAGGACACATGATTAAGAAGCTTCTTCTGTCACTATCAATGTGCCAACTCTGTATCCACATCATTCTCCACCAGATGGGTTTCTCTCTGTGCCTCTGCCTGCTGGTCTGTGACTCTTGCCTGCTCTCTCTTTTTCTCTGCATGCCTTTATTTCTGCTCTTCTGCTTTGTGTCCTTGTCACTCCCATGCCTTTGCATTCCCTCCAGGAACTCTAGGGATTATCTCAAGAAAGGACTCATGAAGACCTCAATTCTTTTTAACAGTTCTATCTGGGAGGGGCAGATTAGATGTGTGTGGGGAGCATGAGAGAAGCAGGAGGGTCAGGCTGTAAAATCTCTGCAGATTTCCTGCTGGAGCCTGAGCTGGACATGGTGTCAGGCACTTTTCTGAAATTGCTGTCAGCTCCAGGTGTCCATAGAGGCCAATGCAATTTAACAAACCACAGAGCACCTACTGTGTGCCAGGACCTAAAAGAAAAACTGAGCATGCAAGAGTGAAGGCAGTGGTCAGTGTCCCTTGATAGCAACAGTGTGGGGGCAAAGAAGAAGAGCTTTGGGTAGAGTAGGTGTCAGTAGCTCTGCTCACTCTGGACCCCCTAACGCTTGTGTTGGGTCAGGGACTCCTGTACAAAGAGGGTTTTATGTGCAGAGGATGTTAGTAAGTCTGATGTTTCTACAGTTAATCCTTGAACAATAAGGGTTTGAACTACTTGGTTCCAGGGGTAGGCAAAATTTTAGTAAATAAAGTAAATATATTCCTTTTCTGATGATTTTTAGGGTATTGTTTCCTTTGCTCTTGTTTATATTATAGTAGGAATACAGTATATAATGCATATAGCATATAATATATGAGTTAACTGCTTATGTTATCACCAAAGCTTTTGACTAACAGTAGAGTTTTAGTAAAGGTTTTAGAAATCAAAAGTTACATGGAGATTTTCAACTGTCCAGTGGAATGAAGCCCCTAACCCCTGTTTTGTTTTTTTTCCCAAATCAGCTGTAAGTAGGTCTATATACTTTGTGATGATGGTTACAAGGACAATCTAGTGCACATTTAAATCTCTTGTGCTAAGTGATGTCCAGGAATAGCTAGAAGATTTCTGACCATGGATCCAGGGAATCTGTTCTTCCTTATTACTCTGACCCCATAATGTGGACCCACCCCATCTGCTAACTTTGGCCGCCTAGACTTTGCTGATTCAGCTCATTTGCTTCTGTGGTCAAGTGGCAAGTGGTGTGGGCTTCTCCAATTCCATCCTCCACTGACAGCATTCTTTTCCCCTGTATTTTCTTCTCTATGTAACCGTGACCTCTTGGATGGAGACTGTTCTCATGGTGCCTCATGTTGTCATTCATGCCACCTTCTCCTACACTCTTTAGTGTGTCAGTTAATGCCAACGTTTCCTTATTGATTATATGTTTAGATAATCTATATGTTAATGTAAGTGAGACTTTACATCTTCCCTATTATTATATGTTACCAATTTCTCCCTTTATATCTGTTAATATCATCTTGATATATTTAGGTACCCCTATGTTGGGTGCGTAAATATTTATGAACATTATATTTTCTTTTTGGGGTGACTTTTATCCTTATGTAATGTTCTTCTTTGTCTTTGAAACAGTCTGTATTTTACAGTCTATTTGGCCTCATATGGGTATTCTTCTCCATATTTATTTTCATATCTTTTCAGTCCCTTCACTTTTAGTCTGTGTTTATGTTTTGATCAAAAGTGAGTCTCTTATGGGCAGCATATGAATGGGTCTTCATCTTCATTTTTGCATTCATTCAACCACCCCAGGTCTTGGATTGCAGCATTTAGTCCAGTTCCCCCTTTGTACCTGTGTTCCTTGATTCAGAAATTGTATTCTTTTTTTCCTCCTGGCTCTTAGTGATAGTTTCTGTGTCCTTTTTGATGCTGGTGTAGTTCTCAGTAAGTTCCTTGTAGCTTCCCTGGAGTTCTTTGTAGTTCTCCTGGAGTTGTTTATAGTTTTCTATAATTTATCAATTTCTCCACTTTTACCCTCCCTGCTGATACCCCTATAAATGGTCCTCATATCTATATCTATGATTCTGCTCCTCTCCTGGTTGTTTTCTTAGTTTGTTTTTGTTTTTATTTTTTTATATTTTGTTATTGATAGTTGTGAGTTTGTTGTCATTTTAATGTTTGCAGTTTTCATCTTCTTTTCCTTAAATAAGTCCTTTTGTCATTTCATATAATAATTGGTAAATACTCTCAAAGTGTAACACAAAATTCAGGAGTCGTTAAAGTAAAGATTCATAAGGACAAAAACATGTAGAATTTTTTGGGGGTATGACATGAACCATCATTATAAAAAGATTAACAACAAGTTGGGGAAATATTGGTAACATATATATAAAAAAAAAAGTACCAATTCTTTTATTTGTAAAAGTTCCTGAAAAATGGTCATTCAAAATCCAAGCCAGTAGGAAAATGACTATAGATCATAAATCCACAATATCTCAAAAGAAAAATGGTTGTTAAACACATGGAAAGATGGAAAAACAAAGTAATAATAAGAGAGATAAAAGTTAAAATTAGACAGTTATATTTTACCCATTGGAATACAAAAGACTGAAAAATTGGGCAGCGTACTCTGTGAGTGGTGGTGTGGGATAATGCACTCGCACACGTTTCTGTGGGAGCGAAGGTTGATAGAACCCCCAGGTAGGGCTATTTGCAACATATATAAACACATACAAAGTATCACACTCTTTCTCCCTGTGAATCTTCATCTAGGAATATATCCTAGAGATATATCTGTTGATGTGCAATACATACACACACACATACATATATACAAAGTTATTGAAATGTAGATGAGTTGCAATAAAAATATTGGTAACAGCCCAAATGGCCATCAATACTATACAAATTATGGTCCATCCATACAATGGAATACTGTGTAGCTATATAAAAAAAGCAACAAGCCTGATGTGGAAGGACTATTAATACATAGTAAGTTAAAAAAAAAATAGTGCTGAACAATGTTCATTTTTATGAGAAGGAATACATATACCTTCATATACATTCTATGTATAATAAACAATATAGCATATATTATAGTGTATTCCTTTAAATACAAACATATCTATATATATTATTTTAGCAATAAATAATTCTAGGAAGAATTTGAGAAAGAAATATGTGTAATAATCATATTTATCTTTAGAGAAGGCATGGATGTCTAGAGGCCTAGAAAGGGACTGAACATTTTCAATGTATATGCATCAAAATATGTTTTAAGCCTGTGAATATATTCCATTTTCAAAACTAAAGTTTTAAAGCAAAGAAAATACATTTAATGATATAACCAAGAGAAAAAATACATATAGATGAAAGAGGAAGGTGGGGGGGGGGCGGGGGAGCTGGAGGCCGAGCTGAGAATTATATAGAGACAGAGATGAAGATAATGATAAAGGAGCCCTGGCTGGTGGCACAGTGGATAAGGTGCCAGCCTGAGAAACCAAATGTCACTGGTTCAATTCCCAACCAGGGCACATAACCAGGTTGCAAGCCAGGTCTCCAGTCAGGTCTGTGGCTGGAGGCAGTGAAAGACAACCATACATTGATGTTTCTCTCCCTCTCTGCCTCTCTCCCCTCCCCTCTCTCTAAAAATAATAAATGAAACTTTAAAAAAAAAGATAATGATAAAGGTAGAGATAGAGAGTGGGTAGAGATGGGGGAGGAGAAGGAGGAGAGAGAGACAGAGAACTAGAAATCGAGAAGGAGAACAGATTATAGAGGAGCAGAAGGAGAGAGAGAGAGCATGAGAGAGAGAAAAGAGAGGGA
This sequence comes from Noctilio leporinus, assembly GCA_004026585.1. Lineage (NCBI taxonomy): Eukaryota > Metazoa > Chordata > Mammalia > Chiroptera > Noctilionidae > Noctilio > Noctilio leporinus. Next base: position 456,926 of record PVIW01000192.1, on the reverse strand, counting down.
GGGTGGAGAGAGAACTTGGGAGGAGAGGAAATGAAGATAATGAGCATAAAGAACTCATTTAAGGAGGTTTGCTGTGAAGGACAGGAGAGAAACCAAGCTGTGTGTGGAGGGGAACGTAGATCTGAGTGGTGTTTTATGCCAGGAGATAGGGTGACATGTGTGTGTGTACAGTGTTGGGACAATCCAGTAGAGAAGGGGACATTGAAGATGCAGGTGAGAGAGGTAATAGTTGTACAAATGTTTCCATGTAGGAGCGAAGTGGAACCTATATACAGGTAGAGAGAATAGTTTAGGGTAGCCTCATGCAGAGCTGTTTCCTGGCCTGAGAGAAAGGCAGAGAAGGGAGCTGAGAGGCAGGCTAGAAGATTTGGTGTGGGGAAATGGGAACATTCCCAGGAGCACCACATCTGAGAGTGACAAAGGGTGAGAAGAGGTTTTCAACAGAGCTTGAAAAATGAAAAATAAAAAGGAAAACAAAAACAAACCAAGCAAACAACCAGAATCATAGATATGGTGATCATTTGGAGGGTTAGCAACTGGAAGGAGGGGAGAGGGAAAACAGGGAAATGATGCAGGGATTAGGAAACATCATTGGTGGGTACAAGATAGATGGGGGAAAATAAGAATAATAGAGGAAAGGGTGAAATCAGAGAACTTATCTGTACAACCAATGGACATGAACTAAGGAGGATGGGACTGCAGGGGGTGCTGGGTGGAGGGGAGCAAAGGGAAAATAATTTAGGACAACTATAACAGCATAATCAATGAAATATACAAAAATTAAGAATATATTAAAATTTTGTCATCTTTGCTTCTAGTCTGGCTTTTAAAATGAATAAATAAAATGTTACAGATATGCCCTGGCTGGTGGCACAGTGGATAAGGCACCAACCTGTGAACCCAAAGGTCGATGGTTCGATTCCCCAGCCAGGGCACGTAACCAGGTTGCAAGCCAGGTCTCCAGCCAGATCCACAGCTGAAGGCAGGTGAAAGGCAATCATACATTGATTTCTGTCTCTCTCTCTGCCTCTCTCCCAACCCATCTCTCTAAAAATAATAAATAAAATCTTTTAAAAAAATGTTACAGATACAACTAAAGTCTCAACTTTCACTCATGGATCTCAGAGTACCTGAAGTTGATATGTGTAACATATCCCATCTGTATAATAGGATATTAAAAACAGTTTGACCTAAATATCAAGATACTGTAGATACTACATTTCAAAAGAGGTAGGAGATGACATGCAGAATTTCAACATCAGATTTCTGATAACTGGTTACGAAGTCTTAAGCCATCGTCTATATCAAAGCTATAAATAATTTGAGTTGCATTTTTATGTGAGGCATAACACATTGAGTTTAATTTAAAGATGAACCATCTCTCCTGCTCCCAATGTGGACTTTTGCAGGCAAAAAGGCTTTATCCCAGAAGAAGATGCATTCTTTTTTTCTCCTTCCCCACATCCCCCCGAACTTGTCCTTGTTCCACCTGTTCATTGTTTCTAGCTGTGGTGTCCCACCCTGTAGGGTTGGGCATATCCCAGTCAGTGTGAGGAGGGCAGGAGTTTCCATTTTTGCTTGTCCTGCTTGGACAACCTTGCTGGCTATTTCTGGACTTGACAGTATTGTAGAGTTGACTTCAACTCATTTTGCAAAATGTATGCCAACCTCTCTCACTTCAAGGCCACGACAGAAAGTGCTCATTGCTCACCACACTTTAGCCCAGGAACCTTCTTAAGGGGGCTCTAGCAACCATGACCATTTGATGACTTTTTTTTTTTTTTTTCATTGCTTTTAGAGAGAAAAAAAGGGGACTGGGTAGAGAGAGAGAGAGAGAGACAGAGACAGAGACAGAGAGACAGAGAGACAGAGAGACAGAGAGAGGGAGGGAGGGAGGGAAAGAGAGAAAGAGAGAAAGAGAGAAAGAAGGAAAGAGAAAGAAAGAAAGAAAACACTGATATGAGAGGGAAACTCTCATATGAGAGGGAAACTGGTGCCTCCTGTATATATTGCAACCAGGGGCAGAACCCACATCTCAGGTATGTGGCCTGACCAGGAATGGAATGACCATGTTTCCATGTACAAAATGATGCTCCAACCAACTGAGCCACAACTGCCAAGACTTGCTCACCATTTCTCAACCACCTTTGTACTTTTATTAACAATGCTACTATGAATTGCCTCTTCTCCCATTTCCATCTGTCCAGTTCCTGTTTATCTTCCCTTGCATGTCTCAAAATGTTGGTATGGCTGGCCAAAGTGACATAGGGTATAGCTTGATAAATTGTAGAGGCATCAGTTCAAATTCCAAGTATTTCAAGAAGACTTTCCTGATCCACTTGCCAAGATGTACACACTTAGTAATGAGATTTTCTCCCTCTACACTCCCATCTCTGTGTTTATACCCTGGAAGGAATAAGAACTAATTTGCCACCAGGATAGGCATGTGTAAGATCTCTTCCATAGTCTGCTACATGTATTTTTAGACCAGGAACCAAATCTGACCTATTTTTATAACATTGACAATATCGGTGCCCTTACATATTTTACCATCAGACAGAAAGAGCATCAGTCAAATTCTCTGATTTCCAGGTTGCTGCCAAATATAGGTTCAGGTGAGAAGAGTATAAACTCATTATTATAGTCAGATGTAGGGACATGAACATCTGAAGCTGCCTGACTGTCAGTAGAAGTTCCATCCAGTCCATATCTCTGGTAAAGTCGAACCCTACCACCTTATTCTGAAAACTGGTTCTTGACCAAACATGGCATACAATTCAGACCAGGACAATCTCATATTCTCATTACCTGCTTGGATTATGTAGACTGGGCTTGGTGGCCCAGGTTGCTGATGGAGTCAGCATGAGACTCTGGGTTCCCAGACTCCAGTTCCAGCACCCCAAATCTAGCACTGGAAAGTTCTGCATCCCTGTGTATTCCAGGGTTTTTGGACACTGAAATGGGCTGGGTGGAAATAGGACATCCTCTGCCAAAGCACAGAGTTTGGAAACAGGTCGTGGGTCAATGGCTGTGTTCTAAGCACCGGCAGGAGCTCTTCTTGAAAAGCATTTTTATAAATTTTGTATTAGTTGATGTCAGAGTGTAGCCAACATGATGAGGAAATGCCACCAATATCAAAATAGTCAGTTACCCAGGTGAAACCCAACAGTCTTTCATTGACAAATGAGATGAACTTACTCTATAGGATTCCTCCAAGCTGAACAGTTGAAAGAATCATTAGACTCACAGGGCTGAATCTCATAAGAATCCTCAGTCTAAGTTTGTGGCATCACATCAAAGCACCCTGCTTGGTGCACAGGCTACATGCACTGTCTTCCTGCCTTCTCCTGCCTCCCCACAGTGCAGCTGAGGAAGCCCTAACTTATGCAGCCAAGTTCCACTCCAGCATTTGCAGATGAAGGGGTGCGTGTAGAATACAAAGTCAGTCAAGTGCTGAGCAGGGAAGAGCATTGAATCAAGTGTCAGGCAACCTAGTTCTGATGGGTATCTTTGGTTTTAAAAATTGAAAATTATAGTTACTCTCATTTTCCATAGCTACGTGTAGTGTCACCTGAGTATGTGGCCTTCATCTGTGAGTTCCCCTCTGAGTGTAAACACATGGGGCAGCCTCACTGTCTGCGAAGACAGTGCTCTGTGCTGTCACATGTTGCCCCAGTGGATCCTCTCTGTCTGCCAGAGCTCTCTGAGGGATGAGTAGCTGGTGTCAGAGCATAGCCCAGAGTTCTGTAATGACCCTAAGTTTCCATCAAGGCACTGAGATGAGGATGAAAGGAAGCAATGTTTTCAATCCTGCTTCTCTTGGGGACGGGCCATAAAACTGACTAAAAGTCACAGCCAGAAAAATTAGTACAAAACCTGGAGGCTTACTGACTATTCCAAAAGCTACTACCTCTTTGTTACTAACAAGCGGTTTCCAAGATTTCTTTGTAAAATCAATACTGATAGTGCAATGGCGAAATTGGAGTGGGTAGGACATAGTTCTAGACTCTGCACTATTTGAGGTGAGAACTATAAATAATTCATCATTCCTCAAAGGGAAGGGCCATGGGTTTCTTTATCACAGCCCAAGGCCAGCCTGTCTCTGAGTTGTGCATAACTGCCACCAGAGGACTGTTCATGAGCCTAATTTCCTGGACTGTTCTTATTCAGGGTGAGACTTTCTGTCTAAAGATAACATTCTTTCAGAGAACCCAATGATATGAGAGGTAGGCCAAATCATTTATACCAGTTTTTTCAGTTGTAGAATGCTCCCAATCATAAGGTTAAACATGATTATTAAGGGACTATATATTCTGAGAAAAACAAGGTATCTTCTTTTCTATCTGACCAGGCAGAAAACAATTGTGAAGAAGGGTTTATGTTTTTGAACAGGGGTTTATTCAATTGCAATTAAAATTATAAAGAAAATCTGAAATATCTCCCAAGGCAATGGAAATAAAGGAGCAAATAAACAAATGGGACTACATCAAACTAAAAAGTTTCTGCCTAGCCAAAGAAAACATTGAGAAAATAAAAAGGGAACCATCCATATTAGAAAACATATTCACCAATGACACCTCAGACAAGGGTTTGATCTCCAAAATTTATAAAGAACTAATATGATCAACACCAAGAAGACAGCCCAATGTAATAATGGGCAAAGGATCTGAACAGACACTTCTCCAGGAAAGACATACGAAGGGCCACAGGCACATGAAAGAATGCTCAACATCACTAGCCTTCAAAGAGATGCAAATTAAAATTACAACGAGATACCACCTCACAGTTATCAGAATGGCCATCATCAACAAGTCAACAAACAAGTGCTGGCAAGGATGTGGAGAAAAGGGAACCCTGATGCATTACTGATGGGAATTCAGACTGGTGCAGCCACTATGGAAGACAGTATGGAATTTCCTCAAAATACTAAGAATGGAATTGCCTTAAGACCCAGTGATTCTACTGCTAGGATTATACCCAAAGAACCCTGAAACACCAATTCAGAAAAACCTATGCATTCCTATGTTCATACCAGCACTATTTATAATAGCCAAGTGCTGGAAATAACCTAAGTGCCTTTCAGAGGATGAATGGATCAAAACAACTTTGGTATATTTGCACAATGGAGTTCTATGCAGCAGAAAGAAAGAGAGAACTCCTACCATTTGTGATGGCATGGATGGAACTGGAGAGCATCATGCTTGGTGAGATAAGCCAGGCAGCAAAAATTAAATACCACATGTTTTCATTTAATACAGGAGACTAATGAGCAAACAAACAAGCAAACAAAACAGAACCAGCGACATGAATACAGGGAACACACTTGCAGTGTGTAGAGGGGAGGGGTGGGGGAGGGGGAGAAGGAGGCAAGGAAGGGGAACCGTTCAGTCAAGGAACTAGCATGGATGACCCATGGACACAAACCACAGATGGGACTGACTGTGGGGTGGTGGATAAGGAGGGTGGGGAAGGGGAGAGCAGAGGTGGGGGGAATGAGATGAATGTAATATAACAACAATAAATATATATATATTTTAAAAAAAGCATTCAATAAAGGGATTCATAGGGATATTACATGAGAAATTTATTAGTAATGTCAAGAAAGTTGGAGAGGTATAACTTTCCGACTAATGCTTTTTCTAAGAAAAACTAGAAAAGCCAGATTTAAAATAACACAATGGAAGCTATTGGGGAAAAATTGAGTCTCAAAGTCCCTTCTGACCGACCAGGGCAGAGGCCCTTCATATCGCTGCCCTGATCTGCTCCCCGACATCTCCAGGGCTCCCTGAGGACAGCTTCCTCCTTTCATCCCCCTCAGGAGTGTCCCGCAGGGTCCTCTGGAGAACCTGCCTCAGGGTCTGATGCTGCTTCCACCATTGCTGCCTAAAGGAGCCAACGAAGAAGTAAAAAATGTGGTTGGCGCAGCTATTGACACTGGACAGAAGATAAACAGTTAGGTCACGATGAAAGAAGGTATGAAAATCTTTTAGAAACCAGAATAAGAGGAACTTGTGAATGCCGAAGGGCTGGCCACAAAGGAGGAAGACTAGTGCTGTGTGAGCATGACAGTCACATAGAGCCTGGTCAGTGGCACTTGCTCTGGGAGACACACAGCGTTCTGGTCAGCAGGGCCAGGCTAGACCTGGAGAGAAGCACAAATAACAAAATTAGCCAGGTGGAAGCAATGAAATCCAGTGCTGGACACCCAAATTGTATTTCTGTATTCAGGAAGAGACAGTAGATCCATTCCAGCACACTTCAGCAGCACAGACACGGCCCAGAACAGGGTACATGTGATGGTAGACACGTGTCTGGGGTGGTGGCATCTGTACCAGATGGGTCACAGGACAGACAGGCAACACTGTATGTTGATAGTGCTGAGAAAGCTCAGGCCTGCGATGTAGGCAAAGAACGCCACGTGGCTGAAAATGTGCTGGGTGAATGTGGAGTTGGAACAGAGTGCCATCAGAGAATATATCATATGGCAGCAGAATAAGGTGAGGTCGGCTCCCGCCAGGTTGAGGATGTAGACACAGAAGGCGTTCCTCCTCATGCAGAAGCCCAGGAGCCAGGGCACCATTGTATTACCCGCCAGCCCCACCAGGGCAATGATGACTGTCAGTGAGTCCAGCGTTATCATCTCCATTTTGGAAGTTTGTAGACGGGACTGTTCACTTCTGTTTATTGGTGTGAATGCTGTGCCCCAGGCTGTGACAGCTGGATTCATGCTCAGAAACCCTTCACTGGTGCCACTGGAACAGAAGCAAGACTTGAGCACCTAGGGCACCATCACTGAGACTCGCAGCCACCCTGCCACATGGGAATTACTGTCTGTTACAGAGGAGGGAAATGGAGGCTTGCAGAGAGATTTAGATACAAAGTGTTTGCAACCTTGTAGTCCTGAAACCTGGATTTAAATTTAGTTCGCCTGGACTCTAAACCCTGGGCTCTCTCTATTGCTACATGGACACTCTACTGACATGAGAGTGGTCTGTGGTCCATACTCCTCCAGGCACAGTCCTAGGCCGTGTTATGTCTGCACATGCAGGAGGAGATAAGTCTACACAGGTATGTGGATGACAATAGGATTCTATCAGTGTACCTTCTGCCCTGGGACTGAGATTTCCTTGGAAGGGCTGGAAGTAGGAAGCCCCAGATGTGAGCACCAGGCTAACTCATTGATCGAGATTGGTCCACCCACCATAGAGAGAGGAGACCACACTTTAGGAAATGCAGGGAATGCAACAGCCTGCTATGACGGGTGTGATTATGGCCTGGTCTCTTGGGTTAGAAACCCCTAACTGTGTCAGTTTTATGAGGACAGCACGTACTTATGTCCTGTCCACTGGTGTTTTCCCCATTGCCTAGTTGGCCGTTGGTGACAGTTTAAGACACTCTTCTAATGGGTTTCTTTTTAATGGGTTTCAGCGAAGTTAGTACAGATAAACTACGTATCACTAATAGTGTACTCCTACCTTAAAAAAAATTCTATTCTCGAGGAATTTATGGTGATAGTGAGAACTTATTTTGAAAACGAACAAAAGCCAAAACTGATACTGTATAGTGGTGCTAAGTGTCAAACAAACTGAGGCGATACAATGTGAAATTAATCCACTCCCCCTAAGAAAGAGAGAGTCCAAGGAAAACCACCTGTAGAAGGGCTAGAAGAAATGGATTTTCTCCATTTACTATCAAATCTGATTCCTATCTTCTCTACCCAACTCTGCATGCTAGGAGATTTCTGTGCGTCTCCATGATGGGCTTCCTATCTTTCTGTCTGCTGGCTGCTTTCAGGAAAGAGAGACACTGACAGGTGATTGCAGGGCAGGAGAAGGGTGTTTGGGATTTTAATTTCCTAGCCCTTTGCTATCAGGCTGTCAGTTGGCCATGGTGATGTTCCTCTATTCTAAGAACTTGGCCCCAATCTGGCCCTCTTTTATTGTCACCGTGACAACCACAGGTATAGCCACAGTCCGTCCTGAATTAGGATAACTTCTTCCCTTCCCCCTTTAAGCCTTGTGATGGTAGCACCTGATTTTGACTTATCTGGGTGGGTTTCAGTGTCCTTTATCCATTTCCCATAGCCCTGCATACAATTTGTACACAGTCCTTTTGTTAACTCTGTTCAATTGCCCCATGAGTTTCTGCCCTGTGCCTTTTGCTGGGACAAGCCAGATCCAAGCATATAACAAACAAACAATGAACCTATTGAAGAGCATGCTAATCTGTGAAACCTGAGGTTATTAACAATAATTTAGTTTTGAAAACAGTTTCTGAAAAACAGATGGGTCTGGCTTGGCCCTGTGTGGATCTCCCATAGTCGACACTACCAGCACCCAAAGCTTCGCTGAGGGAGCTCCCTGTCTCTGGACTCTGGCTGATGGATGTCCTTGGCTCCCTGCATGTCCCACCCAAGGGGCAATTGTGAGCATGTGGACTCAGAGGGACAACACAAAACTGCTTTTGAAAGAAGACAGTTCTGAGATGACTCTTACCTTAGCACCATCTTGAAGTTGAAGGCAGAGAGTAGAAAAGGAAGAACTCTTTGGGAATGCCGAAAGCCAGAGGATGCTCTTCCAGCCTCTGGATAGGAGGTGCCTGCAGGAGTGGGGGTGAAGCACGATGACCAGCAAAGCTTATCAAGATGCTGGACGGCTGCATGATTTCCTGCAGACACAGACACTGGCAAATGAGATTCTGGAGATATGACACAGGGGCATCACAAGATGTGTCTCATTTACCCTGACTCCAATGACTTCTCTCTTCCTCTCTCCATCTCACCCATTCTGGTGCCCCTCCCTTTGAGGACTGGCTGTCCTGGAGCCGATCGCTGCCCACTGTGAGCCTGTGCAGGAAACTCATCCCCCAGGCAGTGTGAGCTCCATCGCTGAAGAAGAGTTTGCTTAGCATTCAAGGGCCCTGCATGGCCTGGCTCTAATCTTTTTCACTTACTCACAGAAGAATTGTATGCACATTCGTTTATTTCAGAGAACACCAAGTGTATGAAATGAAACTTATGTCTCTCCTAATCTTGTTCCTCGATAGCAACTGATATTTACAGTCCCAATTTTTACTGTTTACATAATAATTTAGTGTTATGATGCAAAAGTAGTTTTGATTTATCAATATCAACATCTGTGTATATTGTGTTTCCATATAAAAGATAGGGAATTTAGATAAGGAATTTAACATACTGACATTAGTTAGCTAGATTATTTTCAGATGATCTGGGGACAACCAGTGTTTTTAGCTTTGGCACCAATGAGTTGCTTTCTTATGCCCAAATGTGCAGCCGTATTGAGTTACATGGTGTTTCCTTTAAAAACTTAAGTGTGGTTTATGCATATGTTCTTTGGGACAATTATGTGGGACTACCTGAGGGTGTGAGGTTGGGCTGAATGGAAGGGGCCCAAAGAGGCAAAGTTAGGACATCTGGAGTAGCATAAACAATAAAATGTAATTTAAAAACTTAATTATGAAGAACTAAAACAATCAGCAAAACATATTCACTCATTTCTGCACTTACCCAACTCTTCTGTGTGCCTATGCTGTGGCAGGCACTGTTCCAGGCAGGGAAGATGCAGAGATAAAGCATACATAGGATTATGTCCTTACATTCCAGATGAGCTGGGTGAGCTCATAGAAAGAGGTTGGGAATCTTCCCTCTTCTTGGAGTTTTTTTGGAATAGGTTGAGAAGGATAGGAGATAGTTCTTCCCTAAATGTTTGATAAAATTCGCCTGTGTAGCCATCTGGTCTCGGGCTCTTGTGAGCCATTATGTTTTGATTACTGCTTCAATTTTACTAGTTGTTGTTGGTCAGGCTTTCTGCTTCTTCTTGATTCAGTTTTGGTAGATTATACATTTCCAGAAATGTGTCCATTTCAACCAGGTTGTCAAGTTCCTTGTCATATAGTTGTTTGTAGTAATTTTTTTTTTTTAATCATTTCATTATTTTAGAAAGAGGGGAAGGGAGAGAGGCAGAGAGGAAAAGAGACATCAATGTATGATTGCCTTTCACCTGCCTCCAGCCACAGACCTGACTGGAGACCTGGTTTGCAACCTGGTTATGTGCCCTGGCTGGGGAATCGAACCTGCGACCTTTGTATTCACAGGCCGGCACCTTATCCACTGTGCTACCAGCCAGGGCCCTGTTTGTAGTAATTTCTTACAACCCTTTGTATTTCTGTGGTATTGGTTGTGATTTCCCTTCCTTTTAAAAAATTAAAAATTTTTTAATTTGGGTTCTCTCTCTTTTCTTGATAAGTCTGATTAAAGGCTCATTGGTTTTTGTTTATCTTTTCAAAAAAACAGCTCATGGATTTTTTAATTCTTTGAATTGTAGTTTTAGTCTCTATGTGATTTAATTATGCTCTAATCTGAATAATTTCCTTCCTTCTACTTGTCTGGGCTTTGTTTGTTCTTGCTCCTCTAGTTCTTTTAGCTTTATGGTTAGGTTGTTTGTATGAGCTTCTCCTAACCATTTTAGGTAGGTCTGTATTGCTATGAACTTCCCTCTAAGGACTACCTTCACTGTGTCTCATAGGTTTTAGGCTGTTGTGTATTCATTTTCATTTGTTTCTAGAAACTTTTTGATTTCTTCTTTGATGTCATTGTTAATCCACTCATTACTTAATAGCATATTATTTAGCCTCCATGAATTAGAATGCTTTTCCCCCCACCCCTTGAGGTTGGCTTCTAGTTTCAAGCAATTGTGATTTGAGAAGATGCTTGGTATAATTTCAATTTTCTTGAATTTGTGGAGGCGTGTCTTGTGTCTACCATGTGGTTTATCTTTGAGAATGTTCCATGTGCTTTTGAAAAGAATGTGTATTTTGCTTCTTTGGGGTAAAAAGTTCTGTATATATCACTTAAGTCCATTTCATCCAGCATGTTGTTCAATGCCACAATATCCTTGGTGTTTTTTTGCTTAGAAGATTTGGCCATTGTTGATAATGGGGTATTAAAATCCCCTACTATTAATGTGTTACTGTTGATATGCTTATTGAAGTCCTCTAAAATTTTTCTTATATATTTGGGTGCTCCTATGTTGAATGCATTTATGTTTACCAGAGTTATATCTTCTTGCTGGATTGTTCCCTTAAGTATTATGAAATGTCCTTCTTTGTCTCTTTTTATGACCTTCATTATAAAATCTATTTTGTATGATATAAGTATTGCTACCCAAGGCTTCTTTCATGTCCATTTGCTTGAAATATATTTTTCCATCCTTTCACTTTCAGCCTATGTTGATGTTTTGTTCTGAGGTGGGTCTCTTGTAGACAGCATATATGTGGGTCATGTTTTCTTGTCCATTTGGCTACCCTATGTCTTTTGATTGGTGCATTTAATCCATTTACATTTAAGGTTATTATTGACAGGTACTTTTCATTGACATTTCCCCCCTTTGTATCTATGTTCCTCTCTGTCTCTCTCTCTGTTTCTTCATCTTCATAAAGCAGACCCTTTAGCATCTCATGCAGTTCTGGTTTGGTGGAGATATATTCTTTTAGCCTTCTATTGTCCGGGAAGCTCCTTATTCCACCTTCCATTTTGAATAAGAGCCTTGCTGGGTAAAGTAGTCTTGGTTGCAGGCCTTTGTTTTTCATTGCTTGGAATATTTTTTGCCATTCCCTTCTGGCTTGTAGTGTTTCTGTTGAGCAATCAGCTGATAACCTCATTAGAGCCTCCTTGTACGTTATTAGCTGTTTCTCTCTTGCTGTTTTTAGGATTCTCTCTCTGTCTTTGAAATTTGCCATTTTAATTATGAGGTGTCCTGGAATGGGTCTGTTTGGGTTCATCTTCCTGGGGACTCTCTGTGCTTCCTGAATTTGAGTGATGTTTTTGTTCATCAAGTTAGGGCTAAACTACCTCTTCCTCAATTCTGAATGATAATCTGCTGGTAGAATATGCAAAGTGGTCAGTTTTTTTTCCCTTCTTCACTTTAAATATATTCTGCCCCTGCTCTCTGACCTGCAAAGGTTCTGCTGAAAAATCAGTTGATAGCCTTATGGATTTCCCATTTATGTGACTTATTTTTCCCCCATTGGCACCTTTATGATCTCTTTTTATCTTTATCTGCTGCCACTTTTTTTCCAAGATTTTATTTCATTATATTCAGAAAGAGGGGAAGGGAGAGAGGCATAGAGGGAGAGAGACATCAAAGTATGGTTGCTTTTCACCTGCCTCCAGCCACAGACCTGATTGGAGACCTGGTTTGCAACCCTGTTATGTGCCCTGGCTGGGGAATCGAACCTGTGACCTTTGGGTTCATAGGCTGGCACCCTATCCACTGTGCTACCAGCCAGGGCTATCTGCAGCCATTTTAATTATAAAATGACCTGGTATGAAAGTCTTTGGGTTCTTCTTGTTTGGGACTGCCTGTACTTTCTGGACCTGGATGTCTATTTCCTTCCTGAAGTTAAGGAAGTTGTCAGCCATTACTTTGCAAGTACATTTTCTGCCTCTTTCTCTTTTTCCCCCTTCTGGGAATCTTACCCAGATACTGTGCGTGATGTTGTCCCAGAAGTCCATTTAACTATCCTTATTTTTAAATATCCTTTTTGCTGTTCTGATAGGGTGATTTCCATTGTTCTTTTTTCCAGATCATTAACCCTAATACAGCTCTTCAGTATCCTCAAATTTGCTGTTCATTCTCTGTAATGTCCCTTTCATTTTAGTTTTTGTATTCTTCAGGTCTGATTAGTTCTTTCTTATATTTTCTTTTTCTTGAAGTACTTATTGTATTACTCTATTCTTCACTTGAGTTTGGGTCATATTTATAACCATTAATTTGAAATGTTTCTCAGATAAATTACTTATCTTCATTTCATTAGAATTTTTAAAAAGATTTTATTTATTATTTTTAGAGAGGGGAAGGGAGAGAGACAGAGAGGGAGAGAGACTTTAATATGTAGTTGCCTTTCACCTGCCTCCCACTAAGGACCTGGCTGGAGACCTGGCTTGCAACCTGGTTATGTGCCCTGGCTGAGAATCAAACCAGCGACCTTTGGGTTCACAGGCTTATCCATTGTGCCATCAGCCAAGGCCCATTAAAATTTTTTCTGTTTTCTTTTCATTTGAAACATATTTCTCTCTCTCCTAAGTTTTTTGACTTTCTGTGTTTGTGTGAAGCAGCTACCTCTCCTGGTCTTGGAAGAGTGGCTTTGGTTAGAAGCAAGGCCTCTGTAGAATGCGTGTGTTCCTGTGGCTTTTGCAGGCCTGCTGGAGCTGGGGTGGGTGTGACCTAAGGTGTCCCTGGGCCTGTGGCTCTGGGGCTGCTCCAGTGGGGCTGTTAGCAGGAACTGGAATGAACATGTGCTGAGGTTACCTAAGGTGTGTAGGTCTGGGGCCATCCTAGCAGGGCAGATAGTTGAAAAGATGGCTAGAGCTGAGTGATTGGAGTCACACAGGCTTCAGGTGAACTCTGGTGATGCAGGGTTCAAACTGGAGTTGGCACATGTTGAGGTATTGCAGGGCATATGGCTCTTGGCAAACCTGGCACCACAGTTAGCGAGAGCAGGTTTGCACCAAGGACCTCAGGCATGTCTTGTTGTTTGACTTAAGTGTTTAGATTAAGCTTCCACACATCCTGTCCATGGGTAGTGGGAACATAAGCAATGGTTCTCCCTGGTGTCTTAGATCCTGGAGCATGCCAGCAATGGCCCGTGTTTTTAGCAGATACTTTATGGTTAGTGAGTGAATTTCCTCTTGCATAGCCTCAATAACCTTTAAACTGCTGCTTGTTTACTTTGCCCCAGCACAAGGAATACTACACATGGGACCCTTCAAAAATCCCCTCCTTCTGCAAGTCCCTGTGTTAACTGTAGTGTTTTTCCTTTTCCTATGTGGTCCCTCTGACATTTCTTGCAGAGAAGCTGTTCAATGAGCACTTTCTTCTTCTTCTAGAGGAATTGCTCTATATGGAGCTGCATATTTAGTGTGTCTGGGGAAAGAGATGAGTTCAGGGTATTTCTATGCTGCCATCTTAGACCCACATCATCCTCCAGACTTTTTTTTAGCACAGTGGTAACAAATGCAGGTTTACGCTTTCATTCCAATAGACATAAAAGTGTTTCAGATTAATGGTAAAGGTCTTCCTGAACCTCAGTATACAGGATCAACAACCTGTGTCAGTTTTTCTTCTGAATGCTTTTAACAGCTATGATTATAGCCTTGAATAATAAAAGTTATATTCTATTTTAAATTTTTCATTATTAGCAACAGGATCAATTAATTCCTCATATAAGATGTAAAAATGATTAAGATGTCTGATAATTTGGAATGAAAAATTTAAGATTGATGACTTATACAACTGTGATTAATATGCTAAGGAGTCTAATGGGAAATATGGACAATATGCAAGAGCAGATGGACAAAATGAACAGAAAGATCTCCTCTACAAAAGTGGGAATGCTAGAAATAAAAACATTATGACAGAAATGAAGAATACCTTTGAAGAATTCATCAGTAGATACCTTTGTAGAATCAGTGACCCTCTATATATGTGAATAGAAACTTGCCAACTGAAAAGCAAAAAGAATTTCATACTGAAATATACAGAACAGAATGTTCAACAACTTGGGGTAATCACTAAAGGTGTTAGGTACATGTAATGAGAATATCATAGGAGGAAGAAAAAGGAATAGGAAAAGGAGAAATATCTAAAATAATAATGAATGAGAACTCTCTGATTTATTAACAGGCACCAAACCACAGATCTAGGGAGCTTTGAGAACACCAATAAGGATAAATGCAAAACAAACACACAATATAAACAAATGTAAAAAAAAAACAGAAATATCCTAAACTAATGCATTCAATTAACTTTTGGGACAAAGAAACTGTTCTGTGTGATTCTATAATAGCAGATGCGTGATGTTCTGTATTTGTCAAACCCAATGAACTATGCAACACAAAGAGTGAATGCTAATAGAAACTATAAACTTCAGTCTATAATAATGTACCCATATGGCTGCTCAATTTCAATGGATGTGTCACATTAAT
Source organism: Noctilio leporinus (assembly GCA_004026585.1). Taxonomy (NCBI): domain Eukaryota; kingdom Metazoa; phylum Chordata; class Mammalia; order Chiroptera; family Noctilionidae; genus Noctilio; species Noctilio leporinus. Next base: position 441,922 of record PVIW01000192.1, on the reverse strand, counting down.
GGAAAATGTTAGTAATAAGAGAAACTGTGGGAAACTGAGAATGGTGAAATGGATTGTAAAGAAACCCTCTGTACTTCCTGTGTAATTTTTCTTGAAATCGAAAAGAGCTCAACAATATAAAATCTGTTAAAAATGAATAGGCAAGCCAGCACCTGGATAAATACAATACAAATAACTAACCAAGGACTCATTTTGCATATATAAAACTTTTACAAATAAATAATTTTAAAAGGTAACACAATAACAATGGGAAAACTTAAACAAATATTTCAAAAATAGAAGTAGCCAATAAGCTCATGAATAGATGCTCAATCAGTAGTCATTTAGGAAATACAAATTAAATCACAAACAGATACCCCTTCATGCCCATCCGAATGAGTAAGAGTCAGAGACTGGCAGTACATGTTTTGGGGGAGCACATGGGGCAGCTGGAATTTGTATATGCTGCTGGTAAGAATGTGAAATAACACAACCGTTCCAGAAAAGAGTTTGACAATTTCTCATAGAGTTTATGATACATCTTTGTATGGCTCATTAACTTTTCTTCAGGTTATTTATTCAAGAGAAATGAAAATACATGTCCAGAAAAAGATCCAATTAAGAATGTTCACAGCAGCTGTATTCACAATAATATCCCAGGATGGAACCCTACCTACATATCTGTCAATATGAAAATAACCTGTGGTGTACACATGCAATGAAATGATATTCAGCTTTATAAAAGGGAAAGACGATTGGTATATGCAATGAAATGACATGGGTAAATCCCAAAATATTTTTCTGAGTGAAATAAGGCAGGAACAAAAGTACATTTTACCATCAGAACCATATGAATTCAAATATCAAGCAAATGAACCCTTGGTGACAGACATAGGAACAAATGCTGCCTCTAGGACTGGAGGAATGACTGGGAGGGACATACGGGAACTTTCAGAGGTGATGAAACTATATCTTGATTGGGGTTTGAGTCTCATGGGTGTATTCCTTGCCAACATTCATTGAGCTAATAATCTGTGCAATCACCCTTTTAATTATACCTGTATAAAAATGTTTGGAAGATGAAATATTTAAACTTAATGCATTTATTTATAGAATAAGTGACTTAATTTTTTCTGTAATCATATTAATAACTACTGAGAGCTCTTTGAAATAAAAGGCAAATATGGCATAGATCCTGTCCTCAGGGAACATGGAGTTGACTAATACGCCTTGCGAACCAGCCGTGAAGGATTAGAAAGAGCCCAAGAAGGGGAAGTCAAGGCAGAGCAAAAGGCAGACCAGGAGGGAGCATGCGGGATACCAGAAAGGGTATGTGCAAGGAAACACAGGCAGATATCATACCTTAAACCTTAATTAAATATGCTCCAGTGCTGATTTATCTAGTTATAAAAGTTCACTTCATGCTGGAAAGTTGGAAAATAGTAAAACAATGAATTTAAAGGTGGTGACTCAAACCTAGCAAGTGGAGGTTTAACACAGACTTGACTTGAAAATTATCATTTGCTCCTTCATTAATTCATTATTTCAGTCAACATTTCTTGTGCTAGGGAGATAGTCTAAGGCCTACCAAAACCAAGGAAGATGGCTGCATTAGTGCTGAATAGAACTTTAATTCTTTCAATTTATACAGACAGATTGCAGGGAAGTGACCAGAGAAACTTGTCAAAAATGCAATGTTCTTGCTGTTTGCATCAAGTGCAGCAGTGGGCAACAGTGATGAAATCCAAGGTTGGACACCAAAATGAATCTGATCCCCCATTGAGGAAGCTGCAGTAGTTCCCTTCCAGGGTGCTCAGCAGCAGGGACAGGGCCCAGAGCAGGGCACACATGACAGTGGACATGTGTCTGGGGCGGTGGCAGTGGTACCAGATGGGCCACAGGGCAGACAGGCAGCGCTCCGTGCTGATGGCGCTGAGAAAGCTCAGGTCTGTGATGTAGGCAAAGATGGACAAGGTGATGAAAAAGTCTGGGATGATCATTTGAATGGAATAGATATATAAGATGAGTGCCTTCACGGAAAGCAGGATGGAGCAACAGAGTAAGGTGAAGTCGGCTCCCGCCAGGTTGAGGATGTAGACAGAGAAGGCGTTCCTCCTCATGTGGAAGCCCAGGAGCCAGAGCACAATAGTGTTGCCCGCCAGCAATGATGACCGTCAGTGAGTCCAGGGTTATGGTCTCCATGCTGGAAGTTGGTGGAGGTGGCTGTTCACTTCTATTTATTGGTGTAAATGCTATGCCCCAGGCTGTGACAGCTGGATTCTTGCTCAGAATCTCTCCACTGGTGCCACTGGAACAGAAACAAGACTTGAGCACCTAGTACATGATCACTGAGCCTCCCAGCTACTCTGCCATGTGGGAATAACTTTCTGTGTTACAGAGGAGGGAAATGGAGGCTTGCAGAGTTTAAGATACAAAAGGGTTCAGAACTTTGGAGCCCTGGAAACTGGATTTAAATTTAGTTCACATGGACTCTAAAGCTTGGGCTCTCTCTATTGCTACATGGACACTCTACTCACATGGGAATGTTCTATGATCCAAAACCTCCAGGCACAGTCCTTGGCCTTGTCCTGTTTGCAGGAGGCAGGAAGAGAAGTCTGCACAGGTATGTGTATGACAGTAGGACTCTGACCTCAGCATTACTTCTACCCTGGGACTGAGATTTCCTGTGAAGGGCTGGAAGTTGGAAGCCCCAGATGTGACCTCTTATCTAACTCAAGGGCTGAGAATGTCCATTCCCCAGAAAGGAGATCATGATTTAGGATTATAAATGGAACATAACTCTTGCTATAGTGATGAGAGCATGGTCAAGCTTCTTGTGCTGGAAATGGCCAACCGTGTCCTCCTTTTGAAGAGAGGAGGTACTGTTCTATTCAGTGGTATGTCTAGATATGTGTGGGACACAATTTAAGTAACTTTTATAGTAGATTTATTCCTAGAGCAGCCAAATTAATAAACATGAAATACTTATCAATAACAGTGTACTCCCACCTTTCTTTTTAAAATAAATTTTAAAAGCTTTTATTTCTTCATTTTTAGAGAGAGGAGAAGGGAGGTAGAAAGATGCGGAGAGAAACCGCAATGTATGGTTGCCCCTCTCAAGCCCCACAACCCAGGCATGTGCCCTGACTGGGAACCAAACCTGTGATCCCTTTCCTTCATCAGCCAGCACACAATATTCACTGAGCCTCTCCAGCCAGGGCCCACCTTTCTTTTAAACAAAACTACATATATGGGCCCTGGCTAATGGCACAGTGAATAGATGGTGGCCTGTGAACCCAAAGGTTCGATTCCCCAGCCAGGGCACATAACCAGGTTGCAAGTCAGGTCTCCAGCCAGGTTCATAGCTGGAAGCAGGTAAAAGGCAACCATACATTGATGTTTCTGTCTCTCTCTGCCTCTCTCCCTTCCCTGCTCTAAAAATAATAAATAAAATCTTAAAAAATATATGTAGAGTCCTATGTGTAGATACTTAAATATTTTTGAATGTCATTAAAAATAACTAAGTAAATGAAGAGATAGCACATGTTCATGCATAAGAACTTTCAACATTGTAGAGATATAAATTCTTTTTAACTTCTTCATTGTATATTCAATGCAACTCATATAAAAATCTTAGTAGACAGAGGGGAGCAAAAAGGGGATGGATGTAATACAACAACAATAAAATAAAAAATAATCTTAGTAGGGTTATTTACATTTTTAATAAGCTTAGCTTATTTTTAAATTTATAAAAACATCAAAAATAAATAATATGCTTTTGAAAATGAAGCATAAGGAGAAAGAACCAGTACTTTGTTGTGAACCTGTCGTATTTACCAGTAATTTAGAAAAGATAGCTCAGAAACATATTCATTCAAACACCAAGTTTTGAAATATGGTACAGCTACCATGGGAGATAAATGGGTGAAAGAGGAAAATTTTATTAAATAAAACCAAGAAACAATTATTATTGTGGCAGAGGTAGTTAGTTGTCACCAAAAGCAAATAAAATGTCTAGTCAAGATCACACTTTCAGTATATGACATTCAAGATTCCAGCCCTTATTTCTATGCAGTGTGATCGAGAAGCTGCTTAACTCCCCTGGGTCTCCAATGTGTCATTCACAAAACAGCAATAACATCTGCCTACAGTTATTCCTGGGGATGCTGAAGCAAGGAGAAGCAAAGAGCAAGCTTTGAACATTTTGGCTTCTGGGTTATTCAAGGATCACATCAGATGAACAGAAAAAAGTGACATTCTACACGCTGCCACTAGGTGGCAGTCAATGACTATTGTGGAGGTCCTGTACCTCCTGACTGGGGAAAAGAGCCCCTGTCAATGAAATTTGGGAAGAAGTCCAATTTAAAGTAGGATAGGGGAGGGAACCTAGGTTTTCTTTTTCCTAGATGGTTACTCAAGGATGGAAGTGAGGACAGCTATTTCTGCCAGGGTAGAGTAATGTCTATAAACTTAACCTCTGGAATGACCATTCCCAGTCTCAAATCCTGGATCTACTAACTAATTTAACGTTACTATCAGTTAACAGTGCTTACCCTCCATCGCCAATCCTCAGTTTCCTCATTTGTGAAATGATGATGTCTGCCTATAGCTCTGAGCCACCCCAAGGCACAACCGAGTGCTTAGCACATGGTAGAAATCCTATGACTGGCAAAAACCTGTTCATCTTTCATCACCATCTTTATTATTGTGTTCCTCTCCCAGATTCCCACAAGGCCACCAAAGCTTGGTCCTAAAATCCAGGCCCTCAAGGCCAGCAGGGTCTGGAGCTTCTTGGCACATGTCAGCCACTGGAGCCTATGAGGTGGGTGGTGGGCTGGATGTAGCTCTTTCAGTGCCGCTGTGTGACAGAGAACACCCATTTCCACATCTGTTGTTGGGTCACCTTTAAGAGTAGATACCTTGTGGAAACGTGTGCCACCTGGTGAGCCTCACCAGTCTGGTTCTCGCCAGCATCCTCTGCTAGTGTTTGGCCAGGGCAGGGTTGGGAGGGCGTGTGTGAGCACCATGGTGGCAGGTTGGGAACCCAAGGAGGATGGCAGAGGTCCAGGCCCAGATCTTGGTTTGGCTTCTATCTGCAGCTTCCTGAGGGCGTGTTGGACCCAGGCCTCGAGGTAGCTGCTGGGTGGAGGAGGTCCAAGGGGCCTGGGGGCCAACAGGTCTCTGTGCTAAACCAGCTCCCTACGCAGGGCTGGACTTTAGAAAACCAGTGTTGGAGGGCAGGGCTCACGCCCCATTTACTGATAACTGTCCAGTGTGGAATTATGCTTTCAGAGAATGAAGGGGAAGGGTTTACTGGGGCAGAATACGGTCCAGCATTGAAGGAGCCATACAGTATCAAATTACCTGCTCCTATGCCTCTCGAACGCTGGACCATCCCTGCCTCTAATTCTGTGTGTGAGCGGGACACATGCCCTGTGCTCTTCCTTTCTCTCTGCCTCTTGGAACCTAGGCCCCAGTCGAGTTACCATTTGGAATCCATCCTGGTTACAGCGGTACTTTCCTCAGTCGTAGCCCCTGTGCTCAGTTCCATAGGTTTGACACATCTCACACTGCTCTGTCCTGATATTTATGGTTCTGGCCTCCTGGATGGAAACTCCTTGAGACCAGGGACCATGTTGTCCATTCATTGGTTCATTCATCTACTTGTTAAACAAATACTGATTGAGACCCATTGCCTGACAGGCCGTTTTGGATGCTAGAATTTGCGCAGAGAGCCAGGCCTGAAATCCATCTCCTGACCCTCAGCCCAGTGTGCTCTTTGTAACAGACCTGTACCTCCTGCTCCCCTCACCCAGGGCCTGGCCCCTAGTTGTACATCAGCGATGTAGTGTCCAGGGTCTGCCTTTTTCTCACAGCCCTGACAGTTGATATCCTGCAGTGTTTGTGGGCAGGTACAATAGGGACACTTTTCCCACCTTGGCAGCCTCCTATGGGGACCATGGGGACCCAGGCTCACTGGCCCTGTCTGGAGCCCTGGTCAGTTGCCCCTGGCCACATGACCTTGGAAAAGTACCACAAGCTCTTTAGCCTTTATTTCCTTATACCCAAAAAGGCAATAGCAAGAGCATCTTCTCCCTTAGGTGCGATGAGAATCCTCTGTGAGGCTGTACCTTCGATAAGTGGTGGTTCCTGTCCTTCCTGTCCCACTCCTACCCCACAGGCCTGAGGGCTGAAGTTAACTCCCACCCAGGCAAGTCAGGTTCCACCTCAGCAGACTCGGAGCTAGGAAGTCTGACCTCCCTCCTCTAGTACCAAGTCCTAGGTAATCATGATCATGATAATAATAATGATATAGTAATAATAGGACTGTCTATCTTTTTGATAGTACTTACTCTGTGCCAGGCACTGTTATCATCACTTTATATTTATTTATTAAATCATACCATCTCCACTACCACCATACAAACTGAGTTCCATTCTCATGCCCCCTTTCCAGGTGATGAAGTGAAGACACAGAACGGGTAGCTGTCAGAAAGCAAGAGATATTCTGTGCAGCTATGGTACAGCCAGTTGGCACAGCACGCGGCCAAATGAAAAGGGTGAGCCTAGGATATGTGAAGTGGGACATTAAAGGTGTCCCCCAGATCTGGGAGCCTTCTTCCCAGGGCACCCAGGCACCACGTAAGCCAAGCCTCTGTCAACTTGTACTTCCACTGGGCCCACTAGGCTGTGCTGCCTCACATGAGAAGCAGGTACATCAATGCTAGAGAGGAGGAAAAGGGGGCTGGGGATGGCAGTTGTCCATGCCCCCTCCTCAGGACACACGGGGCTCCCAGGAGTTCTCCCAGATGCCCGGAGTCCATGTGGCACAATCACTCACTATGCTTTGAAGTGAAAAACAGAGCTCACACATGGCCCCTAAGTGAATCATCAGGTTTTCATTTCCTTATGAAACGGCCCTCCAACACACTGAACTCTAACCAATTCCTAAATTGCTTATGGCAATTCAAAAAATGTCATTTTCCTTTAGGTCAGAGCAGAGCAACCAGAGAAATGCCAGAAGGCTGAGGGGCACAACTCAGGAGGCTGTGAGAATCCTCTGGAGGCAGATGGTGGCTGGAGTGTCTTTCAAGTGAGGGAGGGAATGTTCATCACTGGGGGTGGGGTGGGGGGTCTCTGCACAAGGCCCAAAGGCTGGCAGAGGGTGACTTGCCAGTTTCCTTTGGTTCTGATAGTCTGAAGCATTGTCATTCTCTTGGTCAACCTTGGAAATCTCTGGAAAGAATGACTCAGAGTCAACCATTCTGAGCAGGGTAGTCAGAAGAATACAGTCCTGGTTATTCTGGTTTCTAGGAGGTATTTGGGAAAGTCATGATTGATGAGAAAATTGATGAGTGATGAATGACTCTCAGAGAAGCTTCTTTCCTCCCTTCAGGCCTCACCAAAGGGCCAGTCACCAGGGCCTGTTTCCTCCTACTCACGCAGAAGAGTATGCTCCCCAGCTGTTTTCCATCTTGGGCCTCAGCTGGGAAAAAATGAAAACCTGAAATAAATGGAATTCATTATGTTTACAATCAAATTGCAGAGGGCCAATCTCCTCAAATGCCCTCTTCCAACCAGCTAATCTGAGCTCACAATTATGAATACTCAGAACTACCCTCTGAAGACAAAGCAGTGTGTGGTGTTCTCTGCCCCACCATGCATATTGAGTCAGTCTTCCTGAAGTTCACCAGCCTGGGACTTCTGTCACCTCCTTTATCACACTGAAAATCTTCTAACCCGTAACAGTAACAGTGGGGATTTACATTTATTCAGAAGATTGAAATTGATAAAGTACTTCATTCTCATTTGATCCTCAGGAGCCCCCCTCACCTTGTAAGGGGGAAAGTGGGAAGTGTCTTTCCATTGCACAGACCAGGAATGTGAAACTTGGAAGACAGAGAGCTTCCGGGACTTGAGCAAAGGTACTTGGTTTCTAAGGAGCAGATTCAGGACCTGAATCTAGATTTCTTGATTCCAAATTCAGTGACTGCTACTGACTGCCCTTCTTGGAGGAGACCAAATAAATCTTATAAAGGAGAGGAGTTTAATTTTCATAACCTTGAAAGCAAAAATACTTCAGTGGTTCATATTAAGCTACAACTGGTCCCTCCATGATTTTTCTCCTTTATCACAGCAGAAAATGCTGAGGCAGCTTCATGGTTCATGCCTCTTTTCATGAAGGAAGAAGGCAGCATGCATAGTGGCAGAGAGCACAGGTGTGTCTGGCCTCCTCTTCAAGCTGTGTGGCCTTGGACAAGTTAGCTAACCTCCCTGAACCTCAATTTTGCAAGGCTGACCTCATGAGGATGTGATGATGACTGAATGAGCTGAAGCGCTGGAGAGCTTAGCCCAGTGCTCAGCACATGATAGGTGCTCATCAAGTACAGACTGAACATAGTTACGTAAAGCAAAGACTGGAGGTCAGGCTCTAGCACTGCGGCAACTCATTCTTGCAGCATTCACCCAAACAGCATCGACAGAACGCATGTTCCATGCCAGGTGCTTCTGTGCACCGCTCACCGGCTCTGTCCAATAACCCTACAATACAAGTCTTACTATGCCCATCTTACGTTCAAGGAAACAAAGCTGGCTTGCCAGCTACTGCCTTTCAAAAGTGTCAGGGCTGGGATTTAAATTCAGCTGTCTGACATTTTTTTTTTAATTTTTTATCCTCCCCTGGGGAAATTTTCTTCATTACTTTTTGAGAGAGACAGAGACAGACAGACAGACACCAATGTGAGAGAGAAGCACTGATTGGCTGCCTGACTAGAGGTACTGAATTGGTGACATAGGCAAGTGCCTGGACCAAGGATCGAACCTGCAGGCTTTTGATTCACGGGCCAGTGCTCCAAATGAGCCACACTAGCCAGGTGTCTGGCTTAGTCCAATGTTCTGCTACACCATAGATGGTCACCAGTATATAAAGATTGAAAAGAGTGTGTTACTGGTTAGGAATGGTTACAGGAGCCCCTGAATTGGGGTGTCCAGGGCGTGGACCTCTGGAGTTGCAGCTCTCTCACACTTGCCATGCAACTGTGAACTCATCCCTTCACCTCTCTGGGCCTCACTGGCTTTATCTGCAAACCCAGGAGGTTGGGCAGATAGTCTCGAACATTCTTTCCAGCTATGGCCTGATGTGATGCTCCCCAGGTGTCAGAGGGGACACCGGTAAATGATCTTTAAGTGGGGGAGGCATAACAGTGCCCCCTGAAATCGAAAATCAGTTTTGCTGTGTGAACCTATGTGTTTCTGCACAAATTCAGAATCTGCCAGAGGAAAACTCTCTAATTATCCTACAGGGACTAGCCCAACTAGTAATTACTCCTATTATTTTTAATAGTATTTTATAAGGTACCTTTCATCCAAGATCTCAAAGGGTTTCTCAAACATTCATTAATGGAGCCCCACCCCCTTCAATATGGATATGAAAGACAGAGACTGATTTTAATGTCAGAAAGAAGAGGTGGGGGGAGAAAGCAGAGGACTGAAATCCTGGAGTTATTTCACTTCTGAATTCAGAGAAGTGAAGAGCAGACATACACGGGGGAAATGCTTACCTTCAGAAGAAGTTCAAGTGAAGAGCAGATGGATCAGGACATGTTCCTCCTTTTAAAAAAACCAACTTCTGTCTGTAAGTACTTAGGAGAGGGCCATTCGGGTTGGCTTGCTTCATTTCACTTGAGGTTTGTTCTTCAGTTGTCCTTTGAGCTGGTGTCCAGCACACAGGACTGTGCCAGGAGACATGAAGGATCTAAGGGAAGCAAGAGTTTCAGAGTATGCCCACTGCAGATTTGGACACAGTGGTGTAAGCACAGGAACCTCCTAGGAAGCCCTGATGGCTGCCTTAAAGGAATGGCTGGAGTCACAGCTAAGATGCTCTAGCTTGTGGCCAGTGGCTGTCCCAACACCTCCCTGGCAGTAGGTGGAGAGAGTAAGTTTGGGTCCATATGCTAAGTCCAGGGGCATGGTTGACAAATGACATAGAAGGACCATTTTTCATTGCTAATCATGAAGGCCACTCCTCTCCTTCCCTCCTCACCCCAAGTATACCACAACCAAGCCACCTGTACCAGGTTCCTTTCAGCCCTGCTCCAATGAACAAATAAAAGGGATCACTATGGAGCATGAAGAGGTTCACTCTCCCAGTGTCGGGCACAGGGCCAACAGTCTTTCCTGCTGGTCTGGGAGCTCCTAAAAGACAAGACTCTGCCTGCCTCTTCATCACTTTCCCCAGCACATGTTCTCAGTACAGAGTGGTGGATGCTCAGAGATATTTATTGACTAAAGGAGCATATCCAGAGGCTGCCACGCTGTTTCTGGCCTTGCAAGGTGATCTGATACAAACCAGAGAAGGATCCTTTTCTTCCTCAGCTTGGAAATGGCTAGACCCAAAGCAAAGCCAGGGCCACAAAGTTCCAATGACTTCAGAGGCTAGAGATGGAAGTCAATGTTAAGCCTGGGTTATCAATGTTTTGGTGACAGAGAACTCCAGGATGAGATGGGGTGGGAAGCAAGGTACATGGTGTGAGACAGCAGAAAGGAAGACTGGCCTGGCTGCTGGGAGCATGGGGGTCCTTTAAGGAAGAAGTCTGGAACCTACAGAGAAAGGCTTCCAACCATTTCGGTGACGGGGCCTCATAGGCATGGGTCGTTTGCTTTGGAGATGAGACTTACACACAAAGCAATTAGAAAACAATGCAAGACTTGTCACTAACTGCACAGGGAGTTTTCTGTGTGGAGAGAGAGTGTTTTATTTAATTTGTTTATTTATTTATTATTGTTATATTCACTGTAGTATTTCTTCTTGGGTCTGACAAGACTCAAGGCACTTTTTCTATTCCAGATATACTTGATGATTAGTCATCAAATAGATGGCATGAGAACTTAAGTGGCCTGGATTAGGACAGGGAGGAATCTGGAGGCCAACTTGGGGAGGGCTTTGAGTAAAAGCAGGAGCCATGGTGTTGCTAATAAATGTACAGTGACAAAAATAACCCCACCTTCTTAAAGGGCTATCACATCACAAGAAGTCTGCGCAGCGAGGACAACCAGAGGAGGAAGCAGAGTTTCCAAGTAGCAAAGAGACTGACTGCCTTACAGTTACCAGCAAGAGGTAGCCTCCTTGTCCTCACGCTCAGCCCAGAGGACTCATTGGAGCTGAAGGTACCTCCAGACTGTATGGGAGGGCCCAGCCAATCAGACTGCTGCACCCTCCAAGCCATTACATTGGTCCGGGATGAGCACATCACCCAAGCTGGGCCAATGAGAACCCTCTTAAAAATTTTTCCTGGAATTCCTGGGGGAAGGGCACTTTTTTTTCCCTTTGGGGTTGCAAAGCTGGATGAGTTGTAAGCCTGGAGCTGCTGGCTGTGAACCTGACCACTGGGTAGGGGGAAGACAGTCTTAAAATGAGACTAACACAGAACAAACCAGAGGATATAGATAAGAAAAGACTTTTGTAAATGCTTAATAATTTTTCAAATATATCTCAATGCATTTTTAAAATTCCCTCTTCAACCACTTAGATTTAGGTTTCTGTCCCTTGTAACTGAAAAATCCAGTTGGTAAGTGATATTGTGAACCAGATCCTGGGTTTCTTCATCCATCATCTGTCCATCCATCCATCTATCTACCCCACACACATGCATTTAATGTAGATAGCAGTTGCTCAATGCACATTTTTACATGAATGAGTGAATGGCTAATTCATCATGATGTATTTAATGACAAAGGTACATCTACCTTCCTTTCATCCTAGTGGAGACTGGTCAACAAAAAGCAAACCAAGTTCTAAACTCAGAACTTGAAACTCAGTCAAAAACTCAGTCTCCAAGGCAATGTTGGGTTTCATCAGTGTCATCAGCCCACAGCCAGATGTGACCCATTCTTTGCCAAACATGATTCATTTGGTCACGCTGGTGCCACAGTTCAAATGGGAGGGTCCAGAATGTCATTGACAAGCATGTGGGTTTTCCTGTTGGAGCAGATTCCGATACTGTGAGCTCTGGGCTGACATGAATGTGAATTGCCAAGGAGGACTTATTTACTTTATGGGTCCTGTTTTGCACCTTGTACCTCGGTAATCTCATTAAGTGTAGACCTGTCTGAGAATCACAAGGCAAGTGCCAGTTCTTTCAGGATGACTCTGTAACTCTCAAGAGTTAGAGCCCTTGGAAGTAAATCAATTACCTATCTCAAAACTGTGTTCGTCCAATAAAAACTGTGACTCACATAGCAGAAGAAATGTATGTAGCCTAGGGCACACAGAGAATTACAAGGAGAGACTAGCTCTAGACTCCTGACTCTCAATCTGATTCTTTTCCTACTATGCCACTCTCCTCCTTGGGCCACAGTCTGAAGCAGGTGGAGTTTGGCTCATTTCCTCTTCCGTCAGTTAGTTACTGATGTTGGCAGTTGATGGAATGCTGCTGCACTGGATTGTATTTCAAATATGTTCTTTACAATGCTTGCCATCATTTGCTTGTGGGACAACAAGAATGGAGGGACACAAATGGTCATAGACTCAGGGGAAGGGGACCTTAAAAGTCACCTTGCCCAACTCCCTTCTGATGTTTGGATTCCTTCTATAGCACCTGGTGATACCCTTGCCAGATTTGCAGGCAGCAGAGAGTAGGGGAGAAAGGCCTGTACTCTTGGTCCTCTCTCTTTCTCCTGACTCCTCCAGGACACAAATTCATCAATTTCCTCCTCAATTGCTCCCTAAAATCATCCATGTCTTCCTCGCTCCCTTATTCCTCTTAAGTAACAAATATTTTGAGCCTCCTCTTAAAGCAAACAAACCAATAAACAAAGAAATTATTCATCTTTCAATTTTGCCACATGCCTAGTGACCTTAACTTTCTTTTTCCTTTCCCCAAATTTCTCGACTCACTTGTGCCTGTTGTTCATACTCCTTCATAATCCATCCATTCCTTTACTTTTGGTAGCCTGATTTCTCTCAAAAGTCATTAGTGATCTCCTACTTAGGAAATTTGGCTTTTTTTAAAAAGTCTTCATTTTCTTGTTTCTTTTGTATTGAATGTTGATCACCCAGTACTCAATTTCTCTTGGTATGCTGTTTCCCAGATTCTCTTTCTTCCCTGTGGGGTCCCACATCTAATTATATTTCTCTTTTCACTTCCTTGGCTCATTGAAGTCTCTTCCCCACAGACCTGGTTTACCTATTGATGGCTCTGTCCATCTAACACTTAATTGAGTGCAAGGTGCTATGCCAAGAACTGGAGATACAGAGATGGATCACATCATTCTTAACCTCAGTGAGCTTACTCTCCATTGGTAGGGCCAAATAAATTCATTTCAACACCATATAATAACAAATGCCAGGCCAGTTACTTCATACATTCAAGGGAATGCAGAACTGAGAGTTGTCAAGGGCCTTGATGATCACCTTATCTATCTCTCACATTTTACAGAAGAGGAAATCGAGTCATAGGGAGAGGAAGTCAGTTGCCTGTGACCCCGCAGAGAGCTGGCTGAATAGCTAAGAGTAGACCTTAAATTTCTCCGAATACATCCTTGTTAGAGAATGGCCAGAGAGGACTTCTCTAGTGAAGTATAAAGGTATTGGGATGCAAAAGAGCATGTGGAGTTCATTCTGAGATACAAATGCGCTTCACAGACTTCTTGCTACAACCAAAGACCCATTTTTGGAAGCTGTCTTTTCCTTGAAATATTCCATCAAAAGGCCAGATAGTAGAGTTCTAAAATTGAGGCATTTTTGATAGAAAGAAAGAGAAACAATATTTACTGAACACTTAATAAGAGCCATAAAATTAAGGTCCAAAAAGTTAAGTGACCCACATAAATTTTGAAGCTAAATCAGGAGTAGAACTCAAATTTCCTGACTTTAGTTTATTGGTCTTTCCATGAAGCCAAGAGCCATTAGCTGACCACCTAAGCTGGAATGCTGGACTATTGCTACATGGGGCCACAAGCCTGAGTGTGGAAGCCCCCTGCAAACCCACTGCCCTCTTCTTTACCCCAAGACAGAGATGGCAGCATGGGCATGGGGCTCTGTGTTTAAAGGGCCCATGTTTGGTTTAATGTTGACATCTTAAAATTCTTAATAATTTGTGAGCAAGAGGTCCACAAAATATGTAGTCAGTTCTGCTCCCAGGCTACAACTTTTGTTGTTGCCACTCAAATCACTTCCCAGGTCACCAATTTGAGTAGTTCACTCTTCTCCCTGTCCTTATGCCCTAGGAAGGGATATTGGACAGATCACATATAGGTGAGTAGGAACTAAGTCAGCTAAGCGCTGTTCTGGGTTCCCCAGACTTTATCCTCCCCAGACATCATGGAGCTCTGTTCCCCTGGCTCACCACAGAGTGTAGGATTCACCTGTCTGGCTTCATCAGACCCAGCAGCCAAACCACCCACCACTTGAACTACCTTCTTTTCTGGTTCAAAAGCCTTTGGCACTTCCTGCCTGGCTGGAGGAGGGTCTAGCCTCTATAGCTGGCATCCCAATACATTCCAACCTGCCTTTGCTCTATGTTCTCTCTCTCAGTGTTCATGCACATGGAGGCTCCACTCTCTTCCTTTGCTAAGCCCATGCATCTTTCCTTTTCCACCCCAGTGTACTTTCATTTTCCACTCGCCTATCCTTCAGGGCCTAGCTGCAACCCCATCTCCTCTGTAAAGGGCCTTCTCTGACCACTCATTCTCTATTTTCTCCCAAAAAGGCTACACAGTTCCTGAAGATGGAACCAGCATCCCATCTCTATTTTCCTCACATGCACCACATTGGTCAGTGCCTTGGTTCTGAGCAGGAAAAAGGCAGGAAATCCACTTCCAGCTGAGGCGGGGTCATGCACTCCGAGACCTAGCTTGTCTGCATTAGGAGGCGGGTCAGTGAGGCCCTTGTCAAACCTGTTTCCCCAGTGCAGGCTCTGGGCCCAGTCCTGTCACAGATCTCACTGGGGGATGTTGGCTCAAATGTTCAGGGAAGGGAGGCCACTTTCCTGGCAAGGGCAGAAGTGTGGTGGTGCTAGGGGTAGGATTTCCAAGCTCCAGAAGAGGAGGCTTACCGTTTCTCTGGCTGAAAAGACTATATCCATGTTTTGGGCACCAGGTGATTAAATGAAAGACAAAAGGTAGAGGACTACCTGGAAGAGGAGGGAGTGGGAACCATGCCAAATGGGAAGTAATTATAGAAACTAGGTATGAGTACGCTGGAGCAAAGAAAGCTTGAGAGAACTTGACCTATGTCTTTAAAATGGTTAAAGTGCTGCTGTGAACTAGCTGAGATGGACCAGTGCTGTGTGGCCCCTCAGAGCCGAAGTTGGGCCAAGGTAAGGAAATCTCAGGGAAGCAGAGGTCTGCTCAAGTAGGAATGTCAAACATGGAAGGGTCCCAAGCGGGAGGAGTAAGCTATCTCTTCCTTAGTAGGGTGTCCACACAATGGCTTCAACCACATCTGATCCTTCAACTCACCTGTTTATCTATAAAATTCTGTCCCCCATATCTCAAAGTGAACTTACATGCTTATCTTTTCTCTATAAGCCTCAGATCCTACTCCAATGTAAATGTATTAGTCATTCTCCACTGTCCCAATTCTGGTCCCATCATCTCTTGCAACCATCTGCTAACCAACACTTCTGCCAGCTGCTTCTATTCCCACCAATCTTTCTCCATGTTGCCAGAGAGATTTCTAAATCTCCTGCTCAAAGCTCTCCAGTGGATTTGTGGTGTCCTTATAAGAAGGCTTAATTCCTTGGCTGTCACTTTCCTTTGGCCACTCTTTGTACAGTGATTTTTCAAGGCCCTTCATGGTCTGACCTGCACCATCTCATTCATTGCCCTTTCCCTTTGGACATTACACTGCATCAGTACTGGATGTTTTAGATCCATACCCTGCTACATGCACCCTACCTCTGGGCCTTTGCACACACTTGTCCCCTTCACCTGGAATTACCTTCTTTCTTATTACCATTCCTACCCAATCCATTCTAACTGGCTAGTCAGTCACCTGTTAGGGCTCAAGTTCAGTGTCTCTTCTTCTAGGAAGCTCTTTCAGAATTTTCTTAGCATTTCATCACTAGCTTTTGAAAAACAGGATTGTGTGTTTATATAATTAAAATACCTGTCCTCTACTCCTCTCCCTCCACCAGTGGACAGGAACCACATTTGTTTTGTTTACTGCATCTTTTGTTGCCTAGTTCTTGACACACAGCAGTTGCTCAATATACATTTGTTGAATGAAAGACTGTTCTTTGGAAAGAGGTTAGACTGGAATTCCTGGTTTGGACCCTTGTCACCTCTGAGACCATGCTTCTCTAAGACACACCTTTCCTGTCCTTAAGTGATATGTTATCATGTGCAACAGGAATTTCCGATGTTCACTTCCTGCTTCAAACAGAAATTCGTGCTAGGCTGTGATGCAAGAGGCAGCAGGAGACTCCTCAGGGATCCAGTATGAACAGTATTTAGTTGCACAATATGATTGCAGAAAAAGGCTCACTGATGAAATGTTTGGTTTCCATAGGATCAAGCTTATGGTAGATACACAAGTAAAGGCAATTAGTTTTTTGCAAGGGACTGTTCAGGCACGCAATCTCTCTAGGTATTATCTCACCTCTATGACTCCTGTAGACCCTGGTGCTCTTCTCTCACTTGGCAGAAACAAATGGACAAAACATCAGTAGCCAATAAAATAAACCTTGACCCATACACCTCACAGCTTACATAAAAATAAACTCAAAATGGACCTGATTTTAAAATGTATATGTAAAACCCTAAAACTTTTGGAAGAGAACATAGGAAAAAATCTTCATGGTATAAAATTAGGAAAGCGGGGGAATGGGTGGGTGGGTGGGGGGACAGAGGGGAGCAAAAAGGGGATGGATGTAATACAACAACAATAAAATTTACAAAAAAAAAAAAAAATTAGGAAAGCAATTCTTAGACATGGTACCAATATCACAATCCATAAAATATTAACTAATTGGATTTTATTAAAGGAAAAGTTTTGCCCTGTGAAAAACTTAGTTAAGAGGATAAAATGATAAATATGGACTAGGAGAAAAGGTTTGCAAATTATATATCTGATAAAAGAGTTATTTTCACAATTAAGAACTCTCTAAACTCAATAGTAATAAAACAATACACTTAAAGAGTAAAAGACTTAGATACTTCACCAAAGAAGATATGCAGATGGCAAACAAATACTTGAAAAGATGATCAACATCACTAGTTATAAGAGAAATGAAAATTAAAACCACAATGAGATATCACTACACACCTATTAGAATGGCTAAAGTAAATACCAATAAAACAAATGAAGGCAAGGATGTGGAGAAACCGGCTCTTTCATATGTTCTCATGGGTATGTAAAATAGAACAGCTACTCTGGATACCTATCTGGCAATTTCTTATAAAGCTAAACATACACTTGTTATATGACTCATGAATCTCAATCCTGGACATTTATTTCAAAGAAGTAAAAACGTAGGCTTACACAAAATCTTCATAGCACATTTTTCCCACACAAACTTATCACACACAAAATGTTCATAGCACATGGTTCACCAAAAATGTCCTGTACACAAGTGTTCACAGCAGCTTTATTTGTAGTAGCTCTAAAATGGAAACAACCAAATGTTCTTCAGTGGGCGAGGATTGAGCAAGCCATGTTACACCCATACCATGGAACTCTATCCAGAAATAAAAAGTAATGAATTATTGCTATATGCAACAACTTGGGTGTGCCTTAAGGGCATTATGCTAAGTGAAGAAAGTGAATATTGAAAGGTTAGATACTGAATGATTTCATTTGTAAAGCATTTTCAACTTAACAAAATTATAGAGGTAAAGAAGAGGTAGGTGGTTGCCAGGAGTGCGGAAGAGCGATAGGACTCTAAAGGGGAAGCACTAGACAGCGGTTTTGTGATGATGGACAGCTCTGTGTCTTGATTGTGGCAGTGGGCATCACACATCCATACATACGAAGACACCCAAAAGAGTGAGTACTTGTGCAGAAACCGCACAAAACTGCATTCATCGGGCCAAGCAATCGGTAATGGATTATAGGCACGTAAAATGTCACCATTGCAGATAGCTGGATGATGGGTTCATGGGTCCTCTCTATACTATTTTTGTAACTTCGTGGGAATCTGTTCATTATTTCAGAATAAAAAAGTTAGCAAAACAGAATGAGAAGGAGGAGGCAAAGGAACCTCATGCTTAGTAAACATCTAGTTTGTGCTAAGTGACCTTAGTTTGCTCATCTGTTTAATGCATATATTGAATGCCTTTCTATACTGAGTACTGTGCTCAAGAATAGAAAAGTAAACAGTTACTGTTTCTTTGATACTTACAATTTAGCTCAAAAAGGTTAAGTAACTTCTGGTTCAATTCCCAGACAGTGTATATAACCAGGTTTCAAGCTAGGTCTCTAATCAGGTCCCCAGCTGGAGGCAGGTGAAAGGCAACCATACGTTGATGTTTCTCTCCCTTTCTTCCTTCCTCTCTTCCCCTCTCTCTAAAAATAATAAATAAAATCTTTTAAAAAATAAAACTGTCTACAAAGCAATTACACTGGGAAGTGATTATATTTTATTTTTATCTTATATTTTGTATTTTTATTTTATTTATTTTTTAAATTTTATTGTTGTTGTATTACATCCATCCCCTTTTTTCTCCCCTCTGTCCCCCTCTCCAGGGAAGTGATTATTAATTACATCACTGGAGGCTGGTTTTGCTTTTGCTGTGTTATGGGACTTTCTGCGGGGCTTCTTTATTTTAAAAAGCATTGAGCTATTGAGAAAGTAATCCGTGTTGCATAATTTTTGTTGTTATGGACTCAATAACAAAAGGAGAGAGGGAGAAAGAAAGTAAAAACAAAAGAAAAGAAAGGTAAATTTCCCCTTCCTCTTCCCAGAAAGTTCATTCAGGTGTTTAGTTATTAGTTCTGGGTTCCCCTTGACCTAGCTGGCTGTGGGAGGGGACGGCTTCTCTGTTAGGTAGATAGGTCCATAAGAGGGGAATTAGAGGCTTCAAGGGCACAAAGCTTAGCCCGAGGGAACTGGGATGATGGAGGATAGAAAAGCTCTGGCACCCACTTCCCTGGAGGTAGCAGGAATTCTGGAGGGAGAGGGGTCCATGGGTCTGTGTGGTGGACTAGGCATAAAACACATGGCCTTGGAGCTGCAGGGCGGCCCAGCAGCCAATTGTACTTTTGAGCCAATTGTACAATTGAGTTGGTGTGATTACCACCCATGGAGCCACCGCCCTGAAACAGAGGGCACTCACTGGCTTGGCCATCAGCATCTGCTTGGCTATCTGAGGATCTAGGACCCTCCTCAGAATTTCTGGACTGGGTAAAGTTCAAATTCATCCAGATATATCAATGTACCCTTGCTTTTTCTAGATTTAATGTAACAGAAGTCTTTTTATATGATAGTATTTAGACCAGTATTTGGTGGGTTAAGCAAAAAGAAAAAAAGAGAGTTGAAATAATTAATAATAATAATATATTTTGTCTTTAATTTTAACTTATAATATATCAGTGTTCTAATATAGCCTTTTATGTAGCTACACTCCGCTGAAGGGAGTTCTCCTTTGTATTTCTTATAGAAACACTATATAATATTGTATCTCCAGATTGTTGTTTCAGCTTCTATGAAGAAGAAAAAAAATTTTTTTAGTTTGTAAAACAATCTGAGAATCTCAAAATTTTGTGAGCCCATGCTACCTATTTCCAATGAATTTCACTTAGTTTTTTAAGTAGCTTTTGCCTGTTTTCACTCATTTATTTTCAGACTAGTTAACGATGAAATTACAATGACAAGTAAACTGGAATAAAGAGGTGAGAGAACCAAGTAACTGAATCCTGCTAAGCAGATGAGCTATCTGGTGAGAGCAGAAGTGGGTGGGTGCAAAGGCCCCCAGCCTTCCATCAGGAACCTTCGATGGGCTCCAGCACCAGCCAGACAGCTGGGAGGGTTTCCGGGTGGAACGGGAGGACTGACTCAACTGGTGAGCCAGCTAAGTGGCTAGATGTCAATGTGAGTTCACACACACACGCACACACACACACACACATACACATGTACACACACACACAATATCATATATTTACAAAAGATGACATCATACTATATTTTTTATTTATTCTGTTTAATTACATAACAATAAATATAAACTGACATCATCACTTTGATTGCATGGTATGGATATTTTTATATTTACCAAATCATTTACTAAAACCTTTTAGGCTTCGTTTTATTATTTTTCTTTTTTATACCTTTGTTTGGTTATTTCTTCAGGACACATTTCTTATAGGAAATGCTGAATCAAAGTGTACCCCTATTAT
Organism: Noctilio leporinus; assembly: GCA_004026585.1. Lineage (NCBI taxonomy): Eukaryota > Metazoa > Chordata > Mammalia > Chiroptera > Noctilionidae > Noctilio > Noctilio leporinus. The sequence continues at coordinate 421,605 of PVIW01000192.1, read as the reverse complement.
TAAGACTTTTGATACACATTGCTACCAACTCTCCAGAAAATATGTACCAATTTACATGCCTCCAATAATGTAACTCCCACACTTTCCTATTGGCCTCATAGCTGCTTTCTACCCCCAGGCTCCTGGGGAGCAATAAGGACTCTTAGGAGGAAAAGGTTTGAAGGATGAGCTGAGGCTTCCCCACAGAGATGCCTAGTTAGCTGAACAGTGGTACCAAAGTGGTAAATCCATTAGGGACAGAAAATACTAGAGAGAAGGTGGAGAGGGGCATGGGACCACCTCTTCCTTTCCCAGATTCTCAGGGCAGTATGGTGTGGTGGAGACAGCCAAGGATGAGATCCCAAAAGACCTGGACATGGTAGGTAGCTCCATCACCTACAGGTTCTGTGACCTCTAGGCAAGTCATTTAACCTCGCTGAGCCTTAGTGTCTTTATCTATAAAATAACATTATTATCTCCATCTGTTTTGCATTACATAGAGCTAGACATGCTGCAGCCTGACTCTCAGCAGGGAATTGCTGCCTTGGCAGGGAAGGAGCTGACCTTGAATTTCTGTGTTTATAACTTGGGTCTTCTTAACATCTAAGAACAAGCCCTTTCCATTCCCCAGCCAGGGCATATAACCAGGTTGCAAGCCAGGTCTCCAGCCACATCCGTAGCTGGAGGCAGGTGAAAGGCAACCATACATTGATGTTTCTCTCTCTCTCTGCCTCTCTCCCTTCCCCTCTCTCTGAAAGTAGTAAATAAAATCTTAAAAAAGAATAACACCTTACTGATAGGATTGCTTAGGACGATTCCATCATGTGTGTTGATTATCGTTGTTAGCATTATTCCAACAACCTGCCTGATTTTAAACTTCAGACTGCCTTGGTCCTGCCTAGCTGTACCTCCTCCAGTGTGACACTTCTTTCACTAAAGTCCCTTTTTTGTACAGAATAACAACACTTGCTAACATCCATTGAGCATTCATTAGATGTCCACTACCATGCTAAGCATTGTACATGTATTATTCCTATTAACAGTCCTAAAAGGTAGGTGTTTATATGGATATTTTACAGGTGAAAAACTGGCTGAGCAAGGTTGAGCAGCTTTGCCAAGGTCACACAGCTAGAATGTGAACAAGCTGGGAATTGAACCTGTCTGTAGACAACAAAACGTTAGTCATTACCAACAACCCTGGGAGGCAATGAAGGCAAGGTATTCAGCCTCATTCCCATATAGAGGAGAAGCTGAGTCTCACAGCATGTCAAGGTCATGCAGCTGGTCAGCAGAACTGTGCCTAGAACCAGATCCCACTAAAATCAGCCCAGCTAAGGCTGTCAACCAAAGGAGCCTCTGAAATGTCGGAAATAGTCATCTGACTTCAAATGTGGGATGAAGAAAAAAAGAGGAGACACCAAAATCTTGGAGCCAGAGTTTAGTGAATTCACTTAATGCCTTTTTGGTAAGAGCCCATGAAACCTCTGTGGAGACAGGGATGACTTGTTCCTGTCCCTATCCAAGGGAGCCTTCAAACATGTATGATGAAAAGTATAGGAGTTAGGAAGGGGCACTTCCTGCCATATCTGGAAAGACTTCGCAGGGGGTGCATTTTCAATTGTCCTTAAGGGTTCATATAATTTGAACAGACAGAGCTGGTGGTGCTTGGATACCTGAAAGGTGGATAGTTCTGACTTTAGGCTGACACATGCCAGATGGCTATTGAAAGCTAAGAAAACACTTGCACTGGGTTTACATGCTTAGTGATGCTATTTTCAAACTATCCTTGCTGATTTCCTTCCTGTGTCTGTATACCGATACCTCCTCCCACAAGCTCTCAATGAGCAACATGCTGCAGGAAGAAATCTACTGCTGTGTATGAGGAACCTGAGTTCTTTACCTCAGCAGCAGGGGTGCCATCATTCCTTTGCTGAGCTCAGGTCAGACATTGAGCATTGAGCATAGCACTAAGAAATGGTACTCTAATTGTTCCACGTGGTAGGAAGAAAATGGCCCTCCAAAAGATACCCATTTCCTAATCCCTAGAATCCGTGAATGTTACCTTATATTGCAAAGGTGTGTGTGTGTGTGTGTTGGGGGAATCTTTGTAGATGTCATTAAATTAAGAATCTTGAGGCGGGGAGATTATTCTGGATTATCTGACTGATCCCTAAAGGCAAGCATGCGTACAATTGAGGGAGGCGGAGAAAGATTTCAAACACACTGGGCAGAGGTGATACAAAGATAAAGAAGAGCAATTTGGAGATGTGTCCACAAGCCAAGGAATGCTGATGGCAGACCAAAGTTGGAGGTGACAAAAAATTAAGTTTTTGCTAGAGCCTGTAGAGGGAGTGTAGCTTTGCCCAAGCCTTGATTTCAGCCCAAAGACTGATTTTGAACTTCTGGCCTCCAGAACTATGAGAGAATAAATTTCTGTTATTTTAAGCCACCAAGTTAATGTATTTGTTATAGAAGCCACTGGAAACTAATAACCTCAGTATTAATTTTTCTTCTCTTCACAATCTTTATGAGCTCTGAAAAAACACACATGCACACACATATATAACAAATAACACATATTTCCATATACATTAGTTCATTGACAATAAGAAAGGTCTCCATTATGAGTAGAAATGTTTAAATCAGAATCTAATGCCTAGTAAGACCATGCTCAGAGGTTTACTATACAGGGATGTTAATTCTACATGGATGCTAATTAAGAATCAGTCTGCTCCATTACCTACAAGAACATTATCTGTCTGATGTTTTCCTCAGTTCATCTTCAGTAGTCCATAGATGGGATAAAAACATGTTGACCCTTTCATTCTAAGGAAATGTTTGCCTCTACATAGTTTTTTGTTTTGTTTTGCTTTGATGGTTCTAGGGCTGCAGTTTTCCTTCCTTTGGGAAGACACTGATAAAGAAGCATAAATTCAGCCTGTCATAAAATTAGTACACAGGCAGAATTAGTATCCAAGACCAGCAAACTGAAAGCAATAAATCATGTCATCTCAGTAGATTGCTCATGGAGTCAAAATTAGAAAAAAAATCCATTATGAGAAATGAAATTCTTAATAATGAAATCTTATTCATGGATGGAAGTGCGTTGAGGCAGTTTTGAAATATGACTCGGTGAGCTTTGGAATGTTAATATCTGAGGATTTAGAAGATGGATGTCATAGATAATCACAATGTAAATATTAAATTGTGAGTCACTGTGCTGCTTATTTTTTAATATTCTACACATGCGACACTCAGGAGAAAAGATGCAAGAAGATGCAGAAGACATGAAGCAACCAGAAAAATCACTGTCAAAAATTTTTCAGCAGGCTGGGCCTCCCTGGGTGCTCTGCTAGGGTTGAAGGCATTGTACCCAAGCCCTGTCTGTCTCATTTCACAGATGAGGAGCCTGAGGCCTAGAGAACCTAAGTTCTGTGGTCTATAGAGAGTTTGTGTGTGGTAGAAATCTTACTCCTAGGCTTCTACCCCTTCCTATGACCACGACTGCCCTGCCCCACTGCCGATACAAATCTGCTTACCTTGTCAAAGCCAGTGCCTCACTGCCAGCCTGCCTTCTGCATTTGCTAAATCAAGGTAATGTTTAACGGGCATTTACTGGGTGGGAGTAAGACCCTGACCGTTTCATACTTGGCTGGGTAAGAAAAAACTACTGTTTAGAGCACATTGATCTGGCTCATTAGGCCCTACACCAGTTATCCTTGGGAATCAAGATTCAAGTTGTGTTCAGGCACCAGAAGAGCTGGGAATGAGCAAGACTTCAGTAGCCCTTCCATTGAGCCATAACTTAACTACACTGTGGCCTAACTTGACCTCTAATCACCACTGTCTTTATATACAGAAACCCGAAAGGAATTCCACTTAAGTTAATGCACTATACACCTTCACTTACTGCCTAACACCAGACTCCTCCATCCTGAGCAAATGCAGCAAGGGGGCGGGTATTCTGTTTTTGAGAATGGGTAACTTATTTTAGTAACTGCAAAGTCCTGGGGGGAAAAGAAAAAAGCTTATCACATTTCCTCAGTGTGATAAGCCCTGGGGAGGCATAGCCAATGGAATCCATGCCAGTTGGGTACAGAGAAACTACTTAGTAAGGATCTCCTGCAGTCAAATCAGCAGCTGAGGGGTATCTCAGCAAGAGATCAACATACTATTTGTTCATGTCCTGTCTGCACTTTGGACCTTGGTGGCAGGCCTAGTGATGATGGGTATTTTATAGAAGAGGGTCTCTACCCTTCAATAGCTCTAGATGCTCCAACACATGGTCAAACAGTAGATGAAGAATAAACAACACTGGTGACATTTATTTGTTGATTCATTTATTTAACTGATCCTTTTGGAAATTCTCCTTTCCCCTGGCCTTGTGCTTTCATGTGGAGGGGGGTTAGAGTAACACTTTGGCTTCTCTCCATTCACCTCCCCATCCCAAAGGGAGAAGGAGCAACTTGTCTAGAGAGTTTGGAAGCCAAGCTTTGCACACTCAGCTCAGCCTCTTGTTCTTCCTTTTGGGATTTGTCTGCCTGCAAACAGCACCCCTTCCAATCTATGCCAAGTGCATAGACATTCTAATGCTTGCAGTGGTCCAGAACCACCAAGAATTGTGATTAAGTAAGTCTCTCATTCAGGGGGTGATGTATTACAAGCCTAGTGGCTAGCAGACCTAAACCTCTTTCTCTAATATTAGTTTTTGTCACCCAGAAAGCTGAAATTTTTATCCCTATGTGCCTGACTTTTGTGTGTGTCTCTCATAATATGTTCTGAACTTGGGTGGAAGAAAAATAAGGCGTTATTGCTTGTCCCAAACAAATCCAAAAAACAATTAAGCATCTGCTTTGTGTATTCAACAATGCAGGACACCAACCCTTGAGTCAGAGCCACAGACTGGAAGACTAAAGGCAGAGGTGGACAAGAAAACAGGAGGTCATGATACAGTGAGACAAGTGCCATGCCAGCGTGCTGTGGATGCAGAGGATGGCAGTCACCTGGTCCTAGGATCATGGGAGGCTTTGCACAGCACAACCAATCTTCCTCTTCCTCTTCTTCCTCTCCCGGCCCCAGCCTTTTCTTCCTCTCTCCCCTCCACTCTCACTAAAATCTCCTGACTGCCTATTATTTACCAGACACTGTCTTAGGTGTTATGGGGGATTGACACTGGATTCCTATGACCCCCATGCCACTCCGTGAGTTCTGGGCAATGGCTTATGAAATAAGTCAAGTCTATCTTTTCTCATTTCCTGATGCTTCCTTTTCCCAACCACCCAGCAACCCAGTTCCTTCACCGCCTCCTGGTTGTTCAAAGTCCCTCCTGATCCCCCTCTACCCTGGCCTCTGCCTAGAGGAAGTGCCTCTAACCTCAGAATCACCTTTAGTTTCTATCTACCTCTCCCAAATTAAAACTGTTGTCTTCTCAGGACCTCTCAGACAGATGCCCTGGGATTAAACGAATTCTCTTCACTGTCCTTGCCCTCTGTCATGGGTTGAATTGTGTCCCCCCAAAAGATGTGCTGAAGTCCTTACTGCTGGCGCTTGTAAATGTGACCTTATTTGGAAATAGGGTCTTTGAAGATGTAATCAACTTAAGATGAGAGCATGTTGGATCAGGGTGAGCCCTAATCCAATGACTGTCTTTATAAGAGGGAGATTTTGACATGGAGAGAAAGGCACTATGAAGGAGGCAGACTGGAGTGATGTATCCACCAACTAAGGAACAGCAAGGATTACCATCAAACACTAGAAGGTAGAAGGAGGCAAGGAAGGGTCCTCCCCTAGAGCCTTCAGAGAGTGTGGCCCTACCAACACCTCCATTTAGCCTTGAGCCTGCAGAACTGCGGGAGAATAACTATTCTTTCAAGTCACCCACTTTGGTATTTTGTCATGGCAGCCCTAGGAAACATCTATCCTGCTACATATGTTTACTTGTAAGGACAAGTGAATAATGTCTGATTCATGGCATTTCAGGTGATACTGGTCCCCTTCTCTGTGAACTGTCCTCACCTGTAGTCCTCACCAAATCCCTTGGTGATCATGGCAAAATCAAGCTATTCCATCACAGATGACTGGCTGGTCGGAGCAGGTGAGTGACTGCGGGCCAACTCAGCCATTGCATAATAACAAGCAAGTGGTTTCTCTTTCAATAATCTGAATAAAGAGGCCCAGAAATAGTGACAAGGAAGTGGTGGGTGCTAGGCCTATAAAATCTTATGGGGTCAAGGCTGGAGTCAACATCATGTGCAAGCAGAAGCTGTGAGGAAACAGAAACTAGGAGTAAGCAGAAGGCCCCACATCGCAGAGAGAACAGGACAGAGGTTCAGGGGCACAGAGACAAGAGGGAGAAAATAGTGACCATGGCTACCTTGGTTTTTGAGGGTGTCTCAGTGCTCAACTCCAGTCCCACAAACAACTTTATAGCAGGCAGTAGAAAGCTACAGAAGGTTGAAAGGAGTGGCAGCATTTCACTCTCTCATTTTATTCCAAGTTCTGTCTCTCCTGCCATCCCACCTGCTCTCTTTGTTGACAATCTACACCTCCAGTGGAGTCAGATTCATTAGGAACTCAGTGCCCTTGGGTATGGCCTCTGCTTTCAGCTTGAGAAATCCAGATTTTGCCTGGATTCGCCATCTAGTCAAAGCACAGTGCGGCTTGCTTTCATTTAGAAATGGAGATGGCAGTTAACCAATTTGGCCTCTCACAGGCCTTGCTTCTATATTCTTGAACAACTTGCACCACAGCAAGCCAGCTTGGCTGGTGACCATGAACATCACCCTGTCACTATAACTGGAGCCCAACAAGCTGTAACTAACAGCAGATTTCACCAGTGTCTTATCCTCTGGTGATGGCAAAGCTGAGGGGATGCAGCTTTTCTCATCAACACACATAGTTTAGTGTGTAGTGCAGGGTGGTGGTGGAAAGAGAAGAACAATGATTCCTATTAAATGTCACAAATCAATTTCCTTGTTGAAAGAAGTTGGAATAAATTTTGGCCAGTGGAACCTTAGTGATTATATTTTCTATGAAGTCATGAATATTCCAGAGTTGGATCCTGGTCAAAATTAAGGCTGAGTTTCCCCTAATATTTTTCCGTTTTTCTCAGTTGCCTTTGTACCTAGTAACAGTCAACATTTATAAAGCATTAATTGTATGCACAGTGGATGCATTCCTTCATTTAATCCTTACAACTATCACTTTATGAAGTAGGTTCTATTACTATTCCTATCATACAGATAAAGAGCTGGGAGGCTCAAAGTGGTAAGGTCTCTTGCTACAAGTACACAGAAAGTGAGTTTCTAAGACTCACATCCCATCTTGATTCCTTCAGGTAGGCAGGAATCTGAAAACACCTTTGAAAAAATACCTGTATGAAATTTTGAAAGCCCTTGAGCCTGCAGCTAGTTCCTAGGCCCTGAACTTAATTCTTGTCAGTGACTGTATTGGTAAGGAAGGTCACAACTTGTCACACAGGAGATAGTCCTGCCCTTGTCATCAGATATTCTGGGCCTAGGCTCTTCTACTCTCTAGCCTGATGCCCTTGGGCAACTGTGACACTTCCCTGAACCACAGTCTATAAAGTGAGATGCCAGTCCACGCTCTGCTTACTTCAAAAAGATGTTATAAATCTCAATCTAAATGAAGCGAAAGTGTTTTTGCAAACTGTATAGAAACACAGATGATATTCTTTAACTTTAGTCAACCTTTCTTGAGCACTTAATCTGGGCTGGGAAATGTGCTAGGCACTAGGGAGATGAATAAAAATGGATAATATAGGGTTGCTTATTCACTCAACAACTGAATATTGAGTGGCTCCATGGTACTGGCGATGCATTGGGAATTAATCTGTGTCTGACACAGGGCCAGGTTTGATGGTCATGGTGCACAAAGAAGATAGATGCTCAAAACATGAATTTAATAATGCTTCGTAGTGCTGTTAGAAGAATTACAGGTGCCATTGGGGCACCTACCAGTGGGTCCTAACCTGGTCTAGGAGTCTAGGCAGGCTTTGCTGAGGAAGTGATACTTAAGTGTCTTACAGGAGCATAGAGGCCAGGGGGAGATGACCATGTAAACCAATAAATACTGAGGTATGATAGATGGATACAGAAGATAGAGAAGGAAGCCTTGGATACATATGTTAGAGTCACGGTAGAGTTCTCACCTAGTTTGGAGTGTTGCTGTCACGATTTGGACACATCCAGAAAATTTCCCGTAGGAGTTGGTATTTAAATGTGTGACTCCAAACAGGTGACTAAGATTCAAAATGGCAACCAACAAAAAATAGTAGGAATACTTCCTGTTTTACCTTCCTTCTCCCTCTCATTCTGCCTCTCCCTACTGCCCCACACACCCTTAAGAATCTGGTTTATGTGGCAGGTAAATAAGGAGGTGATCTTCACACTTCAGACCATATTAACTGTGGTTCCTAGAGCATCTCATTACCAGATCTTAGTGATTTATATAAAATGATGAAAAAGACTTACTTTCCCTTTAAAAAAATTTTTTTTAATTAAAAAAAAGATTTTATCTATTATTTTTAGAGAGAGGGTAAGGGAGAGAGGCAGAGAGGGAAAGAGAAAGCAATGTATGGTTGCCTTTCACCTGCCTCCAGCTATGGACCTGGCTGGAGACCTGGCTTGTAACCTGGTTGTGTGCCCTGGCTGGGAATTGAACCAGCAACCTTTGGATTTGCAGGCCAGCACCTTATCCACTGTGCCACCAGCCAGGGCTTCACTTTCACTTTTTAACTGAGAAACTTTTTTGTATATAGTAGATGAGAGATGGAACAAGATTGCAACCATACGTTGATGTTTCTCTCCCTCTCTACTTCTCTCCCTTTCCCTCTGAAAAATAATAAAATATTTAAAAATAAAATAAAATAAAACCTCTGTCAGTATCTGCCCTCTCCAAGACTTGAACTCCAGAAGAGCAGAGACTGTACTTACATGTTTTAGCTTGTGCTTGGCACATAGTAGGAGCTCTATAAACATTTGTTATCTAAAGTGTTCCCAGTGAGCACTCAGCCACTCATGCCCACCCCAGCCCTCCCTGCTGGTTTAGTACCAGAGAAGCTCTGTGCTGATAGATGTGGTTTTTTTGTTTTTGCTTTTTTTTTTTTGTTTTTTTTTACATTTCAAATGGTCATTTTGGCGCCAATGTTGAAATAATTATAACCAGAGCCCTTGCTTTTTTTTTTTTTTTTTTAAGTCCCAATCCTTTCCAGGGCTATGGAAGAAACAAGGCTAAAATCAAAAGTTCAGTCAAAACGAAGTCAGTTGCCACCCATCGTGTAATAATGGGGATTAGCAAACCCTAATGTGGAATTTTTTTCAAAGCCAAGAATTGTTAAACATTGTGAAGTTAGTTCTTCTCAGAGTAATTTATGGGGCTGAACCACCTTTGGTTCCTTTCGTAAACTATTAGTTTAGCTGTATCCATTCATTTGTGCATTTGTTTGGACAGCACTTCTAGGCGTTAGCATGTGCCAGATCACGTGCAAAGCATGGCTGGGGACGTGGAGATGGATGTGTGCCAGGAGACCATGGCCAAGTAGAGGAAAGAGGTTCTATCCAAGAATGGCAAGGCTGACTCTAAGAGGTCGGTATTTATGAGCCTGTTTGATTCAAGCCTGTCACTGCTGCTAGACAGTAACCCCAGGAAGCCAGGGAATTGGTGTTTTTATCTTGCTCAGCATTGAATCCCCAGTGCTGAATGGTGCTTGGCGCATAGTAGGAACTCAATTCTATACATTTGCAGAATGAGGGAAACAGTGATATTGAAAAAACATTTAAAAAATACTACTATGGGGATTAGAGAGGTAGAACTTAGTCTCAGCTGGGGAAGTTACATGGTTGAAGCTGAGAGGAATTGTCCAGGTGTTTTTGCTGCTACTTTCAGCACCGTTTTCAAATGAGGAAAGTGTCACAGAGAAAGTGATTTCCCCAGGGTCACACAGTATTACCAGCTGAATTTTACTCCTCCAAATTCATATGTTGAAACACCCAGCACCTCAGAATGTGACTATATTCGGAAATAGGCTCTTTAAAGAGGTAAGTTAGGCCCTGGCTGGTAGCACAGTGGATAAGGTGCTGGCCTGTGAATCCAAAAATGGCTGGTTCCATTCCCCAACCAGGGCACATAATCAGGTTGCAAGCCAGGTCTCCAGCCAGGTCTGTAGCTGGAGGCAGGTGAGAGGCAGCCATACATTGATGCTTCTCTCCCTCTCTTCCTACTTCCCTGCCCTTCTCTCTAAAAATATTGAATAAAACCTTTAAAAAATAAAATAATAAAATGTTAAAATCTTTAAAATACAAAAAAAAAAAAAAGAGGTAAGTTAAAATGAGGTCATATGGGAGGGTCCTAATCCAGTATGACTTGTGTCCTTATAAGAACAGAAGATGAGGACACAGATGCCATGCATAGAGGGAAGACTATGTGAAGACACAGGGAAAAGATGGACATCTATGAGCCAACAAGAGAAACCTCAGAAGAAATCACCCTGCGGACACCATGATCTCAGACTCCTGGGTTCCATAATTGTGAGAAAATAAATTTCTGTTGTAAGTCACCCTGTCTGTGGTACTTTGTTATGGCGGCCCTAATATATAAAGTGAATGAAGGCAAAGGACAGCAGCTAGGTCTGCTGAATCTCCAACCTAAGCTCTTTACATGATACCACTTGGCTGGTCCATTCAGTGCTCTCCCCAATACTCACCCTTGATGGGGACAATGACAGTGACGGAAAAAAGCTAACCCGTATATAGTGCCTATTGTATACCAGGCACTCTTCTCAGTGCAGATGAGGAAACTGAAACACAAAGAGACTGAGCAACTTGCCCCCCAAAAAATACAGCTGCTGGAGCTAGGATTCAGGCCCATGCAGTCTTCTCCAGGAACATGCTCTATTTACCATGCAATTCTACTGTGGTAGGTCTACAAGCCAAAAGCATTTTCAAAGATGAGAGGTAATCATGACACTTCAAGCCTCACTGGGTTTGCTTTCTTAAAATCACTGGTTCTGCATACACTTATCCCAACCTGAAATAGTTCAGTGGAGGCATAAAACAAGCAGAAAGGAGTGTGAGGATTTATTTGTTCCAGAATCCCAGATCTGAAACCTCCCTCAAGTTCAAAAACATCTTTTAATTCAATCCTTGAAAGTGAACAACCAAATCACTTCAGCTAAAGCAGTTTCCTGTGAGAGAGCTGGGTTGGAATCTTCTTGTTACCACTTACCAGCTGAGTGACTTGGGATTTATGACATTAATGTGAACCTCAGTTTCTATTTCTTCTGGGAGATGGGAAAAATAACACGTATTGTATCGATTAGACATAGTGTATATAAAAACATTGTCACAGGTGCCAATGCACAGGAAGTGATCAATAAAGTTCTTATTAGCTAAGCAAAATGTCCATACACAAAGCCTCTCTGCTCTGTGAAGCCTTGCTGTATGTCTTATCCCGGCCTGTCCAAATTAATTGCCTTGCTCCTCTGACTCTTTAAGGAAGTTGCTTACACTTCTATTTGTCACTCAACTTGTCCTTCCTTGTATCATAGAAGTTGATGACACACCTATCCATTCACCTACCCACTCAATAAGACTGTTATCATTTTCCATGTCCTTGTACTGTGCTGGGCACTGGGAAATCAGAGATGGATTTGACGTGGTTCCCACCCTCAAGGAGGATGATGAGCTTTTGGGGCAACTCATGGCTGCTGTGCCCAATAGGTAGGAGTGCCATAATAATGATCATAATAATTTAACAATTATAAAATTGTATTCATGGGGAAAACCAGCACTTTGCTAGATTTCTAGACACATATTATGATTTAGTGTTAATTTTATAGACTAAGGGAGTGATAACGTTTTCTGTGCCTTCCCAATTTAACTTCTAAAGGTCCTAGTCTAGTTCAGTTTGACAACAGATATATTAAGAAATAATTAATAACAAAGGCTGTGTTAGAGCGGGGTCAGAAAAGCTCTGTTTTCTGGGGGCTGGGTAAGAGAACCCAGTCCGCACTGCATCACTGAAGCTCCCCAGGGCCAGGGACCAAGCCTTATCCTAGCTTCATAGCTGTCCTTTGAGTTGAACAGAATAAGGTCAGTGCAGACCTTAAAGGGACGTAGGGAGTGCAGGTGGAGGTCTCTTGCCCCATCCTCCTCTAGTCTGAGCTGTGGGATTCATGATTTTCTGTTTTGTACATAAAAAACAGACTCCCTCCCCTTCACCCCTGGACCGTGGAATTAATGACCGAAGGTCGCATAAGTGGAGAGCGGCAAATGTTTTAATAGTTAACATTCGTTGATCCCTTATTAGATGTCAAACATTGGCTGGGGGCCTTTACAGGATGGGGTATGAAGGTCAGGAGGACACCTACCTAGGCAAGCCTTGCAGTGTAGACCAGCGGCAGGGACTTCACCACAGAGACTGGCTGGGTGGGGGCGGGGTCTACGACTCGCGGGTGGCAAGAAAGTCCCGCCCCAGCCGAGGAGAGAGCAGGGATTGGCTTTCCTGAGGCCGATTGACAGTAAAGGTGCGAGCGGAGGCAGCGGCGGAGGCGGGCCGCCAGCAGGAAGTGGGATACTGGAGGCTGGAGGCGGGCTGGAGGGACTTCTGGGGAGCGGGCTTCCTCCGCCACTTACCCGAGTCGCCACGGTCACTGGCGAGATGGAGGGCCCCGGTCAGGTGAGTGCGGCTGGCGCTGGCTGCTCTGGGAGCCTGGAAAGAGGTGGCGGCTGTAGGGAGACTGGGGCGTGGGTTGATGAAGCTCCCAGAGACGCCTTTGGGGGCGGAGAGGCCGGGGCCGGGTGGGAGAAGCCTGGAAACACTGGGAATGATGCTGGGAATTCTGTGTAGCGACCAGGAAGGAGAGGCCTGGAGCGAGGATTGAGTGCCTTCTCCAGTCTCCCAGCCTCCTTCCGCGGGCCCGGGCACCCCCCTGGGACCGGTACCCCGGTCCCTGGCAGGGACCGCTCGCCGTGAGGCCGGGGAGGGGCGGCTGGCCGATCCCGGGAGCCGTGTCAGGTGTCACACCTGAGTTGGACCCGCTCGTCTTGACCTTGGGCTGGAGTTGTGCGGTTCTGTTGATTTCTTTCCCGACCGAGGCGCCTGGGCCCCCGCCTTCGCCCCACCCAGCCCTGTTTCAGGTTTTGTTCCCACCTCCTTGCTGACTCCTTGAGAGAATTCAGGCGGTTTGTTTAGGCTGGAGAAAGGGAGGGGGGAGGTACGACGTACCGCGATAACTATCCGCAAAACCCCGAAGGACTCCATTCTGTGGAGGAGATAGTAGCCGAGGCCAGATGTAATTCCAAAGAACAGAACAAGCTAGTAGGGGAGAGTTACAGGAGATACATGTTAGCTCCATCAGAGGGAGATTCTTGTCTTTTTCTTTTTAAAAAACATTTTACTTAGTCATATTTTAGAGAGAAGAGGAGGGCGGGAGAAAGAGAGGGTGAAAAACATAAATGTGTGGTTGCCTGTGGCCCGCAACCCAGACACATGCTGGGACCGGGAATTGAACCTCAACCCCTGTGTTTGGGCGCCGGTGCTGCACCCACTGAGCCACACCGGCCAGCTTTTCTTTTTTAACGGCCCTTTGTCATTGAAGGCATATATTGTAGCTGTTCACATCATATTCGTTGACTAAATGAAGAATATCTAGATTCAGCCAACTTTTAGTGAGTGTTTAGCATGTGCCATATGCGTTTATATGCATTATTTTATTCCAGAATTGAAACATCCTTAAGAAGATGACATTATCTCTGTATACAGATGAGAAAACTAAAGCTGTCTCCAGTTGGACCGAGTTAGGTAGTGGGTTTTCTGTTGCTAGTGGGACTCAGGCAGTTTGAGGTGATTGGATTACTTGGCCTCTTAAGGAAAAGTCTTTCCAGTCTTGAGGGTGTTTCTTATGCTCCCCACTTCCCCTTCTTTCAACAGTCTGATGTAGCTTTAAGTGAGGAACAGGACATGTATGGAGTTGTCCAGGCATTCTTACAAGGTGTTCTTGGATTTTGACAGAAAAAGAAATGGTTTGCAAGCTTTGCAGGATTTTGCAAAAGGGTGTAGGATCCTCATGGGGGAACTACATCTTTTTGTTTTCAACGTTTCAAGAAAAAGTTGGTAGGAGAAATTATATCGTAATTACTGCCACTCATATACAAAAAACCTTTAGGTGTTTACCGGAAGATAACCCTGCCCCAGTTCCATGACAGATGGAGGGAGAGAATGATTCAGAGGTTCCAATTAATGGGGCAAGGTAGAGACATTATTGTTGTTAATAATAATTGCTATTACAACAATAGTGTAAAGATCTTACCTTTGTATGGTGCTTTACAGTTTGCAAAATATTTCCCCATTCTTGATCCTCACTGTGACTGTGTGAGTTAAGAGGAATTATTATTCTAGTTTTAGAGATTGGAACTGAAGCTCAAAAAATTGAAGTCAATTTGTTGGAAGTCTAATAGCTGCTAAGTAACAGAGCCAAGACTTCACTCATTCTAAGAGGGGTTAGGCACTGTTACAGGTGCTGGAGATAAATCAGTGAACAAAACAGACAATACCTTCCTGCTCTGGTTGAAGTTGGTTTTCCTGGCTCCAGCCTCAGAGCTGGGTTTTTTGCCAAAATTTGCCAGTACAGGCATCCCCCCCCCCTTTTTTTTTTTTTTTTGAATTGTAACATCTCTGCTTCTTTCTTTCTTTTTTTATTTAATTTTATTGTTGTTGTATTACATCCATCCCCTTTTTACTCTCCTCTGTCCCCTTCCCCACCCACCCACTCCCCCACAAAGTCAATCCCACATGTTGTCCATGTCCATGGTTCTTCCATACTAGGTTCTTGACTAAACTGCTCCCCTTTGCCTCTTCCTCCCCCTCCTCCCAAGACATCCCTTTTTTTATTGCGCTTCATTTTATTGTGCTTCAGATACTGGGTTTTTATAAATTGAAGGCAAGACTCTATCACCAAATAGGTTACAACTCCTTGAAGGCTTAGATGATGGTTAGCATTTGTTATCAATAAAGAATTTTTAAATTAAGGTATGTACATTGTTTCTTTAGACAATGCTAGTGCACACTTAATAGACTACAGTATAGTATAGTGTAAACATAGCTTCTATAAAATATTTGTGACTCGCTTAATGAGGTACTCACTTTATTGCAGTGGTCTGGAACTGAACCCCTGTTGTCTGGAAGGTATGCCTGTCCCACCTGGTCCTCAGTTTCCTCTCTGACCTCATTTTTTATCATTTTATTGAAAAAAATATTTTATTTTTTTAGAAAGAGGGGAAGGAAGGGAGAGAGAAACATTATCAGTTACCTCTTACATGCCCCCAACCGGGGAACTGGCTGGCAACATAGGAATGTGCCCTGCCTGGGAATTGAACCAGTAACACTTAGGTCCACTGAATGACACTCAACCCACTGACTGGCTGAACACTAGTCAGGGCTTTATTACTTTCTTGGTTACTCAATCAATCCCAGCCATACTGGTCTTTGTATTTACTAGTTGCTCTGCCAGGAATACTCTTTCCTCATATATCCATGTGGCTTATTTCCCCACCTCTTTAAGGCCTTGACACAAATGTCACCCCAGTGTGACAAGCCCTCCCCATTATCATCATTACCAGCCACTTTCCCCAGTCTTCCTTGCTTTGTATTTCTTTTCAGCATTTCATACAATTTAGCATACTTCTTTGTCCTGTTTGTCTCTTTCTCTCCACTGAATTAAGTGTTATGAGGATGTTTATCTCTTATGTTCACTGCTATGTGCCCAGCACTGGTGGGTACACTGTAAATAATTGCCCAATGAATGAACTTGGAAACTGAACTCGGTACTTCTGTTAATGTCTTGAGAAATGTTCAAGGTTTCCCATCAGACCTGTCTGTTTTTATTTGATTTGATAACCTTGTAAAACAGTGACCCTCAGCAGGGTTTGAATATGATTTTGTAGATTTTGGTTTTCTCTTAAACTAATGCCCATTGTAACTTTAAAAGTACTTACTATTTAGAAAAATACTAATTTGATTACTAATCAAATTAAAAATACTAATGAGATATCATGAGAAATATATTATCCCTTATGTCTAAAAGATGTTTCTTTTACCTATTGCTTTGTAACAAGTCACCCCAAAATGTAGTGATTTAAACCAGTGATTGCCATGCTCATGGACTCTTGTGTCAGGAGTTTGGACAGAACGTAGCAGGGATGGTTTGTTTCTGCACCACCGTATTTGGGGCCTCTGCTGGGAAGACTTGCAAACTGGGATGATACAGTATCTGGGGCTGGTATCACCTGGTGTTGTCTTCATTCACGTGCCTGGCAGCTGATGCTGACTTTCAGTAGGGACACCTACATGTGGCCTGGGACTCTGCACAGCATGGTGGCTGGGTTCCAAGAGTGAGCATCTCAAGAGGAAGAGGAAGCTGCCAGTTTCTAAGGTCTGGCCTGCAAACTAGCAGAGTTATCACCTCTGCAGTATTTAGTAGTGAAGCATCACAGAGCTCAGATTTGAAAAGAAGGACATATACCCTCTCCTTTTAATGGAGGAGTGTCTAAGAAGTTGGGGGCTTTGCTATAAAAATCACCACAGATGTATCCATAGCTCTCTTGCAATTTTTATGATGTCTTGTTGTCCTCTGTGAAGATCATTCAGCTAGCTTCATGTTTCTCGGTATTCCTTTATTTGTGGGGCGGGGGTGAGGGATGGATCTTATCTGTTGTGTTCACTACTGCATTCCTGTGTCTATAACAGCACCTGGCACATAGCAGGCATTCAGCAAATACCTGATGAATTACTGAATGGGTTGTAGTAGGAATCATGTCTTATTTATCTTTTATCCTAGTTACTCAGTACTGTGATTGGTGTATAGTAGGTGTTGTTTACATTTTCCTGAATGAAAGATGAATGAAAACTCAGGAGTTTGCTGGCATCCTGAAAATTTGCTTAGCCTTTTATTACCTTATTAAAATTGTAGGTAGCCATGTAGCAGTTATGCTTTCACTGCCAAAAAGGGTGTTTGTGCAGTGAAGTCTTTACCAGTACAGTCGTCATTAATGGTTCTTGTAATCGTTACTCTTGGAACCATGCAGACCTGGGTGAATGAAGGCTACTTGCCTGAATGTGTTTATTGCCAGAAGCTGCAATATCCCCCCTCTCCCCAGTGGACAGTTCTTCAACTCCAAACGTGCTGACTTGACCTGTCTCTACACCTGAGCCTTCTGAGGGCCCCTTCTTTTCTGGACTCTGGAAGGTGCCTCAGTTGCCTCAAGCAGTGAGGATATTGAGGGCTACTTTTCAATCTTTCTTTCCCAATAAAAGCTTTTAGTTGTGTATTAGGCCCTTGGCTGTACTAAAGCCAGGGACCTCCGTAGCCCCTCTGGAAAAAAATAGGGTAGATAATGAGCCACCATCTTACAGTAAACGTGAACTCTGAGACTTTGGCCTTGTTCCTAAGGAGTTTACATTTCAAAGTGTTAAGAATGAAACAATTAGAGAATATCATTAATTTTTTTTTAATAACCAGAGAGTAATTTCTAAGAAGGATTTAGTACCATGAGGTAAAGTTTGCTTTAATCTTTGTGATGAGCATGCATAGTGGTTTATCTTAAACATCTTTATGGGACTGTCTCCAGTCAAAGGTAACCTCCCCCAAAGCAGGTCATCTCCTTTTTCGCCTGTAGCTCTTGTGGGAAATTTTGGGAAGGAGCTAATCTAGAGCAAAGGCACGGTAACTTAGAGCTCTGGTCTCTAAACTTTTTGATTTTGTACTCTTATTATTTATAGAAGTGAAAACTGAAATCAGTTACATCACTAACAATAGGGAAATGGTTGAGTAAATTATGCTAGACCTATACAATGGAATCATATTCAACTATTACTGACCAGCAGAGTTGTACATTGTCAGGTGGGACAAGCAAGTTGATTAATGCAGTTTTTCTCTAACACAAATATAAGAAGAAAATGATAAAAGCCTCTGTGTAGATATACTTACAAATAATGTTATATATGTTAGAGTATATACGCAATGAGAAAGGATACACCAAACTGTTAATAAGAGTATCTCTGGTGATGTAGGATTGGAAGGGAAAGTCTATTCACTTTTGTATTGCTCGAGCTTAAAAATGAATATGAATCATGATTTTTAAAATGAGGTTTTATATAAAAAGTAATTTTTATATAAATTTTATATAAAAAGTGATTTCTCTGTTAATTTTAGTTTCATCTGCTATCTATAGATACTTCAGAGATTTTTTTTTTTTTTTAAGATTTTATTTCATTATTTTTAGAAAGAGGGAAGGGAGAGAGGCAGAGAGGGAGAGAGACATCAATGTATGGTTGCATTTCACCCTCCTCCAGCCACAGACCTGACTGGAGACCTGGTTTGCAACCTGGTTATGTGCCCTGGCTGGGGAATCGAACCTGCGACCTTTGGGTTTGCAGACCAGCACCTTATCCACTGTGCTACCAGCCAGCGCGATACTTCAGAGATTCTGAGTGGAGTTCAGACCTTTCTTTACCCCTTATCTGCTTCCAGTTGGATATTACTATAATTACTATGATATGATGAAAAGAATTCCAGGGTAATGTTCTTATTTATGTCTTAATCTAACAACCTGATGTTGACTTCTAGTTGTGTGTGAGTGTAAAATAAGAGTGTCAAGTACTGAGGTTGAATTTACCAGATAAATTAGAACTTAAGTAGTCAAAAGAGCATTTGTGGTTCTGGTCCTGGGTAAGATGGAGTTAGCACTGGGCAGAAGACTGGTAGCAGCTATTTAAGGATTCTGAAAGTAAATTGTAGCAGGTAGCTTGGGGAAAAAGACAAGAATTGAAAAACCAAAATTGCTGAACCAGGAGGTAATTTACCTTTTTCCCCATCTGGATCCCCTTTCTTCTCTTCTCCCCCCTGCCTGAACTTGGACCCTGGAGGTGAATGTGAGTGTAGGCTGAGAGTTCTCCAGGGAAAGGCCTTTAATTCAGGTTCAAAGAGCAGAAAAGGTCTGGTAGCTCAGGCACCTGAAACTCTGAGGGAGAACTTCTCTGAACAGAGACGTTGCGGGCCTGAGACAGTTGTTTTCACATGTGACATCAAAAGCTGCTCCATAAAAGGAAAAAAAAAGGGCAAAATTGGACTTCTTCAAAATTTTAAATTTCTGCTCTATAAAAGAGACTTTTAAGAAATGGTAAGATAAGCTTATGGGAGATAATATTTGCAATCACGCATCTGACAGGACTTTTGTCTAGAATATGTAATATAAGAACTATCAAAACTTTAAGAAAACAAACAACTCAATTAAAAAAAAAAAGGTAAAGGACTTTAAAAATTTACCAAAGAAGATACACAGATGGCAAAGAAGCACATTAGCCATTGGTTGGTATGCAAATTAAGAACATGATTAGATACTACTACACATCTATCCTACTGACCATACTCAGTGCCAGAGAGGATGCAAAGCAGTTGGAACTCTCATGTTGCTAGTGGCAGCGCAAAGTGGTGCAGCCACTCTGGAAAATAGTTTGGCAATTTCTTAGAAATTTAACATAAACTTAACAGATAGGTGACTAAGCAATCTCCCTCTTAGAGAAACAAAAACATGTTCACAACAAAAAGCATGTACGTAAATGTTTATAGCAGTTCTATTTATGATTGCCAAAAGTTAGAAACATTATTTTTTATTATTTTTAATTTTTTAAAAAGATTTTATCATTTTTAGAGGGGAAGGAAGGGAGGCTGAGAGGGAGAGAAACATCAATGTATAGTTGCCTTTCACCTGCCTCCAGCTGTGGATCTGGCTGGAGACCTGGTTTGCAACCTCGTTACGTGCATTGGCTGGGAATCGAACCAGCAACCTTTGGGTATGCAGGCCAGCACCTTTCCACTGAGCCACCAGGCTGGGTCTAGAAACATTTCTTAAATGGATAAACTGATACAAGCATGTGATGGAATACTATACAGCATGTTAATTACATGCAACAACTTGGGTGAGGCTCAAAAGCATGCTGAGTGAAAGAAGACAGTCTTATATAACGTATAATTCCATTAGGTGACATTCTGGGAAAGATCAAACTGGTGATGAAGAACGTATCATTTGTTGCTAGGAGGTGCGAAGATAGTGTACTACAGTGGAATATCCCAAGAGTATTTTTTTGAGGTTTTGGAACTAGTCTGTATTTTGATTGGGGTGGTGGTTATAGAACTCTATACATGTGTTAAAAATTCATAGAACTATATATCAAAAAGTTAACTTAAAAAATATAAAAAGCATTTGCCTCTTCAGAGTAACC
Source organism: Noctilio leporinus (assembly GCA_004026585.1). NCBI lineage: Eukaryota > Metazoa > Chordata > Mammalia > Chiroptera > Noctilionidae > Noctilio > Noctilio leporinus. The sequence goes on along the minus strand of PVIW01000192.1, from coordinate 401,328 downwards.
TGTTAAGGGGAAATTGACTTATTTCAGTAAAAATATCATTTCTTGAACCATTTTTGGAGCTCCTACAGAATTGACTTAGATGTATAAATCAAAAATCTTTAGTTTTCTATTTTTACTAGGCATTCATCCTTTGAGAGTTTTATTTTTTAATTAAGTAGTGAAAGTTGTTCAGAGAGACAGGTCTGGTGAATAAGATGGTCAAAAAGTAGGTAACAATTTTATGCTAAAGAACAAGATAGGATTACAGAATAAACCAGTTTTGATTCCTAGAAATGGTTTGCTAGATATTGGTTGTGAACCTCCTCTTAAATGCAACAAAAAATGTGGGATACAGAATAAAATAATTTTAGGTATTTAAAAGTAATTTTGATGCCATTGTAAATTTAAAAAATATTTCTTAGGTTCTATGTACATAATGATTTGTTAGCCAATAAAATTTGATTTGCTTTGTTTCTCATCTGTATGCATTTTATTTTTTTCCTTACTCAGTTACTCTGTCTAGGACTTCAGTACATTGTTGATTAGAAGTGGTGGTAGTGGATATTACTACTTTGTTTTCACTTTTTAGAGTTAAAGCATTCAGTCTTTCACCCTTGTGTGTGGTAGCTGTAGATGCTTTCTAAATGCGTTTTATCAGGTTGAGAAAGTTCCCTTTTCTTTGTGTGCCAAGTTTTTATTTTTTAAATCATAGATGGGTATTGAATTTTGTCACATGCTTTATTTTACTGAAATGAATATTTTTCTCTTGATTCTGTTAATATAGTAAATTTCATTGATTTATTTTGAAATGTGGCTTGGTTGTAATATATATTATCATTTTATATATTACTGGATACAATTTGCTATTGTTTTGTTTAGGCTCTTTGCATGTGTTTATGAGGCATATTGGGCCTATAGTTTTCTTTACCTGTAGTAAGTGTTGGTTTTTTTTTTTTTTTTTTTTTTTTTAAGATTTTATTTTATTATTTTTAGAAAGAGGGGAAGAGAGGGAGGCAGAGAGGGAGAGAGACATCATTGTATGGTTGCTTTTTACCTGCCTCCAGGCACAGACCTGACTGGAGACCTGGCTTGCAACCTAGTTATGTTGCCCTGGCTGGGAATCGAACCTGCGACCTTTGGGTTCACAGGCCGGCACCTTCTCCACTGTGCTACCAGCCAGGGCTGAAGTGTTGGTTTTAATATTGGGAAAATGCTGCTTCCTAAAATGAGCTGAAAGGTATTCCCTCTATATTCTGAGGAGTTGGTATCATTTCTTCCTTAAGTATTGTGATAATTTTCCAGTTAAAAGTTATGTGGGCCTGAAGTTGTTTTGTTTTTTTAATGGGAAGTTTTCAAATTCTGAATTCAGTTTCTTTATGAGATACAGTGCTACACAGTTCTTTTAAAGTTAAGTTAGATAACTTGTATCTTTTGAGATATTTTTGTATTTCATGTAGATTGTTGACTTGATTGACATAAATATATTCACAGTATTTCCTTATTACTCTTTTAATGTACATAGAATCTTATACTGATGTTCCCTATTTTAGTTTATTTTTTAAGAGTTTGTTTATTGGTTTTTAGAGAGAGACGAAGGGAGGGAGAAAAGAAGAGGGAGCGAAGCATCAATGTGTCTCACACCCCCAGAACCAGGTAGCTGGCGTGCAATCCAGGCATGCTCCTAGAGGCGGACTCGAACCAGCAATCCTCTGGTTCGCAGGCAGGCACTCAGTCCACTGTGCCAACACCAGCCAAGAGCTGATAGATGTTCCCTAATTTATTTAAACCTGGTACTTGTCATTGACTTCTTTTTTTCTTGATCATTCTGACTAGAAGTTTGCCAGTTTTGCTGATTTTTTCTTTCCCTAAAACCCAGTTACTGGTTTTAGTGATTTTCTGCATTGTTTTTCTTTTTATATGTCATGGATTTCTTCTATCTTTATTGTTTTCTTCATTCTCGTTATTTAGGGTTTAATGTTCTTTTTGTAAAATGTTTTAAGCTTTACCCAAGGATATGTTTATTAATTTATTATTTATTTTTTTAAGAGAAAGGAAGGGAGAGAGAGGAACATCAATCTGTTGCCTCCCTCACATGCCCCTACTGGGGATCAACCCGCAACCTAGGTATGTGCCCTGACCAGGGGTCAAACCTGCAGCCTTTTTGATGTACAAAACAGTGCTCCAACTAACTGAGCCACCCAGCCAGGGCCCTTCTAGATTCTTAAGGTGAAAGCTTAGATAATTTATTTTACATTTTTCTTTTTTCTTACTGTAAGCATTTAAAGCTAAAAATTAAATCTAAAAGCTATGTTACTTAGCTACATCTTGCACATTTTGATGTATTTTCATTTAGTTTAAAATATTTCCTAATTTTTCTTTACTTCTGTGACCTTTGTGTTATTTGCAAATGTGTTGCTTGGTTTCCAAATATTTTAGAATATCCCACACATCCTTTGCTTTCTAATTTAATTACAATGTGCAGAGAACATACTTTGTGAATTTAGTCTATTTGTTTGTTTGTTTTATGGCCCAATATGTCATCTGTTGTGGTGTGTATTCCATGTGTACTTGAAAAAATCTATTATTAGTGGAGTTTTATGAGAATGCTAAATTAGATCAAGTTGGTAAATAGTGTTAAATCCTCTCTATTCATTTCTGTTTCCTATTGCTTCTCTATCCAGTATGGTTTTCTGTTTTCTTGTTCTGTCAGTTACTGAAAAAATTACTGACATATCTAACTATAATTGTGAATCTTTTTGCTTTTCTTCTCAGTTCCATCAATTTTTGCTTCATGAATTGTAAAGTTCCTTTCATATTCATGCACTTTTTAAATTACTATGTCTTGATGGCCTCCTTAATATTATGAAATATTCCTCCTCATCTCTGGTAATATTTATTGTGCTGATGTCTGCTTTGTCTCATACAGTTACTACAGTTCTTATACTTAATGATTTTGCATGGCATATCTTTTTCTATCCTCTTATTATATACACACCTACACACATATTTAAAGTAGGTTTATTGTAGATAGCATATATTGTAGCTTTTTAAAATTTAATCTAACCTCATTTTTAAAAAATTTATTTGCTTTTGTAAAGATATTATATATTTTTTTCTTCATTTTTTCTACTTTTTCTGCCCCCCTTTTTTAGTACTATCTTTTAAGTATTTTATCTCTGTTATTTGCTTATTACATATACTTCTTTGTTTTATTTATTTAGAGGTTGCTCTTGAGTTAACACTATGCACTCTAACTTAACTTGTTGCTGTCTACCTACCTGCACGTACTATTATGGCATCTGTTACGACAGTATACTTCCATTTGACTACTATCGTAAGGAAATTTAAAAATAAGGAAAAGTCTGTTATGTTTACACACATAATTATACATATTTATCCATATAGTTCTGGCACTCTTTATTCCTTTGTATTGATTCAGATTTCCATCTGGTATTTTTTAATTGAATTTATTGGGGTGACATTGGTTCACAAAACCAGACAGATTTCAAGTATATGTACAACTCAAAACACCAGCCCTAGTTTGCATGGCCTAAAAAAGGAAAAAACATCAGCCTGACTGATGTGACTCAGTGGACTACTAAGCATTGGCCTTCAAATCAAAGGGTTTGATTCCCAGTCAGGGTGCATGCCTGGTTTGCAGGCCACGTCCCCAGCTGGGGATGCATCAGAGACAACCATACGTTGATGTATCTCTCCCTCTCTTTCTCCTTCACTTACCCTCTCTCTAAAAATAAATAAATAAAATCTTTTTAAAAACCCATCATCTACATACTGTATTCCTGTGCCCATCGCCCTAAGCAAAGTAGGACTGACTTCTTTTATCATTTCTTGTAGTATAAATTTGCTGGTAATTTTCTTAACTTTTATTGTCTGAAAAAGTATGTATTTTACCCCCGTTTTTGTTGATGTTTCCAAGTTTACAGTATTTTCCTTTAGCTCTTTAAAACTATTATGCCCTTATTTTCTGGCTTGTACTTACTGATAAGAAGTCTGAATTCATTCTTATCTTTGTCTTTTTAATATAATGGGTCTTTTTCCTTAGGCTGCTCTTAAGATTATCTCTTGATTTTTGTTTTTTAGTGATTTGATTATATGTGTTGGTGTAAGAATTTGAGGTGTAGCCTGCTTGTTATTTTTTGAGCATCTAGGAGCTGTGGGTTTATAATTTTTGCCAAACTTGGAAGATTTTTGGCTGTTTAGTCAAATATTTAAAAATATCTCTCTCTCATCTAGAACTTATGTTACAAATATTCAAGAAGTTCGTTCACTTGGGGGGTATCTTTAGTGCATCTGCCACAACTCCCAAAGCAGAGGCCTGCTGACCTTCCTGCCCATAATGTCAAGAGCCATGGCTTTCCACGTACTACAGATATTAAGATCTATCTGTACCTTTGCAGAAGAGTTTTGTTTTATGATAAAACATATGTGTAATTTGGAATTTTCTAATGTTAAGCATCTAATCCTAATGAAAGGAATTAAGATGAAAATCTTCTTTTGGATACTCTTAAGATTCAAAAATATGCTAATTTAATAACAGACATTATTGGTAGTGGTAAACTCTTCATTATGTAATTGAATGTGACATTAATTCTCTTTCTGTGCTTTGTCAAATTACTCCTACTCTCCAGTGCAGGAATCACAGCCATGGCCCCCACCCTGCAGGATTTGGTCGACATGGAGTCTGTGTACATGAAAACAAAGAACTTGCCAAGGCGAAAGAAGCTCTTCCTCTTATAGAGGATTCTAGTAACTGTGACATTGTAAAAGCTACTCAGTAAGTCTCCCCAGTTCTTTGTTTTATCCTTACGTTCTGTTGAATTTTAATGATGTATGTGCAGTTCGTGGCACTCCAATGTATACTCAAGTCTGCATACTCCAGTGTGAGTACATTTGTCATACCAGCCTTGGAGCACTTAATACAGTGCACTGTAGCTGTTTATTACTAGTCTCTTTCCTTCGATTGTGAGCAGCTTCTTAGCAAAAGCATGCCTTTTTCACAGTTCCTGTCTTATATTAGATGCCCAGTAAATGTTTGCAGAGTGAATGAATGATTCTAAGTGACACTAAAGCTAGATTCTGAATTTGAAATACAAATTGGAGTCTTTCAAAATGTAAGACAACCTAAATTTGTAGGTGGGATGGAAAAATATCAACTCACATTTATGGATGTTTTAAACATTTATTTATGGAGTACTGCATACCTATTGTACTTGGTGCCCTAGAAGAAAGTCAGTAAAGTAGAAATAGGTTTTCTGACCACTTGAAATATATAGTGGATTGTTTTTGCTTGGATAGAAAATGAAAGTATGTTTTAAAAGTTTCCCCTTAAGGCTTCCAGGTGTATTTGCATAAAATAATTTCCCAGAGGGGAGTAAAAAGGGGATGGATATAATACAACAACAATAAAAATAAATTTTAAAAAATAATAATTTCCAACATTTTTACCCATCTGAATCTAATTGATTAATAGCCATCTACCTCTTGCCATTGAATATATTTCAAAATATTTTGTATATCAAGCTACATTGATTCATAATCCATTTTCTTAATAAAATACAAACCTGACCATCAGTGTCTAACCACCATGAATGGAATTAACGTTACCACACTAACTAGATATAATTTATGTCAAAAGCAAAGAAGGTTGGTGACTAATTAGCCTGTTTGACCTTAACATAGACTAATGTATTACTTATGTTAGTTAAAAAATAATTGACAGTTATTTAAGTATTCTAATGATTAATTTATATGAATTCTAGAGGCTTTGGAAACCACTACTTTAGGTGAATATTACTTTATGTTGTTTATATTTATATGAAGATGAGAATATTAAGGTAAATATTTGCTTTAATTAGAATGGAAACATTTAAATGTTTCTTTGCTACTGATAAAGTTCTATAAGTGTGAGAAATCAGGCTACACTCACAGGGAATTAAAAACTTACCTTTTATATCTTTCCTAAAATTTCCTATGAGTTTTTAGACCTTCTCATGTGGTTGTGGGAAGATCTTTAGGTAGCTATGGGAAGGCAAAAATGAGCTAGGGGGTGTGTGTGTGTTCTAAATCACCAAATCCTCATTAATGTGTTCTCTTGTATTTCTCACATAAAGGGAGTATTTCTTTTCTAGTAAAATGTTAAAGTTGACATTTAAAAGATGAAAAATATAAATATATGTATCATCAATAATTTACTCTTACTAATATTTTCATTTAGCATTGTCAGATAGTTATCTCTATCCTAAAATGCCATAAAGACAGACAGACAGATAGGGACACACACATTCTGGTGAAACTGAAATGATTTAATTTTACAGCATAGGAAACATATTTCTACAGTTTTGTTTGATTTTGACCATTAAGGGCCTGTGAAAGTTATAGGGTCTCTAAATAGAAATGTTTCAACGGAAGTGTTACATAGTCTGTTGGGACTTAATAGTTTCTATTGAAAAGAAATATTGCTAATGAATTATTTTTAAAATTATTATAGCATTAAAGAGATGTTTCTCTCCCGTTTCTCATTCTGATAGTGAATTAACTCGTAAATATTTCTCAAGTCCGTTCCTTCTTTCCCTTCCTTTTGCCTCTCATCTGTATTTATTGCAAGGGCCTCTAAACTGGTCTCTGCCTCACCCTCTTCAAATTAGTTTCCATACTGCCACTAATGTGATCTTGCTTAAAACTCAGAGTCTTAGTGCTTTCCTCTTTAAAACCTTCAGAGATTTCCCTTTGAACAATAGATGAAATATAAACTTCAGAGCAGGGTACAGAAGGCCCATTCAGTCTTTGCCTATCTCTTCTAGCCTTACCTCTTGTCCTTCTCTTTCTTATGCTTTATCCTTCCTCTATGTTAAATTGCTTATATTTCTCTGAACATCAATGCAGTTTCACATGTCTGATTTTTGTACATGCTATTATTCCCTGTGCCTGAAATGCCCTCCCTTTAGTCTACAAAACGTAGTTCATGTATCATGTTTTATCCCCTTTACAACATCTGATCATCTCTCCCTTTGCTATACTTATATGCTATGTTTATATTTTATGATTGAATTTATCCCATTCCACTTTTAGTCTATTTCCCTGATTATGAGGTCATTGCATGGGTGTGGTTTGATTCAAGGATTATTGTCAAGAATCAGCACTATGCATTCTTGGCACATAGTGGAAGATCAAATGAAATTTATTGAAGAAGGGCAAATGTGAATGTTAAAGTTTATTTAAGAAAATCAAACTCAATGCCAAATGGATTAGTCTCATCAATTAATAAACCAGGTTTACTTTTGTTGTTTGGCTTTATAATATGGCCTCTTTATGTATATCTTTGTTAAGGTATTTCTCTGTTGACTGAAAGATTGGATAAAGACATGGTAAAAGGAAGACATTTTGATATTTGAAATTATTTTGTTAGTACGAATTATGTCCTTTTCTTTTTTATTTGAGGTACGGGATTTTTGAACGGTGTAAAGAGTTGGTAGAAGCAGGATACGATGTCAGGCAACCAGACAAAGAAAATGTGTCACTTCTTCATTGGGCTGCTATTAACAACAGGCTGGATCTTGTAAAGTAAGATGGGATATATGTATATTATTTGTGTATTTATACTTCTCGACCTCTTCAAGTGCCCCTATGAGCGTTGAACCATCTGTGGTCCTTTATTGTACAAATGAATACCTGAATCTTCGTGCCACACACATCAGTTATCAGGACGTTGAAAATGATGCTGAAGACCATCAAGCCCAGGAATGCCATTGACCCAAAAAGGAAAATCATGAAGATAAAGTTTAGGCAATGATATTGAACAGTTTTTTTTAAAAAAAAGCATAAGATAAACTAAACTAACATAAACTTTCTCAAGATAGAACGGAAAGATTCATGTAGTTTAGAAGAAACGTTGAAATAGTTTACATTGTAATAATGCCAGGAGAGATGGTTGGATAGGGGAATAATTTAACCTTTTTTAAAACTAAATATGGAATATACTTTCAAGTAGGCCTGTATGGGACTGTAGAAAATATTTTCTCTTCATAAAGCACTACTGCTTATCCATTGCTTTGCATATAAAATATACATATATATATATATCTATATGTGTGTGTGTGTGTGAATGTATATATTGTATTATATATATTTTCATCCTTGAGATTTAGCAAATAAAAATATGCTAAAGTTTAAACTAAACCTGGCCCTGGCTGGTGGCTCAGTGGATAAGGTGCTGGCCTGCAAACCCAAAGGTCGCTGGTTCGATTCCCAGCCAGGGCAACATAACCAGGTTGCAAGCCAGGTCTCCAGCCAGGTCTGTAGCTGGAGGCAGATGAAAGGCAACCATACATTGATGTCTCTCTCCCTCTCTGCCTCTCTCCCTTCCCCTTCTCTCTGGAAATAATAAATAAAATCTTTAAAATAAATATATAAATAAAATAAACTAAACCTGCATACACACAGGCAAACTCATTTTCTGTGAAAATAAACTGGTGTATTGTTTCAATAATATAACTTACAAAGCACAATTTGAAATAATGAGACTAAGTTGGTCCAAAGGTTGTGGGTTATTGTTAAGCTGAAATAATGAGACTAATTCCTATAAACCACAGAGGAAAAGAAGTCCCTTTAGCTTATAGATTCACTTTTACAGTGTATCATATCTGTGCCCCTCAAATAGATATCAAAACACTCAAAATGTCTACCTTTTCTGAAAGGATTTTGAATTAATTTTTTACCACTTTTTTTTTTTTTTAAGATTTATTATTTTTTAGAGAGAGGGGAAGGGAGAGACGCAGAGAGGGAAAGAGACATCAGTGTATGGTTGCCTTTCACCTGCCTCCAGTTACAGACCTGACGGGAGACCTGGCCTGCAACCTGGTTATGTGCCCTGGCTGGAAATCAAACCAGTGACCCCTGGATTCACAGGCCAGCGCCCCATCCACTGTGCCACCAGCCAGGGCAATTTCTTTACTACTTTTAGAATTTATTTTTATATAAGTAATTTTTTTTTTTTTAAGATTTTATTTCATTATTTTTTAGAAAGAGGGAATGGGAGAGAGGCAGAGAGGGAGAGAGACATCAATGTATGGTTGCGTTTCACCTGCCTCCAGCCACAGACCTTTCTGGAGACCTGGTTTGCAACCTGGTTATGTGCCCTGGCTGGGGAATTGAACCTGCGACCTTTGGGTTCGCAGGCTGGCTCCTTAACCACTGTGCTACCAGCCAGGGCATATTTTTATATAAGTAATTTTAATTTTAAACTGGTTAAAGTGACAGTTTCTTGCAAGCTATCATCAGGCTTGATATGTCCATTATAATGGAATGCTCATGACAGCAGAGAAATTACTTATATGCTATAAGTATATCACTGGGGATCTGTTTGATGCTGTTGTGTGAATCTTTTCAGACTTCTGTAGATCTGAGCATTTTTAGGGAGGGTTCTTAATATAATTTTAGTTTCCCAATACATTTATTAAGAAAAGTTAATGTTTTCTAAGTATGAATTTTAAGTTTTAAATTATTTTTATCTGTGTCTGTTTTTAACAGGTATTATATTTCAAAAGGTGCTGTGGTAGATCAGTTGGGTGGAGATTTAAATTCAACTCCTCTTCACTGGGCCATCAGGTACAGGTTTCTTACATACTTCAGTTGCTATTCAACTTAAAGTGACTTAAGTTTATTTTCTGAACAGTAATGATCAGCATTTATCAATAGGATTTTCTGTGATAATGGAAATTTCTATTCTGTACTATTCAATATGGTGACCACTAGACATATGTGAAATGTGAAATGGGGCTAATGTAAGTAAGGAATTTTAAATTTTATTTAATTTTTACTAATTTGAATTTAAATAGCCACATGTATGGTTAGTAACCACTATATTGGAAACTGCAGTTACAGATCATTTTCTTTTTCCCCTTCACTAAATAAATAAATAAGTGAACAAATAAATGTTTCCAAATAAAGAGTTTCCAAAGATAGAACTTAAAGTTTCACTATGATACTGAAACTCAAATGTAGGTCTTTTACTTTATGTTTTAATCAAAATAAATATTTTATATTTGATCACATGAATACAAGCAATAGTTCAGTGAACTATAAATTCAATAAGTTATTTTATCTGGTATCCATTGGCCATCTGAAGCTGAAGTTAGTAAGAGCCTGTCTTAATACTTAACAGTTTATTTTCATTTTAACTCCATTCTCTGTGGTTGGTGGGATAACATGAACCTCAAACTAAAGCAAATAATTATTTAAGACAAGGAATTGAATCTTTTCTACAGCCAAGAATCTTGAATAATCTAGGGTTAACTCATCCCTTTTAAGCTACTGAGGTACAGTGCCTTATGTGGAAAATGAGCAATATTCAAGTGTGTTAATATCTATTCCTAAGAATAATATTATTAAAATGATTATTTTAAAGTAGCAACAGTGAGGCCTACCTAAGTGGTTTTAAAGTTAACATTTTTAGTATTACTCATATAAAAATATTATTTGTACACGGTAGCAACATAAGATTTAAAGTAGGTTGAAAGATTGTTTAGGTTATTTCCTGCATTCAAGGAGGACGATCCAGATCTGAGTTTGGGGCATGTAGGTAAAAGACATTAGAGAATCTCCAGCACTTAAAAACTCTTACTGTTGGGAAATACTTTTTATATCTAACTAAATCCCTCATGTCTTAGGGTATCAATTTCTCCCTGAATTTATTTTATAGGTAACCCCCATATAACACAGGTGTTAGATTCCTAAAAATGCCATGTTATGTGAGTCTGTGTTATAAGAAACAAAGAACTAGTACAAAAAAGGGGGTTAGTTCCAAAAATTAAAAAATACATACTATTATATTTTTACAATTAAGAGAAATATCTTTATTAAAGCAATTTTCACCAAAAGTATAGCATATTGATATGTATTAAATAATGTTTTCTTCATCATTAACTACTAAGCACCGGTCTTTTTTTTTTTTTTTTTAATTTTATTGTTGTATTACATCCATCCCCTTTTTGCTCCCCTCTGTCCCCCTCCCCACCCACCCATTCCCCCCAAAGTCAGTCCCACCTGTTGTCCATGTCCATGGTTCCTTTATACTAGGTTCTTAGCACCGTTCTTTTTGATAAGATATCTCATTTGAAACTTTTCATTTGAGCATGAATGTCGTGTCAGATTTGCCCATGTTATTTGGGATTTTCCTAATTTCAACTGAGATAATTTTTGCTCTTAAAAGCTTATTACATTCTATATTATTTGGGGACTTCCCTAATTTTGAATGAGATACATTTTGCTCATAAAAGCTCTTATTAAGCTCCATGTTGTTCCGAGATTTCTCTAATTCTCCAACTGTGTTAGAGTGAAACTGTGTTCTAGGGTGCCATGTTGTACAAGGGTTTCCCCTCTAATTTTGAACCATGTTAGAGTGAGAAAGTGCTGTGTTATACAGAGGTTACTTGTATCTTATTTTTGTGCATGCTACATAATACATTCTAATTTTATTCTCTATTTGCAGACAAGGACATTTACCTATGGTCGTATTATTACTGCAGTGTGGTGCAGACCCCACTCTCATCGATGGAGAAGGATTCAGCAGCATCCATTTGGCAGTGCTATTTCAACACATGCCCATCATAGCGTATCTCATTTCAAAGGGACAGGTATACTTTGAAACGTATCTTGTACTCCAGCTATTGCAGATTTGAAGAGATTGGGAAGATGATTAGCAGTGTGTTCTCATTTTTAAAGTATCAGTTATAGATATCTATATATATTCAAATATTAGCCTCAGTAAGTCTAGGTATTGAATACTCCTTTCTAGTTTCACTGGAGCAAAAAGGATAGGTCGTTTAGCTCAGTAACATATAATAGATATTTCTGAAGCTTGTAAGCCTGTAATAGTTTTCCTTATGACCCTAGTAATTTGCAGAGATTTTCAAAAACATGACTTCAAAGCCTGTATTTTTCTTCTGGTTGAATGTAGAGATGGTGATCAGATCACTGAATTAACCCATCATTGCTTTCATTGTCTGAGTCTAACTGGAAGACCAATTTGAATGTGCTTCTTATTCTCTAAAGTAATTTCATGGAAAATGACTTGCCTTAAGAGGCGTCCATTATGGCACGGGTTAAATTACAGTTTATTGGCAGTGGGAGTTTCACTGTCAGCTCTTTTTCTGGGATATGCTCTGTCATAGCAAAGTCGTCTACATATATTAGCAGTCTTGGTTGTAACAGGCATGGAAACTTGTTTGCACAAATGCCATTGGAATGATTGTGTTCTCTATTTAAATAAGCACTTTCTCTCAGACTCAGCAATTGAAGTAGAATAATTACAACTTTCTGGGGCTCACTTTGGAAAGATGTTCAATGAGGAATTCTTTCTACTTCTCTTTGGGTTCCTTCCCAAATTGTATTCCTCCAGGACCCATCAGAATCTTCAATAATTAAAACTGTTTTTGACTTTGTTGGAACCATTATTGTATACCTTGAACCTGGGCCCATTTTATTAAAAGGAGATATGATTTCTTTTTTTATATTCTAAAAGGATAGAAAAGAAATATTCATGTGTTACCTTTTAAAACAATATGAAAAATTCAAAAAGTATGGTGCGTTGCTTCAGAAGATAGGGAGTTTATTATCACTGGAGGTATTTAAGTAAAAATTGGATGACTTTGTGTGAGAGATGATAGTATAAAGTAATGCCTCAGTTAAGGTCTAAACTAGATCTCTTCTAAGGTCTCTACTTCTAAAGTCTGACATTTGATGGTGATTATCATTTTTCTCTTTTCCATAGCTCTCTTCCATTCACATTATTTAACACTTTAAATTAATATATGCAGATATTCCCTGTAAAAATGTTTTTATAACTCAATGGATTTTTATACTTATGGCTGTGAATCAGAACATTCTTTTATTCAAATAATAATTGAACCCACCTTGTAGACAAAATGCTAGTGTTAATGTGTTAGAGAAGAGAAGAAAGATTTTTGACTGTGTCTGCAGTTGAGTGATTGACTTTTCTTTTTGAATAGAGTGTGAATATGACAGATTTAAATGGGCAGACACCTCTCATGTTATCAGCTCACAAAATACTTGGGTAAGTGAGGTTAATTGAATTGGTTTATTCTGATTCTTACCTCTGATGATTTCTTTTTTGTATATACAATTTTAAGTATCTTAATTTATATGAAATGATACTACATTCTGAAGAATAAAATAAGATGTTCCATCCTATGACTGTGATACGGACTTTTTATGTAGTTGTATTTAGAAAAGCACCATTGAAGTAAATTTTCTCTTTTCTGGTAGTTTATGGAAAAAGTTTGAAAACTACTATAAGAAAGTAATTTCCTTACAAAACAAGTAGGGTGTTCATAGCATATACTTATTAATATTACTTATATTTCTTAATTTGTATTTTTTTTAAGATTTTATATTATTTTTATAGAGAAGAGTAGAGAAAGAGGCAGAGGGGGAGAGAGACATCAATGTATGGTTGCCTTTCACCTGCCTGTGGACATGGCTGGAGACCTGGCTTGCAACCTGGTTATGTGCTCTGGCTGGGAATGGAACCAGCAACCTTTGGGCTTGCAGTCTCCGGCGCCTTATCCACTGTGCTGCCAGCCAGAGCTCTTAGTTTGTTTTTTTTTTTTCTAAATAGAAGTTTAAATGTTCTCATAATTTGAAATCGAGATGATAAATCTGCTTTCCAGAAAACAGTAGATGTTAAGGTTCTCTGACATTGTTGACTCCTCTGAAAATATTAATTATAACTATTCTATGAAAATAATTTATATGTTCACATCAAGTACTTGCATAGTTAAATTTTTCTGTGTGTTGTGATTAATGTCCACCATATAGTTCAGCTTCTCATTTTCTTCCTTTCAAATATATGCCATAGTTTTCCACTTCTCAGTTTGTGTTCCATGTTATGCTCAATTTCTGTTTCTGCTTTTACTTTGGATTTCTTTCCTAGGAACTGAGTTAGTTCTGATGCTATTTCCTTCTCATCCATGGAGTGGTGGGGTTAGGGATAGAATTTTATTAGAAAGCATTTTGTTTTCTTTGCTGATAACTCTGAAGTCAGGTATAGTGTTTAAAGATCTTGATAGAATAAGTAAAGTAGGATATTATTTTGTTTAAAGAATCTCAAGTAAGTCATGAAGGAAGGAAATGTATTGATGATAAAACAAAAATGTTTTATTGAATTTTGTCTTCTAGTCCATAATTTTCTAAGGTAAACACATATTTTAGGACATTATTTCTACCTGCTATATTTAATGCTATATTTAATAATAGGTAAAAGGGAGAATGTGAAGTTAGCTTTTGGTTTATCTCCTCAAATATAATATTTTACATTTTGTTTTTAATTAAATAACATAGAATTGAACATTGGCCAAAGTTAAATGTACTATTTAAAAGAAAATATTAACCAAAGGAACAACAACATGAAAGTGAAAGTTTGAAAAACAAAAGCAGTATTGATGTGAAATTTGTATTACCTATATAGTAGATTGTCACACTATATAAAGTATTGGCCCACAAACTTTTAATTATATTGACATTGGCTCAGTACTTTCGGGTCAGACCTTGTAAATCTTTGGGGGCAGTGTGTGCTCTACTGTTAGCATCACAGTAGGACTCTGCACAAGAAAGTTCCCCAGTTTTCAGAATACTTACTCATTTTTAAACTGATACATTAGCTTAAAAGATTGGTTACTTATATTTTACCCCTCAAATCATTCCTCTCTCTAATACCCCTTGGTATTTTATTGTTTTGAAACAGGCCAGAACCAACTGGATTTCTTTTAAAGTTTAATCCTTCTCTCAATGTGGTTGATAAAATACACCAAAACACCCCACTTCACTGGGCGGTGGCAGCAGGAAATGTTACTGCAGTTGATAAACTTTTGGAAGCTGGTTCTAGCCTGGATATCCGAAATATTAAGGTATGACCAGGTATATATCTCCCTTAGTTTATTGTAGCTTTGGTGAGAGGATTAATAAATTAACATAAAGGTAAGCTATATGCATGACTTCAGTTACCATAGGATAGATGTAAGCAGTAATAGCTGGCTAACCCCAGAATAAATATGTTGAGTTTATGATTCTGGTGAGTTTTTAAAAAAATGTTTAGTATCCACACTATATCAAAAATGTAATTAAACTTTTTCATTTATTCCTTCCCTCCATTCTTGCAGGGAGAAACACCTCTTGAGATGGCTTTACAAAGTAAAAATCAGCTCATTATTCACATGCTAAAAACAGAAGCCAAAATGAGAGCCAACAAAAAATTCACACTTTGGAGGTGGCTGCAGAAATGCGAGGTATTTTCATTTGGGCCCTATTCTATAAAAACTATGTTGTTCATCTGTTTTTGTTGTTTAAGACATCAGGAAACCAGGGAATGCTGTGTGTCTTCTGATTATATCTTTTACAGGCATCCCGTAACCTAAGGTTGGAAATTTGGCACTTTCATTGGCAATTAATTGCTTGTCCTCAAGTAGATGGCTCTAAAACTACATGTTACCTTTTGAACATACACCATGGTGTGCTTCCACATTTATTTAATCAAGTAATTGAAGTGCAAATGGTTTAGTTTTTTGGAAGCAAAAGGAATGGTACCTTGTTGCAAGAAATTTTATGGAAACTTTGTTAAAGGACTTGTTTCTTACATTTTTTTTCAAAAGGAAAATAATATTTAAAATATCTTGTTAGGATCATGAGGCATTAGACTTTAAAAGTAGCAATGTTGCAACATACTTCAAGTATATCATATCACTTCATAAAGTAAAAATACTCTGAAATTTTAAGAGATGAAATCCAAAATTTATTCCCTTTTTCTTCTTTTAAGATTTTATTTATTATTCTTAGAGAGAGGGGAAGGGAGAGAGGCAGAGAGGGAGAAAGAAACATCAATGTATGGTTGCCCTTCACCCACCTCCAGCTACAGACCTGGCTGGAGATCTGGTTTGCAACCTGGTTATGTGCCCTGGGTGGGAATCGAACCAGCGACCTTTGGGTTTGCAGGCCAGCGCCTTATCCACTGTGTCATCAGCCAGGTCCTTTTTTTTTTTAAATTTGGCAATTCTGAGTGGTGCTCTTCTAAACTTAAAAGTGAAATGAATGATAGAAAAACAAACTTCAACTTGTTCTTATAAATGGCCAGCAAAAATCTAAGTCATAATAGAGAATATAATTCAAATTGTTAAAATAGGGGTTTTGAATTGATTCCACTATTTTTAGTGGAATATATGATAGATAGCATCATCTTACCTAATGATAATTAGTAGCTATACTAATGATTCTGAATCCACAAACACCAGATTTCTATGGAGAGAATCATTGTGAATACTATACTTGTTTTGCAATTAGATATTTGGAGGGAGAGAAAAGAAATAATGGTTAGTCTTCAGTCTCCTTTGCCAACTCTTCTACTTCTCCTCCACCCCATATGGTAGGGTGCCTCAGGATTTATCCTTGGACTTCGTTTATATGTATTCATTCCCTCAGTGATTTCATGCACTTCCATTGCTTTAAATGCCATCTGTATATTGATAACTCCCAAAGTTATCACTAGTTTAGATCTTTCCAGACCTGGATTTCCCAGTTGCCTGCATGACTTACTCAGGTCAGTGTCTGATAGGTATCCAATATAATGGATCCAGAACTGTTAATCGGCTCTGCACCCCTCCCTATCATTCCTTAGCCTTCCACGTCTCAGTACATGCAGCTTCAGCTTTCCCTTCCTCTTGTGTGTTTTCTGAGTCACATCTCGCATCTAGGCCATCAGAAAAAATGTTAGCTAGTTCTGCCCTCAGTATGTTTCTAGAAACAAGCCCCTTCTTACCAGTCCCACCAATAGCATTTTGGTCCAGCCACCATTATCTTTCATGTGACTTACTGCAGTTGCCTGACATTTCCCTTTCCCCACTCACCTCTAGTCTACTCTCAGCAGAACAGCGAGATGAATCATTTAAAATGTAAGTCAGATCCTGTCATTCATCTGCTCAGAATCTTATGTCTCCCCCTCTTCTCCTAGAATAAAAGCCAAAGTCCTTATAATGGCTCACAGGCTTCTGTGTGGTCCAGGTTTATATGTACTATAAAATCCACATAGGCCCTGGCTGGTGGCACAGTGGATAAGGCGCTGGCCTGCAAACCCAGGTCGCTGGGTCGATTCCCAGTCAGGGCACATAACCAGGTTGCAAGCCAGGTCTCCAGCCAGGTCCATAGCTGGAGGCAGGTGAAAGACAACCATACATTGGAGTTTCTCTCCCTTTCTGCCTCTTTCCCTTCCCCTCTCTAAAAATAATAAATAAAATCTTTAAAAAAAAATTCACTTAGTACATTTGTCTTCCCTATTAGAATTTAAGCTTCATGAGAGAAAGACCTGAAATTCATTGATGTGTCCCAGGTGCCCAAAATAGTGCCTAAACATACAGGGTGGGGCAAAAATAGGTTTGTAGTGTGAGCGCATGAAACAGTTTTTTCTTCTACTGTTATTTATTTATTAATTATTGTATTATTTTCCATAAGAACAACTGTAAACCTACTTTTGCCCCACCTTCTATGTGCACTGGAATAATTGTTGAATGAGTGAATAGTGTGACTCATCTATGAGTGTTATATCTGGGGTTAAAATTTTGAGATTTGTATTTAATTTGTATTCGGAAATTATATTGCTGTAGATGCTAAGTTTGATCTTTAAAAACAAATCTAAACATACTCATTTTGAGTTATGCAGTCTAATTTGGAAGTATTTTAAAGAGCTGATATCACTTGAAATTATCCATCCCTAGAATATGGCTCAGAAAAGTGAAAATGGAAGATAGGGCAGAATCTAATTTCCCTCTTTGCTGTTGAAAAAGCCCTGCTTGCTTCCAAGGCTATGTGTGTGTTGCAGTGAAGGGGCTGCATTGTAAAAATGTGGTGCCCCACTTTGGTGCACATTGTCACACTGCTGGTTCATATAGACTTTTGTTCTTTTTACTTGGCCAGGATGAATTTCAGTCTTTGGTGTCTCTGTGACATTGACACCGAGAACACTTCCTTCTTGAAACACTGCTCCCTGGCATCTGTGGAATCTTTCTTTCTTCTTGTTCTTCTCCTGCCCTTCTGATCACACTGGTCACTTTATTAGTTACCTCTGAGGGCTTAGCTTTTTCTCTTTAAATTTATGTTGGCCAAGATTCTGCCCCTTTGTACCTGCACACAGTCCTTGGGATATTGTTCATTCAGGGTTGTACCATGTATATGCTGAAGAATTCCAAGTTTTCTCCTGAGTGGTCAACCTGCTTTCTGACTGCCTCCTGGATATCCTCTAGATCGGTGGTCCCCAACCTCTTTGGCATCACTTACCAGTTCCCAGGAAGACAGGGTGAGGGCAGGGGGACTGGGCTGGCTGAGCTAGTGACAGGAGGCAGAAGGAGGAGCTCACTCCTCTGCTGTGGATGGAGACAGGAGGCAGAGCTCAGGTGAGCTTGCTTATGGTCAAGTGGTTGGAGATCCCTGCTCTAGATGTCCATAGGCATCTAAACTTCTGCATGCCCTAAACTAAACTCATCTCTTCTATAAACTTGTTTCTTCTAACCCTCTTTATTAAGGGATGGCACCATCTGGTGCCCAGGTTGGAACTCTTATGTTCTTCTTAATAAATCTTGGATATATTGATTTTTTTTGTGGCCTGTTTGTCTTGCTTTATGCTTTCTGGAATGTAATACTGTGAAAAAACAATTGTTTTTTAAATGTCAGCTACCGTTAACACTTTTCTAAACAACCGTCATATCTTAGAAGGAAGGAAAGCAAAACAAAGTATGTGTCAGCAACATTTTAGAAAACGTGAGACTTAAAAGATTGTTTCCAAGATTTGTAATTTCTCAAACTTCACATTTATCAATCAGCAAATTTGAAGG
This sequence comes from Noctilio leporinus, assembly GCA_004026585.1. Lineage (NCBI taxonomy): Eukaryota > Metazoa > Chordata > Mammalia > Chiroptera > Noctilionidae > Noctilio > Noctilio leporinus. The sequence continues at coordinate 382,441 of PVIW01000192.1, read as the reverse complement.
AACCCTTGTTGCTCTGCTGTTGTATTGTTATTATATGTTTAGGAAGTAATTCTTCTAATGAACTAATTATTTATTATTAGATACTTAGGAGGTAAAATCCATAAAGTTCTAAAATTCTGAATCTCTTAATAGCTCCTCCTGCTGCTGGCGCTTTCTGTGATTACCATGTGGGCTGTTGGATACATATTGGACTTCAATTCAGATTCTTGGCTTTTAAAAGGATGTCTTCTAGTAACATTGTTTTTTCTGACATCTTTGTTTCCAAGGTGTGTATATTAGTCTTTGCAAGGCTGATTATTGCATTCCAATTTGATTGCTTATTTCTGTTGTTGATTAGCTGGAATCACAGATTTTTTAAATTAACTGTTTACTTACCACATAGAAACATTCTCAGGGTTGCTGGGAGGGAAGGGCTTTAGTAGCATAAGATTGGACTGAAAGCTAATTGGTCAACCCAATAATTGAATTGAATTGATAAATAGTGGAAAATAAATATCCCAGGTCACTTTTTGGAATGTTAATTTTGGTGAATAACGGGGAGATTTTTATAACTAGATTGCATCTTGAAGCATTTTTGTTCATTTTCCAGAAGTGTTGCTCTTTCCTTTTTTAAATCTAAATTCACTTTAACCTAGTAATTTTTGCTCTTTATGTTATTTATTTGAAACAACCTACTTAAATCACAGGAGGTTATAAATAATAACTATGGTATGGTTCTATTTTTAAGAATGTATTTATGCATAGTTATATATAGTCATTGGTTAAGAGTCAGGATTCAAGTCATGCTTTACCAGATAGCAGGTCAACCTTGAACAACTTGCTTTACCTTTCTTTGCCTCAGTTTCTTCGTGTATAAAATGAGGCTAATTGTGGCCATGCTTGCCTCATGGTTAATACACATACAATGGTTAGAACCTTGGCTGACATGCATTACTCAATAATCTTATCATATCCCAATCCCTTCTCCCCTTTCTCAGTAAAAGGGCATCTAGTTCCTCACATGAATAATGGATATCATCCTGGGATTATTGTCTTGCTCAATTCTTCCCTTCTCTTCACTTCCCACATCCAGCTCATTACTAAGCCCTTGCTCAGCCTCCGGTGGGTCTGCTCCCTCCATCTCCACACCTGGCACCCTGGACCACACCTCCCAGTGCCTCCTGACTCTAGCTCTTGTCCCCTCCTTGGTCACCCCCACTTAGCAATCAGAGTGGTCTTTTAAAAGGGCTAATCAGTTTCTGTCTTTTCCTCTCTAAACTCTCTAGTGGGTTGTCCTTGTACTCAGAATAAAATTTAAACTCCTTGCCTAAGAGCTATTATGTGATTTATTCCCCCTCCTCTGATTTCATCTCTTTCCTTGTCCTCCAGCCCTCGTTCTGATTCTAGAGCACCTCAAACTCATCCTACCCAGGCCCTTGGCTTGCACTTGTCTTTTTGCCTGATATGTTCTGTTGGTTGTATAGCTGCAGATGTCTCATTCAGGCCTAAGTTCCAGCACCGCCTCCTCAGTGAGGCCCTCCCTGACACCCTGCTTTGTTTCCTTTGTAGCACCTAGTCACTGTTTCCTGCAATGTAAGGCCAATGAAGCAGGGAACTTCTCCTGAATGAAAGAAAACTGTAATGATGATCCATAGAAAAAGACCTAAAAGGAAATAGCGTTGCTCCTTTACAGTGTGGTTATGAGATTCCTGGGCTCTCCTTATCCTTGCCAGCATTTTCTGAAATAAGCATGTGCTATTTTTGTCATAAGAAAAACTAAGTATTAGAGGACCCTTACCATTTAGTCACCCAGGAGCAGGAAAGTTGGCTAGGAATGAATTTGAATTTAAATGTAAAGTAAAAGCTCAAATTTCTGAAAAATAGCAAAGTGCGTAAATTATATGCTATTCAGAATACTTGTAACTTAGAGATATTCATTCATTTTCCACTAATTGTATTGACTCAGTCTCCAAATAAATTTTAAGCCAAATCATCAGGTGTCATAACCATCACTTTTTTCTCTCTCTCATAGAGAAAGCAAGGGCAGTATTTACTAACCTTGGATAGGAGCATTTGAGATTTTGTTTATTATAGTAAAAACCCAAATGATGAAAAGTGTGTATGAAAGCCTTTGTTTTTGATGACTGTAAGTTGAAGGCTTCACATGTGAGGCTTGGCATATGGACACAATTCAAATGGGAGACACATGCTTGTATTTCTCCTACACTCTCCAGTAGAGTCCCAATTTTGTAGAGATGAGCAGCTGCAAACTTCTATTATTAGGCTCTAGGGGCAGTTGTTTATTGATTCAGGCTGCCATGTGACCCCTGTCAGAAATAAACAGTCTCTTATGAATGACAGATGACTAGTTCACTCTACTACTTAATTAGTTCAAGCACATTTTTGCTACAAAATCTCCAGACAGGCCATGCCCTGGAGGTTGCATGGGTTCCAAATGGCCTGCTCTGGCAGCATATTGTTAGGGATTTCAATTCTCAAATATTTTTTCATCATATGCTAATGATCTTGATAGCTCACCCTTTGCAGGCCCATTGTCAACTCTTGCATTTTCCTGGTATGAATTTTAAAACAGATCCAGGTAAACTATATTCATGTGCAAATTTACTGTATGGAATATTTAATGTGAAAGATTGTTTTTCCTTTTGAAACTACAGTATTAACATTTGAGTAAGTTGGATGTGGATTTCCAAGCTTCTTCTTACATGAGAAGGTTAAGGTTCTGATGACTAGTGCCACTTTCAGTATTTTGGAGTATTTGAATGTATATGATATGTCCCCCCAAAAGAGATACAAATATGATGTGTCTCAATAGAAATAAAAGAGGTTCATTGAAAATCTAAAGTGATTAGGATGAAGTGATATATATATACATTAGCTGAAAGAGCTGGAACATTCATTCATTTGAGAGTCCTTGTGTTTGTCTTCCCATGTGAAAGTGGTGCGGTAGGTAGTTAAGCACCAGCAAGCGAAAGCTGCTGGTGGTGTTTTCGGGAATCATTATTTGTTGCTGATATTATAAGGGGATTTAGAACTAAAATTAATAGGAGTCATACTTGTGTTCACTAATACCTTGTGTTTATCCTTTTTTTCTTTTAGGTTCTTGGTTGGATATAAGAGCCTTGTTTACTTACCAATGGTCTTTCTGCTAAGTTCCATTTTTTGGATGTTTTTGACTTGGTTCATCTTATTTTTTCCTCATATCCTTCAAGCTTAAATTGAAATGCCCCTTTGCCTTTAAAAAATAATAATGCCGTTGTTAGAAGTTTAGATATTGGAAGAGATCCAGAGAATGCAGCTCATATTTGTATTTATTTAATGATTTTGGTTGAAGATGTTTAATGTTGAAAACCTGCTCAACTTTGGAAATATTCTCAGAGCACACGATGGAAACAGTATATTCCTGGTGTTTATTACTCATTGGAAGGAACCAGTAGGATGAAATATTGTATTACTTGGACCCATAAATTTCTTGTGTTGCCTTGAGTTTCACTTAAAGGTCAGATGGTACTTTTAATTTGGTCAGCAGTTGTAGTTGATTAATAAATCTTCTGGGCATCAAGGGGGCCTACTTGGGAGGGATTTGGGAGAAACATGCCCTCCTCTGCAGTGGTCCGTGCAGGGCGTGGTTCTCAGTCACAGTGAAAATATTGACCAATTTACATTGCCACCCACAACATAGGTGAAGCAAAAAAATTTCAGAAAATAGTAATCCCAATGTGTGCTTTACTCTGAAATTTTATTTTATCCTGTTGTATTCCTTTTTAAAAAAATACTGGTCACTGCCCACTTCCTTCTTTCGTGGCCTGCAAATGGACAGCAACCCTCGGGTTAAAACAAAACTCACCTAAGGGGTGGGGTTATCATTGGGAGAGCAGGGCTCAGGCCAGGTCCAGCGTAGGGGCGCGCTGTGCTTTAAGGCTGACCAAATCTAGTCACCTAGAAGTGGGGTAGGGGTTACTTCTTAGCTTATATCTATTTATAGCTCCCAGAAGGAGGGGCACATTTTCTCCAATTTTCAATCTTCCCACCTCTTTCCAGGATCCTTTTTTTCACCTTCTGTGCGCTCTAGAAAGCTATTATAAACTTGTCTCAATAGAACTAAAAAAGATTCATTGAAAATCTTACAGGTAGAAGAACGAATATGGTGGATAGAAATGTACCTTGAAGCATTTTATTATGTGATATAAAATTATAAATTTGCAAGTAACCATGAATGCAGAAAGTAACAGCACCATATACCTTGAAATTATCTGTGCAGATCCCAAGGCTGGTGAATTCAAGGGTAATTAACCTGATACTGAGAAGGGATGGCTAATATTTTTGTTTACCATCCCATCTGGCAGTGGAGTAAACACAGTTATAAAATTGTGTTTCTTGGTAAATTTTTAAAATGTGAGCAACCCACATTATTTAAAATATTGCCCAAAAAGTGATACAGCTATTATATTGAGTTATTTCAAATGTATTATAGTTTGAAAACCCCACTGCAGAAGTTAAAAGTATTCAGTATTTGTGAAGATGTCCTTACATCAGAAGAACTGAGTTCCCCAGCTAAAATTCCCCAACAGAATCTTAAGATGTTGGAGTTAACAAGATGGGATATTTTACTCAGTGTGCTGCATAAAGCCATTTCATCTAGGCAACCAGATTAGCCTGTTACTGGTAAGGGAACATCAGTCAGTAGGTGGCGCCCTTCGCCCTCAGATCCCGTGTTTTTCAGCTGCATGTGAAATATTGGAACTACCTTGAGTATAAATCGAAGTGCTACCCTGAACAGGTGTGGTTGGGCTGGTTTTCATGGGTTAGAGCAGATTCTGGCTACAGATCTAGTGTGAGATCTGAAGTTCTGCCTCTCTAACAAGTTTCCAGGTGAAGCCTTTGCTGTGTGTCCATGGACCGCACTTTGAACAGCAAAAGGTTTAGTGTCTTATTTTATGGCCACCTTTTCTACTTTGAAGTTTGGCACAAGACAGCTTGGCAGCACTTTGGAAGGCAAATACAGTTACTGTGTCAATCATTTAAATTGGGCAAGGAAAATTGGTTTATTACTGGTATATTGGTTTATTACTGCACAAAATTTTGCTGGAACAAAATTTAACTTTTTAAACAAAGAATTTGTACCAATTCAAAAACATTTGAAAGTGGGGACTGTTTATCCCTGAAACACTTTTTATCTCAGTTTATAACACCTTCCTTTTCCAAATGGTATTGGATTTATAATCACTGTATGGGAAGCAATTTCTTTTGTTTCTAAATTAACAGCCTAAATGAGTTATGATTAGGTACTATGCAGTAGGAAGTTTTTGCAAGAATTCATTTAATATATAAAAAAAGATTTTTAGTTGGAATCTGAACCAAGTGGCTTGTTTTTTTTGTTTTGTTTGCTTGTTTGTTTGTTTTAATGATTTTGTTAGAATGATCAGAAAATATTTTTGGAATGCTCTCAGGAGAGCCACATTATACCACTAAAGGATAATTTATTTGAATCTTGAATGTTTTTTAGTCTTCAGAATGTTCTTAATATATTGCAACTCTTCCTATTAATATTTCATGTGAGTTTCAATTATTGAGGAGGGATTTGTCAACTATGACCAATTTTCCATAGGGAAGGTAAGGATAGAATGTAGGGAAGAGATATGCTTAGGTACCAGTGATGAAATTTGCTTATGTCATAATTGTGCTATTCTTAAAGGGAAGTCTGATATGTTCCTTAACCTGGCTTTAACATGTGGCAGGCCCTCCTTTCTATTTTGCCTTTATTCTCAGCATAGGAGGCTTCCTCTATTTTTTCTATAAGACGTGGGCATCAGATCCAGGCTTCACTAAGGCTTCTGAAGAAGAAAGGAAAATGGTGAGCTTCCTTTATACTGTTACTGCTGATTATTTTTAATAGCAGGGTATGTAAACTTCGGAAGATCTTAGCTCTTGTCCTGACTGCACCTCTAGTGCCCAGCACCTAATAGATGCAACGTAAATGTGGAATGAATAAATCAGCAAAATTAGATTATCTCCACTGCCATACCGTTTCATTTGCTTATATGAGTTTTAAAAAATATTCTAACTTTCTATTAAAATAATACCTCGCCAAGACTTTTTCATATGTCACTTCTGTTAGCAGATACAGTCTTATACTTGTCTATAGTAGACACTTAGATCATGATCATAGAGCTTAAATCCCCTCACCTAATCCATGGAGTAGGCAGGAGCCAGGGGAAGTCCTCCTTATTGACTGAGGGGGTGCCGCCTCGGGTGTGAAATTGTCTGTCAGGTGACATGGTGGGTCTTCCATTGCTTGTGAATGTTTACAAGTTGGGAGAGTGTCATATTCTTTGTTACCTAAAGCCCCTAAAGCCAGTGATCCTCAAAGACTGAGCCCTTGGTGCTTACAAGGATCAGTCCTGTTGTGTACTGGTAGCTTTTGTTTCTTTTTAGGAGTGTCCGTGTTTGTTTTTCTCTGGCAGATTATAACTGGAAGGTTGTTGCCATTGATGGAGAGAAGAGGGTATAATTTCTGTGTGTTCTAATTTATTGGATGTGGTTGAGAATGCAGCCTTGAAAAGTCACATTATTTCAGGCACAGAATGATTTGTTGGCAAATCTTACAAATTGCTTTTTTCACTACCTCGGTTTGGAGAGAGAGCTGTGATCATGGTGTATAACCATGCATTATACATTCCCCAGCATTGCACAAGTGTGAGGTCAAACTCTGTGTCTTTCAGAATATCATCACCCTCGCAGAGACTGGCTGTCTGGACTTCAGGACATTTTGTACATCGTGTCTTGTGAGCGAGCCTTTTCTTTTAATTTTTTCCCATTGTAAAAGTAAATTCTTGGTTACATTGCTCATGTAAACATGTATTAAATCTTCATGGTATATTTATATACCTTTCTTTCTATGAGGTTCTAATTTTACATACTGTCAGAACAATTTTCTGCCTTGAACATATGGGAAAATGATGTTTATAATCTTTTGAAGTGGCCTGTGATTAAAAATCTTTTTGCATGTTTTGTTTGCTTTTTCCTGCCACTAAGCACATGTTAGAACTAACTTGGAGCCAGAGGCTCATGATGACCCTAGGAACCACTTAGTGAGACTTCTCATTTTGCATTTGAGGAATCTTGGCCTAAAGGGAGGAAGTAACTTTCCCTCAAAGATTGGCAGAGCCAGAGATGTAACTCAGAGTTCTTTTGCTTAGTTCAGTGCTCATTGGGCTGCTTGTTCCCCGATACTCAGTGTCAATAGGCCCTGGAATTCAAATCCCCTTTGGCGATGGCTTCAACAAAATAGACATATAGAAGGAGATACTGTATGAATAAGGCATTTTAGAGACTCTTTGTGAATTGATGATCTAATATTTAGGATTATTTGTGCCAGTATCTTTGTGATTTAAGAATAAGATTTTGTGTATTATTTGCTATCACTTTGAGATTCTAATTTATACTTGGGCCTCTCTTAATTGCCCACTTAGGTAAGGAAGCCATTAAGGTCACTCCATTGCCCTGTGTGCAACTCCTGTGTTGCTCGATATGATCAACACTGTCTGTGGACTGGACGCTGCATAGGTGAGAAACAAATTTTTCACTTTTCACTCTGAAGTTAAGCTGTGTGTGACTCAGAGGAGAAGTGGAAGAGAGCCCATTTGGTAGTTCTTCCTTGTCAGAGAATCATCTCTATGGTGTAACACTTTTGGAAGACTGAATTTGGATGTTAATAATATCATTTTATACTATTTTAGCATTTATAATGTACTTTTTTTTTTTAATTTTATTGTTGTTGTATTACATCCATCCCTTTTTTGCTCCCCTTTGTCCCCCTCCCCACCCACCCTTTCCCCCCAAAATAATGTACTTTCTTATATCATAACCTATTTGATCATCAGATACCACTCCTTTGAGGTTGCTATTATTATCTCCATTTTAGAGTTGAAAAATATAAAAGATAAAATACTTTTTGCTTGAAATCACTCTAGGAGTATCAGACTTCTCCAGATACCAAGTTCTTTCCATGTTTTGTGTTTTGTACCTCATTCACATTCTCTGCTTGCCTTCTTCAAGGCTCAGGGAGGAGGCAGAACCAGAGATGGCAGGGATTGGGGAATTGCCTTCCACACAGGACATATTTCTTATCCCGATCTGCAACCCTGGGCGTCCTCTAAGCCATTGCAGTAGAAGCCAGGAGTTTATTATTAGAAACTATGGTTGTGGGTCTTTAGGAAAAAGATCTGCTTTTATGATCTTGATGAACAAAATGCTGCCTCAGCTCAGTCAGGTCTCCTTGGTACATTTTGATGTTCTCCACTTTTCCTAAGGAACAGGTGAAATAACCCCTTTTAAGTAAGTAATGAATAAATATTAGTTCAGTTAACATGGACAGTTGACCATGACATGTCAGAGCTGTTTGGTTTTGGTTTAATGGTATTTAAAAGCAAAGCAGCCACTTATTTCTTTACTTTGGTGAAGACTTTGGACAGGAAAGGGGTTAATAAGATCTTGATCCAGAAAATTATTATAAGAAAGTATGAACTATGTTGATTTTTCTTTTTGATGTAGGTTTCGGCAACCATCGCTATTACATATTCTTCTTATTTTTCCTTTCCATTGTGTGTACCTGGATTATATATGAATCTTTCATGTGTAAGTATAAATTTTTCTTACAGCAAGCTCATACGCCCACACCCACATACACTTTTCCTTGTAAGCTCTTGTATATCACATTCTGGCTGGTTGACTATAACCTATACCCCTAACAAAAATGAAATGGATGCCTGTAAGACTCTGGTCATTGGGAAGCTGAAAGAAATGCTAGGAAAGGTTAGTTGTCAGTACCTTTGAAGATATTTTACTCTAAAATGGCCTTGATAAAGCAGAAAAGTGGTCAAAAATAAAAATTTATTTAAGTCAAGTTAAAGGAGGACAAATCATCTGTGTAGGTACAAAGCAAGGGAGGTGATAAGTAAAAGGGGGGGGATTGTTGGGGAAGTTAGAAGGTTGTTAGAATAATTAAGGAACAAAACTAAAAGCACATGTTCTTTGATAAATCTCAGGTCGCAGCTTAGAACTGATGGGAAAACACTGTAACAGTCATTAAAAGTTTGTAAATAATAATTTGGAAGAAAATATTAGATCACTTATTCTGCATCCCTGAGAAAAAAAGGGAGCGGCTTTTTAGTAGCACTTTCCAGGCCACTTCTAGGGGTCTTATGTAGGCAGCGACCTCCAGCTATTTCAAGGTGATCAACAAAGAACAGGGTTTAAATTGAAGCCAGAAGGGTTGCCGGAGCGCCTAAGAATTGCATGAGCGTGCTTTTCAAACCTTGGAGTAGGTTACCTACCTGGAAAGCCTATAGTGCTTGTAGTTTATTTTGACTTTGTTTAACTAATCATTGTTTATTTTGAAAGCTTTGGGAGAATTTGGCTCTAGAGACAGGATTCGATGCTGATCTGTTTCCATCTCCTGTCCTGTTACATTTATGCTTATATGTTGTATTTTGCCAATAAAATACTCTTTTGTTGATTGAGCAAAAATCTGGAATGATTCAGGAAGATGTTAGGAAAGTTTTTCCTTCCTTTTTCCTTTATCATCCCAAACTCCACCCCTTCCTATTCTCCCCACCCTCCTGGCTTTTGCTAGTTTAAATTTTGTTTCGCATGTGGAAGATAATTTCTTCTACACTGTCCCCCAGTTTCCCAGCTTCCCTCCCCAGAAACACCCAGTGTTACAAGTTTTGTTTGTTTTGAGGTTTCATTTTTTAGAGATTGCCAATATCTATGTGAAAATGTGAAATGGTTTCTTTTTTGCCCTGCTCCAGGCATGGACAGGGCTTCAGTTACCTTGCCGCCCTTTCCCACCGCACGCCTCAGGCCTCTGACCACTCAGGCCTCTGACCATGCCTGTGTGGCTCAATTTAACTGTCACCATCTCATGGACCTACTAGTCAGAAGGCTGCGTTCCCTGAGCTCAGTTTTTGTCAAAGGCCATCAGTAACCCTGAACGTTGGAATTTAGAACCTCTTACTAGGTCATGTGGTGAAAGAAAGAAAAAGATTTTTTTGACAGTGCTGCATTCTGTTGAAAGAGCTGCCCTTTGAAGGCCTGACATTAAAACATATTCCTGGAAAACCTTTTTAAGCTGGCCCATGGGCCAGCTTGTGCCTTGGACTTGCTCCTGGGGGAAAGGAGCCAGATTTTACACCACTCTTGTCTCTCCCCTTCTCTCTCTCCACTAAAAATAGCCCCCTTTGTCTGGTGCCTGTGTCCAGCATAAGACTGTATTGATAAGGACAGAAGTGATTTTCCATCATGTTCATTCTTTCCAAGTTGCTTCCTTATTACATGCATAGGTTCTTCTCTCCTTTGTCTTATTCTCTGGCTCTGAACCAATTTTTATATTATGTTTCTTAGTAACAGTCCCACCTTTGCATTCATTTACAACTGTGTAGACTACCTGAAAATATTTACTTTTATCCCATTTATATTTTAACAGCTTTTTTTTTACACTGAAAGAGGACATTAGGTCATTTATCATTATTTCACAGACAGGGAAAATGAACTTTAAAAATAAAAGTACTCCATTTTTCTAATGAGTCCTCACTGTCACCCCACCTTCTTTGTTTACTTGTAACACACATGTTGCTAGAACCTTGCTGTACACCCTCCCGCTCTGTGCTCCAGTTGCAGCTACTCTTGCCTCTGCACAGCCACTATCCGTTTCAGCATGTGAGGTCTTTTCAGGATGGGCAGTCGATAACTCAAAGTGTCAGCATCATGCAAGTTCCAGTGAGAAAAATCTTAGATCATTGCCAGAAAGAGCATTGCAGCTATCTAAAGATGAAGGCAATTGATTTGGAACGACGTGAGTTCCTTGTCATGAGCCAATGACCACCTGATAAGAATGTATCAGTACATATTAAAGTGTTATATTGCATAAGATAATTCATGTGGCCCTTTACAGCCATATCTTTGATATTAAATCTGAAATCAGTTCAAGAAAACTTCATTTTGAGGTCATGCTGTGTTATCAGAAAGTCCCAGAAGAGAACAGTAGAAATCCATAAAGTGAAAGAAAGTGAATATTCTTTCCCACTCAGCTGTTTTCTCTGCCTGCTGTTGGATATTATATTCTTTTTTTTTTTTTAAGATTTTATTTCATTATTTTTTAGAAAGAGGGGAAGGGAGAGAGGCAGAGAGGAAGAGAGACATCAGTGTATGGTGGATATTATATTCTTTTATGTTGTACCAAGTGTGTGGAACGTGCCTTTCTTTGTGATCCTAATGAGAAGCTCTAAAGAGTGCAATCTGCCTTGTTACCTTGATTGCTACTCTGAGGTGATTGCTGGTAGAATGCTTCTGGCATATATTCATGAAAGATAGCTGGGAATTAAATGATACTAAAAAAAAATAGATATTTGGGACAAAAATGGATAGTTGATAGTAAAGTCATGGACTCATTTTCTTCCTGTTCCAGGAGTGCTTAAGTATCACTTTGAAAAAATGTCTAAAACTACTTATAGCTTGTCAGAGTCATTTAGGAAACCTCAAGGTACACATCTACAGAATTCTCATTTCAAAAACAGTTTGCCCTTTCTGAACAGTCATGGTGCCTATAAAAATCATTGGCTTTATATAACCTTGAATATCTTTCTCTTCCCTTGTTTCTCTTGCTTTCTACCTATATTCACCTCACTGCTGCTCTTAGTTAGCTACATGGGTTAGGGGTCAACAGCATGAAGGCCATAGTGAAGTCTTCTCTTTTAATTGGCAAAAAAAGAGGTTCTCCTGGGGAGAAACTGAGCTTGATCATAAGAATCTTGCTCTGTATTCTTTTCCGGGGGGTATCTCCCAATGTGAATTCCCTCACCTGGCCTTTCTCCTGCTGCAGAATAAATGATGGTGTCAGTACAGAAGTACGCTCGGTAACTGTATGCTCTTAGCTTGTGTTCCAGTGATATCTAGGTGCTTAGAGGATTTCTTGTGCCCACAGCAATGGCACAAGATCTGAGCCCTTAATAAGAGTTTATATTTAGTTCTGTGATAGGCCCATATCTTTCTGTAACATAGATAAGACAGAGAACTTTCCAGGACAAATATTTATTAAATATAATCATTCTCAGTTGTCAAGGCCTTGAATAATTTACTTCTCTAGCCAGTGTATTTTATGCTGAATATGCTGGTTTTTAGCAATGGCTTTATGGACCATTTTTTGCTGTTGTTTCTTCACTGCCAATTACTGATGCAATGTTATCATAGCCTTAATTAACAGTTAAGTATGATTTTTCTCATTTTTGTTGGTTGAGCTGGCATTTGGAAGATAAAATCGTAAAATTGGGCACTGATCTGTGCCATCAAGTCTTCCATTCTCTTTTTCCCAAATAGAACTGCAGTGATTTTATCTTCCTATAGTAATGGTCTTTGGCTTATTGCCATTTTAAATAATGGTTCCTTTTTGTATATTCACAGATTGGTCAAATCATTGTGCCACAACCTTCAGAGAAGATGGACTATGGACCTACCTCAATCAGATTGTGGCTTGTTCTCCCTGGGCTTTATATATCTTCATGCTAGCAGTTTTCCATTTCTCATGGTCAATATTTTTATTATTAAATCAACTCTTTCAGGTATTTATTTCTCTTCTTATAATACCTTTAGATAACATTTCAAATCAAAAGACTTCATTTCTAGTTCCACCTCTGTCACTTTCTTGGTTGGTCTAGGCCTGCCATTTGACTCTTGAATTTTATTTTCCTTGTCTGTAAAATGGGGGTAATGATGTCTGCCTACTCTCACAGGAGAGTTTAAAGATTAGAACAATAAATTGTTTATGTTGGCCCTAGGAGTTATCCAATCTAACCTCTTTGTTTTATAGAGGTACAGAGGTGAATTGAATTGTTCAGGGTCACCCAATGAGTGGGAAAATCAGAATGTGAAACTTCGGTCTTCCAGTGGTCCCATTTAAGGGCTTTTTTCAGCATACAAATAAATTATATGATGTGTGAAAGCATGGTATAACCTGTAAAGCATTATGCAAGTGTGAGGTGATTTTTTCCCTGTTTTTTTCAGCACTGTTTGTAAGCATTATTATACAGTACTTAAGTGGCTAGAAATGGAGAAGAAATAAAAAACACACTGCTAACCAATGGACCTGGTAATAGCACTTTCAGAGAAGGTCATGGCCATTAGGAAGTTCGAGCTCCAGGGCAGTAGTCACCTTTAGCTTTCTATGATGTTTCTGTCCCCTCCCTGCCGCCTTCCTTCCCCAATGGGCAGAATCTACTTCTCATTGTTGCTACGCCTGCCGGTACGGAATGGACAACCATGTTCATGCTGCGCCACTTCCAGCAAGACTTCAGATAATTAGGGCATTACTCAACAAAAGCAAAATGTATTCCACTTAAATGGAGAGGTAACCGATTCTCCAATAATAGTAATAAAAAAAGTTTTTTTTTAAAGGAAAAATATCCCTTAATCCCTTAAAAAGAAAGAAAAATTCTAAGCAAGGGAGTTAAGCTAATAATACTGACAGAGCTCAGGCTCCTGAACATTAATCCTAAATTCCTGTCTCTCTGATATCTACATGGTCAGGCAGGAAGAATGGATATTAGCATCAGTGATTATTAGCAGTAATTACTGTCATTTATAATACCTAACATTTATTACCTAATATTTATATATGCTTCTACATATCCCAAAGCCTTTTACCCTTTGTGTCCTCACAAACATTCAATGGAAGAGGAATCTAAACCTAGGAGATGTGTGCGCACCTTGCTTCTGGCCATAGGGCCAGTAAGAGGTGACAGATGTGGAATCTAAGACTTGAGATATCGGTTCTTATTCTATTTCTTCCTTTCTGGACTCTTAGAACAAATACAAGTATATGAGAACAAGTGCAAGTAATCTTAATTTTAAAAATAAAGGTTAATAATTTGTTTATATTTTTTAAGGCAGGAAAATGGAAGTTTTCAAATACAGAGATTCAGAGCAGTTGTTTTCTTAATAAACAAAACAACTCAGTTATCTGAAGCCTTTCATTTCCTGAGTGCTTTGGTGAGTCATGGTTTTGACTGTAGCCAGTCAAACTGAGTATATGGGCTGCTGGTTGTGACCGTGGGCTCTGTTCTTCCACTGGCTGAGGTATCAGTCCAAGTTCTACCACTTTCTAAGCTTTGTGGTCTTGGACCAGTTACTTCACCTCTGCAAGCCTCTGCATCAGGTATTTTAAAAGCATTATCTCAAATCCTTAAACAATATAATGAAGATGATAATCTCCATTTTAAAGATAAAAATAACTTGGATGTTTGAGAAGTAGCTTTGAAGATTAAGTGAAATAACTCAGTAAATAGTAGTGTTTCTATTGACATGGGAATTTTTAAGTTACCTTGATTCTTGCCTTTCCCAAAATATATGGATTTAAATGTTCTTTACTTCAGATTATTAACTTTTCTTTTTTTATCCCATTTTTCCCCTCATTTCTCTCCCCTGCCCTCCCCTCCCCATTTCCTCTCGCATAGTCAGTCCCACATGTTCTCCATGTCCATGGGTCATTTATACTAGTTCCTTGACTAAACTTCCCCTTCTTTGCCCCTTTCTCCACCTTCCCCCTCCCCTCTGGACTCTGTCATTAACTTTTCATTTGGCTGTTTTCAAAGAATACACAAATTGAGATAATTGCATTGATATTTACCTTATATTGTTTTATCTAAAAGTTTCATGTTGGATTTATTGAGAATCTAAACATGGCCATAAGCCATGGTGTGAATGACTAAAGCAATTATTTTATGACTCCTATTAAGTCATTGTACTATGCTTTCCTGAAGGTTTATAAAATAAGACCAAAAAAAAAAAAAAAAAAAGTCCAGCTACTAGATTCACTAGGAGAGTCCGCTTAGAGCTGCTGAATCTTGCCCCTCACCTAACCCCTGGTTGGAAGGCTGGGTGATACTGTTTGGTGGGAGTACTTGATATTTTCCAGTGTCCTGTGATGCACTGCTAAGAGTGATATGTAGCCTTGATGTAGTATTTTTCATGTACCTCCTTCCCTTTTTCAGATTGCTTTTCTGGGCCTGACCTCCCATGAGAGAACCAGCCTGCTGAAGCAGAGCAGGCATATGAAACAGCCGCTGTCCCTCAGGAGGACACCATACAAGTAAGTGAGATCTGTTCTTTCCACCGAGTCCTGTGGAAGATGCTAGCCTAGCCATTGGCTGCCCAGCCCGGTGCCATCACCCCTGGCCATGCTGTTGTCCTCTAACTTGCTGTCTTGTAGAGCTGACCCTCTTATTTCTTGGAAGCCTCAGTGACAGGGGGTGAGTGGTAAGGTCATAAGGCCCAAGGTGGTAAGAATTTGGGATTTAGGCTATGGACACAGCACAAATAATAAGTGATTTTTGACATTATGCCAAGATGGGGAATCCCCCCAGTCAAGCCACATGGTCACAAGGTTGCATACTGCTGGCATGAAGTCAATGTGAGATAATTAAGCATGTGGCTGAGAAAGCCAGCCACAAGGCACTCTGTAGAAAGCGTTAGGTTGTGAGCTTTGCCAAGATTTTCAACCTGTCTCCCTGTCACCAGTAATCATTTTAGCCCTATGTTTAATGTGCCTGCCTATGTCAGGGAACAGCTAGTTTCTCAGGTTTGGGATACGTTCTTCCTAGAGCATTGGTTGCATAAAACCTGCCCTCAGTTGAAAATGAGAATGTTTGTAGGAAGGTCATCATCTTATGATACGAAGGATCGGGCTTTAAAGCTTAGCTCCCTGTCACATATACTGTGGCCTTGGAGGCTGGGAGTCTGCAGAGGTGCCCAGGGTCCGCCAGGGGCTTGAGCGCTCAGGCGTATCTCATGAGCAGCCTATTTTAAAGCACAGTCGCGGTACAGGATGAAACTCTTTGGTTGTTAGACAAGGAAATCAGAGATTGGGATGTGACTCTGATGTGTGTTTAGGGAGGAAAAAAATGACCTAATTGTCAAGAGGTGGCCAAAGTGATAGAGCGTGGAGAGCTGTGTTAAGCCTGTGATGACTGTTTCCGGCTGGCAGAGACAATGACAAAGTCCCTTTCTCTGAGGAATAAATGTTTACTGACGTATGGAGGCCTTTGTGGTAGAGGTGGGATTTTAAGCTGAGCCTTGAAAGTTGTGGGATGGGCATGATGAGATGGAAGGAAGGGCTTGCCATACTCTGGAGAGAGTCTCACAAAGGGACAGTGGGAAGGGCTGGGTGTGTTTGGAATGGCCAAGTAACAACAACATAAGTTGGAGGAACTAATGGTAAGGCCTCTAAGTCATTTTGAATCCAGCTTCCAAATCCTGCCCAAACCAAAGGTTTGCCTTGTTTGTCCTCCCCTAGGTGACTTTTACTCACTAACTGGTCCCTCTGAATCCCCAGCATGCCTCTCCACTGCCACCCATTCATGCTATGTAGTTAGCCCTTTCCCTAGCAAGCTGCCTTCTGAGGAGCGATGGGACTTTGCTAAACTGCCCTGTCACTAAACAGCAGCAGGCCACAATCATCCTCATGCACAGATGTGTTTCAATGTGCGTAGGGGGTTGGGTTAGGCTTGGAACACAGGGCATATGCATAAAAGTCCATGTTCCTCACAACTGGAATAGACAGTACTCAAGAACTAACAGAGAAAAAGGGATGCTGAAGACTGTTGTAGGCAGAAAGGCACCAAAGGGGAAGTGGGCCTTGAGAACTGGTAGGTGGTGGCAATAGGGTTCCGGGGTAGAAGAATGGCCCACACAGTCATAATCATCGGAAAAATAGAGCCAGAGTAGCCGCAGGAAGAGGTTTATAAAGAGTTTGGCGCCCCGACTGGTAGCACAGTGGACAAGGCGCCGGTCTGCGAACCCAAAGGTCGCAGGTTCGATTCCCCAGCCAGGGCATATAAACAGGTTGCAAACCAGGTCTCCAGTCAGGTCTGTGGCTGGAGGCAGGTGAAAAGCAACCATACATTGATGTCTCTCTCCCACTCTGCCTCTCTCCCTTCCCCTCTTTCTAAAAATAATGAAATAAAATCTTCAAAAAAAAAAAAAAGAGTTTGGGCAACTAACACCTGAGGAACCTGAGGACTTAATTGTTTAGGTAGGGCCTGGAATACAAAGATGAGGAATTGGATATGAGCTTCTGGGCAGAGGAGTGTCTTTAAAGGGTTTGGATTGGGAGGTGAAGGGCTATGAATACGTCAGTTTTGGAGGACAAGACAGTCTCTAGTGTGTCAGATGAATTGGAAGGAATTGAGATGAACATCATTTAGAGAGCTATAGACAAGATTTAGAAAAACACATCTTGTTAACTGTATATTTTCCTGGCCTATCTGGCCTTTGAGATAATCATAGTATGAATTGGGGCAATGGGAATGGAAGGAAGGAAACTTATGGATGGCAGTGACCATTCCAGTGAATGGGGGAGCCAAAATGAAGTTATTTAGTTGCTGGGCAGAAGCCAGGGACTCTCAAAATTAGGGATCCAGTTCCAGAAGTGGAACTGGGCTTTATTTTTTAAGGCCCCATAAGCCCAGCAACTGATTCACCTCTGGAATCCTGGAGGATTTTCAAAGGACGTTACGTAGTGTAGAATCTCAGTGAATGTTTATGGTGTGGATGAATGTCTGTCAAGAGCTGCACAGGACCTGTGGTGAGACACGTTCTCTTCCTTTCTCGGCAGCCTTGGGTTCATGCAGAACCTCGCAGATTTCTTTCAGTGCCGCTGCTTTGGCTGGGTGAGGCCCTCTGCTCTGGATTGGACGTCACAATACACCATGGGCTTTCACCCGTCAAAGGAGAAAGCTCTCCGCTCCGTATGAAGCAAAGCAGCCCGAAGCTCTCTGACTTGTGTTTGTGTTCACTCCCTGATGTAAAAATGAAGATTTAGAGTTCACCTAAGCCCAAAGGAAAATACAGGTGGTTTTTAAAGCCATTTGGTGAAACAGAAGTGCTTGATAAAGGCATTATACTTTTTTAGATTTAGCAAGCGCCATCTTGGCAGGCATCTAAGAAAAATTTTATATTTTTTACAAATGCAAGTTACTTTTGGGGGGGGTAATATTCACTAATTATGGATAAAATGTGCTATTTTTCAGATATTTTATTGGCTGTTTCAAAATAGTACTGTTCTTTAAACTTGTAATTTTTGATAAATTATTTCTTTGTTTTATCTATAAATATGTAAAAATATTTAAATAGATATACTGTTTTGCTTTCACACTTAATAAAAATTTTTTTTTGTAGTTTTTCTGTAGTTTCTGAGACTTAACACTTCTAGAATCTTAAATTGAGAAAAGTTATGTATAGAGGGCAAACTGATTCAAGATTCCAGCCCTGGCTGGTAACACAGTGGGTAAGGCGCCTGCCTGCGAACCCAAAGGTTGCAGGTTCAATTCCCCACCCAGGGCACATAACAAGGTTGCAAGCCAGGTCTCCAGTCAGACCTGTAGCTGGAGTCAGGTGAAAGGCAACCATACATTGATGTCTCTCTCCCTCTCTGCCTCTCTCCCTTCCCCTCTTTCTAGAAATAATGAAATAAAATCTTTTTAAAAAAAAAAAAAGATTCCAGTCATGAGTTGAGGTCACTGTCAAGACCAATAAGCAAGATTTAATTTAGTTTTCCATCTTACTGAGAAAATTGAACATAAAAAGTCTTAAGGATTAAGTATTATTTTTACTTAGTGCCCCTGAAAATATTAGACTATTGTGATTATAATTGCTAACTTCCCTTATTTGGGAGGAAATGCTAATTGAACTGTGTTTGATAAATAGTTGAGTTAATCTGTGGGATAAGTTTGTTGAATGAATGAACAGTTTTTAAGCAGGACATGATGTGATCAGAGTTATATTTGAAGACTGATTCTCAACTGGGAGGGGAGAAGGAGGCAGATGGACTTTTTCTCTTGTATCTTCTCTTCCTCCTTCAGCCATCCCTGCCAAGTAAGTATTCTCAACTTGTGATCCATAGACAATTTCCATTAAAATCACATGCTGCAGTGGGGTCGGGGTGTGACATCCAGGATCATGTGTTCCAAGTTTGAATTCCTCATCTCAGACCTTCCAAATCAGTGTCTGAGAGATGAGTTCTGGAATTTAAATTTTCTTCAGGTTCTCCAAGTAACTCTTACATGCACATACTAAAGTTTGAGAATCACTTTTACTTAGGAATCTTACCCCCACCATTCTATTTTTGTTTTTTCTCAAAGGAACACAGTATAAAGTTAAAAAAAAAAAAAAAGAAGAAGAAGAAGTTTGAGAATCAATGTTTTAAAGCTAGATGCCTTGGGTTTGACTCCTGGATCTACCAGTTACAAGCTACTTTCACTCTTTGGGCAACTTGACTTTCTACTGCCTCAGTTTCCTCTTTTGTATTATAGAGATAATAATAGTATTTGCCTGCAAATATTGTTAAGAGGACTTAAAGTGTTAATGCATGTAAAGTACTTATAATTATAACTGGCACATAGTAAGTATTTAATAAGTGCTGGCTATTCAGAAATCTTTGGAAAATGAGAGGTAGAGAAAGATGCCAAATTCACCCTTCTGTCCTCTGTGTTGTGTGTTCTGGGGCCAGGACTCTGAAAACAGCTGTCTCCTTGCCAGCTGACTTTCTGTTACATTCTGCCAGTAGACTGGAAGAAGGAGAGGAGAAAGGGAATTACTCCCTTTCACTTGCAGCTGTTCCTCTCAGTGTTGTTCAGACACTGGCTCTTCACCCTGACAGTGACCATCGGAATCAATGTCTAGCTTTTTCCCCAGAGCAGCTCCTTTAATGCCCCCCTAAAAGCACCAGTAGTAGCTTCTCCTCAGAGGTCCGATTCCTAGACCCCTTGAGGCGTCCAAGCTAAAGTACCCCATCTGCTCTCTGTCTCCCCACCCCAGAGGTGGTAGCTGCTCCCTGCAGTTACCTCTGTGTTAAGTCAGAAGTGTCCTTTACATTTCCAAAAACATTAGCAGCTATTTAGCCAACTTCCTCTATTATTTTCTCTCTGTAAACAAACAAACAAAAAAATAGAGTGGTTTCTGTTTTTCTGACTGGACCCTGACAGATAGAGAATGTTAGAGATAAACTTTTAATAATGGTCTAGGCAAGAAGTAATGAAGGCACAGAAGCAATCCAGCAGGCCCTGGTTGAGTATGGGGGAAGAGAAGGAAGAATCAAAGATGCCTTTGAGGTGTTAAACCCAGTGAAGAAGAAAAGTAAGGAAAACTGGAGAAACAAAGTGATGAGCTTGGTGGTTGGGGCAATTATCTAGTGGAAAAGTCTAGAAGGCAGCTGGAAAGAGTCCAGAGTCACCTGCACAGATGGATGAGATGGTCACAGGAGAGAGAGAGAAAAGTGAGATGAAGATCAAAAGAGGGATTGCCTTCCTGAAATGAAAACATCTCCAAAATAGACCAAAGGTGGCAATCAGCGCAAACAGGAAAAATTGTGAGAGCCCTGGCTGGGTGGCTCAGTTGGTTGGAAAGTCATCCTGTGCACCAAAAGGTTGCAGGTTTAACTCCTAGTCAGGGCACATCCGTAAGTTGCAGGTTTGATTCCTGGTCGGGGTGCAAATGGAAGGCAACTGATCAATGTTTCTTTCTCATATGAATGTTTCTTGCCCTCCCTAAAATCAATTAAAAAAAAAAAAAAATCCTCAAGTGAGGATTAAAGAAAAGTGAGAGAGGAAAAGTGAGGAATGTGAGCTTGTGGAATATGGATTCCGGGAACTGGAGAAGGGGAAGAAGAGGACTGGAAGGGAGGATGAATAAGATGATACTCAAGAATGTACAGTGTCATGGAGTTTAGGGAGAAGAATTAATTTCAAAGAGGAAGGAGTCAGTGGTCAGGAGCGATGGAGAGATGAGAAAACCAACTGAAGAAAGACTAGAGAGTTCATGATTGGGAGGTGGGGTAAGATGGCAGTGAGAAGGGGACTTGGAAGCTAGATGCTGAGATCCTAAGGAAGAACTGGGCTCTAGTCTTACATACAGTCTGGCTCTGGAAGGAGAAGAGAGAGCCATAGCTTGAGGGTGAATAAAAAGGTTTTGTTTTTATACTGTTTTAAAGCTAAGACAGACCCAATTATGGTATTCAGGGCCAGAAGAATGTGACTGGTAGGCAGCCTTGCCATAACTTCATTTCTTTTCCCAAATATCTGTATAGTCACACAAGATATAACACATCTGAATCACTTTTACAAATATTGGGCAAAATTTTGATTTAAATGGACTGGATGGACACTAAATGGTGAGACGTGGAACATCTCAGGTGTAGCACATTTCACTGTTTCAGGTGAGTGTTAATCTGGGGAATTAGTACTATAATACACATCCCCTAAATCTCTAACACAAGACAAGGTGTTATTTCTCCTTTTACGTCGGTCCATTTTGCTGTTGGCAGATGTTTTCAATGCAGGGACCCAAAGCTCCTTCCCATCTTGGTGGCTCCACCATTTCCTAGGGCCTCGGTGTCTACTGGGCCTTCTGTACCCCCAGATTTGGGGAGAATAGAGACTCCCAGAGGTGTTGGAGGTCAGATCTCCATTGGCCAACAGAGTCCCATGTTCCGGTCTCTGGTAGGGGAGCACGGGAGATGCAGAGGAGAAACATGCGGACTGCTGGACCACATTAAGGTTCTTTCTTGGTTTTGTTTTTTCACCCCCAAACTCTTTCACTAGATAATAAACTCTTCTTTGAAATTCTTGCAGAATTTGCAGTTAGTCCTGCCTATCCTCTTTTACTTTGCTCACTCAGCAAACGTTCGTTGAAAGCCTGCTATTAGTTGAGCACTGTGAAGGCAGTCATGCCACATTCTGACAAGGAGGCAGGTGGGAATTCACAACCTCAGTGCAACGAGTGCTATGTTCTATACTGGCTGTGGGAACGCCGAGGTGGATTACTTCTCAGGTCGTTCAGCAGAGATTTTGCAGAGGAAATGGCATTTGACTTGTGACTTGAGTTCACCAGGCTCAAGAGTTGGGTGAGAGGGTAAAGATGGAGGGGTTCCATCTTCCAGACATTTCTAGGCAAAAAGAATAGCATCAGCAAACGCGTGATGGCATGAGGGTACTTGGCATATTTAGAAAGCTTCAAGTTTTCATGTGTAGGTGGAGCTTACATGGAATAGATTGTCTAAAACTAAGTTGACGGGATAAGTTCAAAACCAATTCATGAAAGTCTTTACGTGGCACGCTGTTGTGGGACAAATTGCATCCCTTCCCCAAATTTATATGTTGAAGTCCTAACTCCCAAGGACCTCAGAATGTAACTGTGTTTGGAAATAGGGTCTTTACAGAAGTAATTAGATTAAAATTAGGCCATTCAAGTGCTCCCTAAACCAACATGACTAGTGTCCTTCGAAGAAGAAACTACTAGGACACACGGAGAAGACTACAGGAAGACACAGGGAGAAGGCGGTGAACTACCAGCCAAGGAGAGAGGCCTCAGGAGAAACCAGCCCTGCCGGCACCTTGCTCTCAGACTTCCAGCTGCTGGAACTTCCGGAATGTTATTTCTGTTGTGTAAGTCACCCAGTCCATGCATGGAACTTTGTTTTGGAAGCCCTAGCAGACTAGTGTACAAGCACGTACCGAAGAATAAGACCCAGAGGGATGTGTTCTAGAGACATTTTGGAGTCAGAATCAGGGAGGCTTAGCGATGAGACAAGGAAGGGTGAGGGAGAGGGCAAAGCTACGGCTGACTGAAGTTTTTAGCTTGTTCCCTGAGTGGACAGCTCGTGGGGCCAGTAACAAATGCAGAAGAGGAGATGTTGCATTGTGTGGTAGTCATGCCACATGTGCTTCTTACCCCTTTGCAGGCCTGGAAGTCTCCAGTGTAGGGGACTTCTTTCCAAAGAGCCAGGGTACATTGCTTTTGAAGTCAGTGCAGGTTAAAGGGGACTGGGTTTAAGTTGGTCCATTTGACCAGTGGTATTGGTTATTCAATTGACAATGATGGGATCTCTTTATAAAGCTCTGATTTTAACAAATTAAAAATATGTTGACCTATGCTTCCTTCCCCAGGGAATGTAGCAATGCACACTCTCAGGCTGTCTTGGGGGAACTCAGGGCCTGAATCACCCCAGTGAGAGTCTCTGGATAAATGAAGCATATGCCTGTATTTTGTCTACAAAAGTGAAATGGGACACAGCCTTTGCTAGCTGTTTTTGTTTTGTTTTGTTTTTCTTTCTGAACCAGCATATTAATGCCAATCCAATAGAGAAATTAGCATAATTGCATTTTCCACGTCAAAACATAAATAAGAAAGAAAGTCAGTGCAGGACCTTGACCATGCCAGCATGTAAGCAAGCTGCCCTGAGTAAATGCTCATTTTAAAGAAAGTATGCTCAGCACATGGAGCCTAGAAAAGCCCATGGCTTTAATGGAGTGCTTCATAATTTTTATCAATAAATTTTCCTTTGTTTTCATTTACTTCAAATAATTCGGAATTGCATGGTGGTGTGGGAGAAAAGCTGTGATGGTTAAAAGTGAGTGCTGGAGCAAATACACACTGGAGCCGCAGAGAACTTGCTGGGGAGGCAGACAGACATTTTTAATTGGCTGCATTTCATTTGCCAGCCTGGCAATTTGATATAAGGGAAGTTTTAAGAAAATTGCTAAACCCTTGGGAATGTTTAGAGAATGAAAGAAAATCATCCTTCTGTCAATGCCACACTTTAGTGCCTTTTCTGAGTTTTCACAAAATGTGTAGCATTGCAACGCCTGTGATAGGACAAAAGGACCTACTCTTTCAGCAGTTTTGTTAGTTTTGATTTTCCTTTCTGAATTAGCTACCATGTTGTCTGTTTCCGCCGGGACCCCCATTTTTCTGTCTGCTCAGCTGACAGATTCTGAAAGATTGCTTTCCTTTGTTTCCTCCTCCTCACTCCTTCCCCACTTGATATCAAAAATTACATTCTTTCCAGTAGTGTTTCAAACTACCTCTCTATTTTTGAAAACTTCCCTGTTTGAAAGAAACAATCCAGATGTACAAGGTACTGATAAAGTATTTATTGCCTCTCCCATCCCAGGTATTATAAATAATAAAACACTTGTTACAGATTAAACTCGCAATAATTTTCTTCCAAAGGCCTCTTCTAACTTTGGGTAAAGACTACGATCACTTCTGAAGAGAAATCCTGTCCAACTACCAACAAGAGGGTGTTTGGGGACAGGTGTCCATCTGGGCAGTATCGCTTGGAAAATGTTTTAGGCTGATGGAAGGTCTGAGAACTGGTACACTTTTCACTCTTTCTTTTCCACTTGTTGTGTAAGGCCTCCAAACCCAATGCCTGTAGGGCCAAAATTTTTGGCATAGCAAACTGTGAACAAAAACAGGAGAGGGGAGAGAGAGTGGGTTGGTTAGTACCTTTATTTCAGTTCCTTCTGCCTGGATTCAGCCCTTTCACCTATGAGAAACATCCTTTCGATAAATGTATGTATAAGATAATTTGTAAGTAAATCGAACGCTTTATTTTGGTATAAAAGTAGGTTACAGCCATACTTTAGTACTCATCAGCCTCAAAACTCATCAAACCCTATGCCTGTCACGTTTTGATATGAAAAGACCATTTCCGCAATCAGCGCTTGCTCAGGACTCATGGCGCCTGCTGGAACTGGTGTGGGTCACGATGCCGCCCGCAGGAGAAAATGCTTCATCGTTTGGTGCTTGTCAGTTTTGGCACTTCTCACGAGTTCCGGAATGAATTAACTAGGTACCAAGGTACCACTGTGTACTTGTTCGCACCTCACTGTGTTCACAGATATTTTTTCATTTGAGTTGACGGTCTGACTCCCATAGCCTGGCCTGCGCCTGCCCCACTGCCTCCTGCCTCTCCAGGCACAGAACGATGCCGGAGCGGGGCCTTCACACTCCCTGCACCCGGTCCCTGGAATGCCCCCTCCCCAGCCCACAGGCAGCCTTCGAGGCCCAGAGGAAGCTAGTCCTCTGAGAAGTCTTCCCTAGCACCCCAAGCTGATCGCTTGGCTAATGTGTTGGATATGGTCTGCTGCTAGAGCTTTTTTTCACTTAGAAATGCAATTGTTGGTCTAACATGTTGATCTCCCTGCTGCTGACAGCAATATTTTAGGGGTTTCTGGCCTCTGAGTGCTGGGGACACTCATGTCTTCTACTGCCAGGAGAAGGCAACCCCTGTGTCCCACTCATCCTTGGGCATCCTACAGCCTTGGTTAGTTATGTGCTTCCTCTGCCTCCCTCCCCTCAGTGTTCCTCTCAACCCACTTGTTGGCCTTGAGACCCCATCACTGAGATGGGGTTAGGAAAGCCCCACTGAGAGCCTAGGAGAGGCTCTGAGGCTGAGGACGAGTTGCCTCTGACCTTTTGTAGCACCAGGAAGGAGCTAAGGCTCTGCTCCCTCCAGGTGACAAGTAGGGGCAGGGCTGTGAGAGCCAGAAGGAAAACCTACTTGGCAGTTTTATCTGTTAGTAAAGGGATGTGCCAGCAGCAGCAGCAGCAAAGCCAGGAAGGAAAGGCCAATGGAGGAGGGAGGGAAGGAGGAAAGAAGTGTCTTGAACTAGAGAGGCCAGACTGAGTTCACCCTCGTTAGTCACCCTTATCTGCCACTCAGGTGGACAGAGGCCTGAGTTTTGGGTTTTCAGAAGCAAATGTAAAGCTGTTTGCCCAGCTCTGTTTTCTCTTCCAGAAGCAGAAGCAGATCACCGTTTCCTCCTCATCTCTCCCCGCAGGTGCCCCGCTGCCCCGAACCACATCATCGCCCTGCACGCTCCAGTGGGGCAGACCTGCGCTGGGTCAGGCAGATTACTTTCCTTCGGTGGTTTTGCTCCCCATTCTGAGAGCCCACGCTGTGCTCCACTGAGCAGCCCACCCTCCTGGCAGGCGCAGGCCTCTCTGCAGGGACACCGCTTCTCCTTAGGACCCTCCTCAGGAAAAACATCTCCAGAGTCTTCGGGACCACTCACCTTTGCAATATAGTTCCCCATCTTTGTCAGTGACATTGGTGGACTCCAGGCTCTTCCCACAGATGGCGCAGCGAAAACAGGTTTTGTGCCAAGGCTGAGGGGCAGAGAGAAGAGGAGAGTTACAGTTAATGTGGCGGACAGGAGCATATTCTGTTTCCATGGTCTCTACCCTGACCAGGCACATATAAAAGAGACCACTCATGAGGTAACCATTCACGTACCTACCCAGCCCCCAGAATAATTTTTCCAGGGAGTTGAAAAAAAATAAGATGTTATCGACTTGACCAGCAATTCTCAGAACGCCTAAAAATTAACTCATCAGTGTGATTTCCTTATGTATTCCTTCAGAAGAGTCTAGAAGAGCAAGGAATAAACTAGAAAGGGGAACTTGGATTTAGGACACTGGGTAATATTTATATTGAATATAAAGTTGAAGAAGAAAAACATGAATAAGGCAATTATGCAGGTAGCTCATCCTCATTTTAATTCTAGATTTCTGGTAGAAAGGAGTGCCTGGCTTCTGCACACCTGCCCGTCACCAGGCACAGCCCGGGGGTTCCTGGACTCGGCCCTGGTATTTGAAGCCAGCCACCACTCTCCATGGCCCTCCACCCCTCACTCGGTATAAGCAGGATTTTCTTTCCTTTTCATCAGGCCCAAATCTTGGGTGAACGCCCTGGCTTCAGGCCTGAAACGGGAGCTTGTGGAGCAAGTGCACATTACTGTCGCAGACATTTGAGGACTCTCCCGACTGCCAGGACATTTGTGAGTGAGGATGCTTCTTGCTGCTGGGAGATGTTTGCTCTATCCATTGGTGGTGGTGCCAGCAGCCGATTGAGTTATGTAGTGGTGACACCTTTCTGGAAGGCTCTCAGGGCTGACACCTTTCTGAAAGGACTGCGGACTCACGACTGAAGAACAGGGGCATCATTATCTGGCATCATTATCTCTAGGGCTTTTACTGGCTGCCTTACAGCTCGTGGGCTAATGCTTGAGGCATCAAATTCACCACTCCTAGTTTCCAAGGACACCGCACATGACAGTCACAGCCCAGGAAAGTAGGTGAGGATGGATGACTCCTAAAGTCCCGTGAAACTAGAGAGAATGAGGGTCTGGCTCCCACCCCCTAGTTCAGTTCCTACCTTCTTCTCTACTCCCATTTGGCTCACACAGAAGTCCTTACCTTACCACCTCCCATCACCTTCTCAGCAGCATAGACTGACTTCCCGCACCGAGGGCACTTCTCAGATTCTCCAAACTTTGCCGTGAACTTGGAAGGGTTGCTGGTGGTGGCTGAACGTGCTGACTTTGGGGATCTAATGGAAATAGACAAATGAGTGAAACCTATAGTTCTCCCATGGCAGGTGGTACTAGCTGTGTGACCTTAAGCAAGTTACCTAACTACTCTGTGCCTCAGATTCCTCCTCTGGAAAATGGGGATAAATGGTGCCTTCCTCCCAGAGTTGTTGACAGAGTTAAATGAGGTGACATGAGTAAAGCATTCAGAGCAGTGCCTGCTTGGCATGTAGGGAGGTTTAAACCTTTTTATGGTAAAGCACTAGTGCTCCATGCTCCATATATGTGAGCTTGTATTATTGTGATGGTGGGTATCATGGCTGTGACTGTTTAGTTTTTTCTGTACCATGTTGCAGGCCACTGGCCTGCTTTCCAAAATGAGTTGTAAAAATATTACAGGGCATGATGGGACCTTGACAGCTGATACTAAACAAATCATAGTCCAATGAGCTGATGCAGTCCTTGCCCCCATATGTGCCATGCCCAAGATAAAGACCCAGTAACAACCCCTGCGTTTCCACAGCTTTTGGTGTTTTCTTGTCCATTTATTGCTTGAGCATCACCGCAGCCTCTCAAGCAGGCAGGGCTAGTTGGTGGAAAGTGAGGGTGGGAAGCACAAAGGCCCAAAGCCCAGCAGCTCGGGATTAAACCGAGGTCTCCAGACTCTTGTCCCTCTTTGGGCCACATCATAAGAGCCCGAACGTAGAAGAGTGAGCTTTGGGTCATGCATGGTAGAGACTGCGGTTAGTGTCATCTTCTTTAAACAGTTGGCCTTGAGAAATGAGAAGAATTAAAATGACTAATCACACATCCTTGCACTTTTCCAGGCTTGACTGTGGGCTCCTCTCTTTGGGAGGGACCAGATGATTCTTCAGATGGCCTAACTGCTCTGTGGGGCCTGGGACGCGGCCTCAGCTGGGCCGGGCCTTTCTGCCCAGTCCTGTTGCAGAGCTGAGGCCAGAGCAGGTGAGTGACTGTCAGTCAGTCTATGCTCAGTTCTGGGCTGGAGGTCAGCGAGATCATCAAGACAGGGAGGCTATCCTGGTAAATGGAGGAGGCACAGTGTGATATCCCAGCCTCCCTGGGGAAATGTTGGGGGAAACCTCCACATGGCATTGGCAACAGGTAGCCGGGGACACAGAACAGTTGTAATTGGCTGTTTACTCCTGAGACACACAGCCCATCCCCACAGAACCATGCCCCCTGGGACATCAGTCATCTTACTAGGCAAGGGAAGAAATCCTTCAGCAACAAACACAAAACAAACGGCCATTGTTTCCCTGCCATATTCATGTGATTTATACAGAAAAGTTCAAAGGGAAGAGAAGAGACTCCATGGAGTTTTGCAAAGGTCAAACAATGGGACATCTGTACTTTCTGAGTTTTCTCTTGACATGCAAACCAAGGGCCATGGTGTAAAAGTAATTGCCCTTTAGAAAGACAGACAATTTAAAGAGAGACTTTGGAGAGATGACACATTGTTAAAAGTTGATCAGACTGAATATTCCTATCGTTGGCAAGTCAACACTAAAGTCCATTCTTCCGCTACCAGAAGATGTTGCTATGGGAACAGAATGAACTGCCCTGATAAGTGGGGCTGCACGGGGCATTAGCTCACCCTTGGAACTGGAGGCCCAGGTGTTCGCCGGTGTCCGTGCTGAGGCAGCCTGCGCCTTGTCCGTACCCAATCCCCTTGGGGCCATACCTGCGCCCGTAGCAGACCTTACAATAGATCTCCGACTCGTGAGCTGCGACGGTGGTGCTGTCCAGAGCCTTCCTGCAGGCCACTGCCAAAGAAAGGAAGGTCGGGAGGTTGAAGTTACGGTCCTCCCCGCTTCCCTGCCCCTCCAATGCCATGCTCAGGGCCAAGAGGTCCGGCTGCAGGGCCCTTGGCCAAGAACACAACTTGACTCCCTGACCAATGCATCTGTCTGCCCTGGGTTGTAGATTCCAAAGCAGTCCTCATTCCACAGATGGGGACACTGGAGTGCAGAGAAGGGAATAATGTGTTCGGTGGTACCCAGCTAGGAAGAGGTAGGACTGGAACCAAGTCTGTGGCCTTGGCTCTCAAGTGGCTCACCCAAAGTGGCATCAGGGAAGGAGGTGTGTGTATGTGTGCGAGTTAGAAGGTAAGGGGCTGAGGCAGGAGAGGAAAGGATTTTTTTTCTCAATCATATCAGAATCAAGATTGAGCATTTTCTCTACTTACCATGACCTTTGAAGGGCACTGTGCTATTCAAGGAGACAGGTACCACTGAGGCTACTTTTGATCCAGTTCTGGAAGCCAGAAAGTGGTTGAGGAGGGTAGACCTGCCTCAGAGACCCTTAGGCTTATATTGGCTCCAACCCCCCATCACCGTATGTTACCTAATGTAAAGTGTCCCCCATAATGTGCAATGTGTAAGACAAGCCCCCGTTTCTCCAAAAAGAAGATTTATAGAATGAGTTATTTTGCCAACTTCAAAGAAACACTTTTAAGGATGCAAATGAATGTATCAAATCCCTCCTTACAATATTTAATAATATAAGTCATATATTGATTTGGAGACGTTAGTTTTTTCTAGCCTCACACAAAGTCAGGACACAATTGTATCCATATTCACAAAGTCAGGACACAATTGTATCCACATTCTCCCTCTGCCTCTTCAGCATCACCAGTGCCTTGTTGAGACAGCTGGCCTGGCTGCGGAGCAGCTCGCCTCCACTGTCACAGCCTGTTGGCACCTGAGTAGGAAGCTGTCACCTGGAAACTGTATCTCAACCAGCAGTTCCTATTAACATAATACTAGGGCAGCTTTGAAAAATCTGTAGGATTTCCACAGCTTAATAACTTGAGGAATTGCTTTGTGACAATGATCTTTCAAGGTTGTTCACGGTGATGCTCAATGCTTATTATAGTGAGGTCACATTCCCAGGAATAAGAATACATGTGCATTCAGGCCCTGGCTGGTGGCTCAGTGGATAAGGTCCCAGCCTGCAAACCGAAAGGTTGCTGGTTCGATTCCCCAGTCAGGGCACATAACCAGGTTGCAAGCCAGGTCTCCAGCCAGATCTGTAGCTGGAGCAGGTGAAAGGCAACCATACATTGATGTTTCTCTCCCTCTCTGCCTCTCTTCCTCCCTCTTTCTCTGAAAATAATAAATTAAAAAAAAATACACGTGCATTCAGTTTATTGGCTGCCTTTTTTATAAAATTTTTAACCAATTCCATCAATAACCTCTGTAAGCAATTCAGCATTGAATGAATCTGTTTCAGGCTCATATACCTTCTTCAAATGGTATTTTATCTAAAAAAAAAAAGAAAGAAACTGAAAAAAACAATAAAAATAAAGGAATTGAACATGAGAGTGGGAACAGAGAATAAGGAAGTATATGAGGTAGGACTGGACTGAGGTTGGTGGCTGTGTGTCCGGGGAAACAGGTGTATGGAAGTTCAGGAAACGATTATGTCAATGTTACAGGTATTAAAATCTGTAAAAATTTTAAAAAATAAATGAATAATAAAGTAATTGAGAGGCTGTCTTTTAGCATGAGAGACCTTAATAAGGCCTTGAAAACAAGGGAAGCTTTTCAGGAGGGATAATTGGGGGGAAGGCTTTATATTTGGACACAAAAGGTATCCAGCTATGTCTGCCCTTCTGGTTGCTCTGTTACCAATCTTCAGAACAATTTTTCAAAGATGTATTGATGTTCTAGAGTCTGAGTACCTTAATGGCAAGATTGTTATTTTAATATCCCCAGAATATAGCATGGACTTTGACCCAGAATTAGTCCTCCGTAAACATTTGTCGAATGAACAGACGGATGGATGGATGGATGGATGGATGGATGGATGGATGCCCATGTGAATGATGACCGGTGACTTGTCCACAATTATGCCACAGTAAGTTGCAGAGCCATGACTGGCCTCAGAGCCTTTGACTCCCACTGCAGTGCTCATGCCCTTCACTCCAGGACTGCGCAGGCCCTGTCAGGTCCTGGCCAACTCGGAAGCCACTCCCAGGCTCTGCCCAGCTCCCATACAAAGGCACAGGAGAGCTGTGTTGTCTGATACTACAAACGCTTGTCTGCGCATGAAGTTCATAAAATGCACACAGTTTTAAAATACCCAATGCAAAGAAAATAGGAATAGAAAAATATTTTGTTAATAATGTGTGTATTGGGGGGACAGAGAGGAGCAAAAAGGGGATGGATGTAATACAACAACAATAAAATATAAAAAGAATAATGTGTGTATTGGTTACATGTTAAAATTATAATTTTTTACGTATTAGGTTAAGTGATACATTTCAAAATTAATTTTACCTCTTTCGACCTTTTAAAAATATGGTCCAAAAATTTTAATTTGCATATGTGGCTTGCATTATATTTCTTTTGGACATGCTGCTAAGGAGGATTTAGATTTGTCTAGAAGTTAGGCACTTGGGTGGGGCACTGGCTTAGGTAGATGGCATCTTTCTGAACCCAATCTCTTGCAGTTTCAGGGTCACCAAGCGATAGGCAGGTCTTACAATGGTAATATACAAAGTGTGCTCCCCCTAAGATCTTTCTGTTTACCACTTTAGGTACTTATACTGCTCAAATCCCTATCCCACCTACAAGTTCTAAGGAAACATTAAAGGGTTAAAGGAACGTACCACCCAGTGCCCAAACCCTTTCTGTGTGGCTCCAATGGAATAGGGGACATCTTCCTGCTGACTGGAAAAGACAAGACACCCCTTAAACCATTAAGAGCGACACTACCATTTTCTGTTCCCACTCAGGCATCATAGTTGATCAAAGGAGCATAAAGGCCTAGAAGACTGGAGTCATTTTTGCTCCAATTCCAGTGTTCTTGCCAATATTCCTCACTCCCACTCTTTTTAAGAATGCTAGCTCTTTTTGGACAAAAGCCAGAGGGTTATGGGATAAACTCTCAAGCAATGACTTCTAGATAACTGTTAACAATAATGAATCTGATGAATGTGTCCAGTGACTTAAAAACAATTACCCATTATTAAACCCCAAAGCATTAGGAAATTTGCCAACACAATCATTCAGAACAGTGTTTTCCTTTAGTCATCGATGATATTTGTTGTGGAAAGTAAGGGATAATGGAAATGCCTACAGAACATAAAATATTACTGTTTCTGGCAGCTTAAGGATGGAGTGTCCCCTGCCCTAACAGATGGAGCCCAACCCTTGAAGTTCTGTTTAAAATAGTTTGGGGCAGTGTGACACCTTTTGGTCAATATGCTGAGGCGTGGAAGTGGGGGGGGAGGGTCTCTGTGGGGAGGGGCTCTGCCCAACGTCCAGTAAAGCTAACCCTTAAATCAGATCTGCTAGAGGGAAGCAAAGAAGATAACTGGGCAAAATAGACTTCTCCCCAAACAGGGCTGGCTACTAAGAAATGCCAGCTTGCACGCATGTCAAAGAGACTAGACCGGGAGCCTGAAGATAGAGGTTCTGTTCTGGCTCCGCTACAGATTCCTGCGAGCTGGGCTCGAAGGTGAGAAATAACTTGTCCAGAGTCCCACGCATTGGGCAGAGCCAGACTCCCAGGTGAACCACAGCATCTTAAATGACCCCAACTTTAACACTTGGGAATCTGTGCCTGGCAGGTGATGGAAAACATCCCCTTTGTCAAGTGATTGGTGCCCAGGCCCTGAACCTCTTCATTTTCTGACTCTTACACAGAATTGGCACGTCTGTCCCTGTCTGACAGAGGTTCTTTCTTTGGAAAAAGCCAGTTGCAGCTGACTTCAGGGACAGCTGGCCAGTGGAAAAGACACTGAGAGCCAAATCCATCCTGGTTCTAGGTAAGTAATGGCTGTCTTTCTCTGCCAAGTCACACTTTGTAAATGTTGCCCCCCGGGTTACCATGGAAAGCAGTGGCAGGCCAGTTTGTTCTGACTTTGAGCTGCAGGGAAATGCCTCTGAGCTGGGCAAATAGCTGGAGAGAGTACCTTCCCTTGCTACGGTGGGATCCGCCAATCCCCAGGTGATGCTGATGCTGCTGGTCCTGGGACCAGCCGCTGAGAACCAGACAGATACGCATCTGTGGCTAAATGTGAACTTTGAAATGCCCTTTGGATGCTAAGAGGCCTTCATGTTTTTCACCCAACTCACTGCAGTGGAAACAGGTCTTGTGGAAACTCCTTCCGTTGCACTGGATTTCTTCTGCGTGGTAGACTGTCTTTTCGCAGGCTCCACATTTTGCTCCTCCACCCCAGTTCGGCATCTTGAAGAGTTTCTAACCAAGGTCAAATCTAACAGGATAGAAAGCAAATATCACAAACTCAGGTGACCTCAGTAGGGAACCAGTTACTGGTAGTGTAGTGGTCTGAAGACCTGGATCCTGCCCCAGCTTGTTTGGTCAGTAGGTTGGTCATTCATTCATTCATTCCATTCATTCAGCAAATACTATGTGCAAGTTGCAAGTCATTGAATAAGGCTCTGAGCAAGTCACTTTACTACTTGGGGACTTAGTTTCCTCTTCTGTTGAATTTCAAAGACACGTGCCTCTATGGACCTCACAGGGTTCTTAGAAGGGATAGATGAGCTAATTTTGTGTATATAAAATTATGTACCAACAATAAGTATTCTTATTTTTCCATTGAAGTGTTTAAAATTTATTCTATCAGAGTGTCAACAGCCTATTAACATGGCCTTATCTTCTTATCTAGTGCAGTGCTTCTCAATGCATCTTGGATCTTACTAATATATGAGGATTCTGGTTTGGTAGATCTAGTAGAAGAGGCAGGAAATTCTGCATTTCTGACAGACTCCAGGTAGAGCTGATACTACCAATAGTGGACTACCCTTTGGGTAGCAAAGCCTTAGCTAATCTTGCTGATAAAAATATATAGTGTATAAATTACCCAGTTCAGGTTTATTCCTTCTATTCATTGAGTGCTTTATAAAGACATATTATTGCCCAAGCAATAAGCTATATTGGCACTACTCTAGGTCAGTGGTTTGGAAATCTGCCTTCTGCTTTGGGGGCTACCCACAAGTTGCTGTGAGCATCAAGGTGAACTGTGTAACTCCTCTTACTTCTGCCTCTCCAGCTATACTATAAGAGAGGCATTCTTTTCCTTGTTGCTTCACAGAGCTGTTTAGAGGACCAAGTGAAAT
This sequence comes from Noctilio leporinus, assembly GCA_004026585.1. NCBI lineage: Eukaryota > Metazoa > Chordata > Mammalia > Chiroptera > Noctilionidae > Noctilio > Noctilio leporinus. The sequence goes on along the minus strand of PVIW01000192.1, from coordinate 348,126 downwards.
GTGAAGGAAGATCCCGGACAGAGCTTTCCGTGCCAGGTGTGGTCACAGGAGCCAGGTGATGGTGCTGTGCTTCTTCCCACCCCTCTGAGGACCTTCTGCAGTGAGGAACTGCTGACACCCACAGCCCGACCCACCATTGTCTCCTCACAGGAGAGTTAAGTTCAAGAGATACTAAACAAGGAGGAGCATCAAAATTTTTTTTTCCTTTCTGTGTCTGTGTGTAAGTCTGAATCCAGCTTTCACCTGTCCCAGAGCAAAACCAAAATAAAATCATCAATACTCCATGAAATTTCTGCAATCTCACCAGCGTCAGCAGGGCTCAATTTTCACTGGGACCTTTTAGTTTCTAAGAAGCCTGGTATGTCCTCTTGTCATCAACACCAAGCACTATCAGGTTGTTCCAAGTGGCTGCTTCTGACCTTCTTTTTCCCTTCTGGGAAGCCATTCACCCTCTTACAATAGTTGGTGATTACTACTAAGCCCTCCTGGGCATTGGTCAGGAATGTGTATCCCAACCTCACAACAAAGACAGTTTTTGCTAAGAAACAGCATGTAAATAGCAAATAGACCACTGAACCTGGTACTAAGACCAAAGGGAACATCCCTAACTAAATGTCCCTGCAAGGAACTTTTTCCATTTATGAAAGCAGTGTGAGGTTAGCCAGGAACATCCTATCCTTCCTCTCATAGAAGCAGGCTCTTTTAATTCAGTAGAATTTTAGAAAATAACATTTTTTAAGGGGAGCATTGGTGCTTCTATTTCTATAGTCAAGTTGTTTATTATAGTGAAAATGAATAATGGATTTTTACTTGAAATCCTTGAGATCAAGTCTGAATTGATTCATTCATTCAGCCATTAATCCATTCATTCACCATGCACTTACTACCTATCATATTTCAAGCACTGTGAAAGGGACTGGTGAGGGATCAAGGGGAGGAGAACATAAAAATGAGTGATTTCTATCCTCTAGAATTGAGAAGCCCACATTCTACTGAGGAAGACAGGCAGCAACCAGAGGAGAGTCTGGTGAGAAGCACAAGCAAACTCAAAGGAAGGAACGGTTGTCTACATTTACACTGGAGGTGAAAGTACTGACTTGTTGGAGAATCACAACAGATGGCACATCCAAATGGGGTTTTGAAGGGTGAATAAGAGTTCACCAGCTAGAGAAAAGTGGGAAGAATGCTTCAGGCAGAGAAAAGAGCACACAGAAAGGCAGGGAGGCCTTAATATGCCCACAAGGAGCCAATTCTTTTTTCTCCATTAAAATTTGTAGGACTTTTAGGATTGGAATAGATTTTGAAGATTGACTAACCCCTTCATTTAAAAACAAGGTGAGATGTAAGTAAGCATTTGGGAGTATTTTCTTAGCTAACTCCCTTTTCTAGGAGTCATCTTTCTCTGATTAAAGATAATTTTCCAGAAAAGAATAGAATCACATATTTTTGTTTATGTTCATTTTGATCCAGGGTTTCAACATAATATAAAGTAGAGGAGAAATGTAACATATATCTCTCAATGGGACAGTGACACTTGTGAAGTTAATGATGTGGAAATTTTCAATGAAAACAGTCCCGGGTCAACTTTCTCATTTCAGATCTGCAGTGGAGATTTCATTGGTACGTCCTACAAGTTAGTGGGAGACAGATATGCCTCCTGGGGAGGGGGGGTATGTATATATCCAACAGCCACCTACACCCGATACTTTTCAAAGTGAGGATAAGATTATAGATAATAACTTCTTCACACTAAGTAATGTATCCTAGCACAGAAATTTTTAAATGATCATAAATATTTTATATATATCAGGGTTTGAAACCCAAAATAGAAAACTATAAACATTCTATTAAACAGGTGCTCAGTTCCATCTCTAAAGATAGAATTGTAGCTGGGAAAGGCAAACACAGATGACATCTCTGACTTTTCCCTCCAATGCTCAAAGGCCAAAAGGTGGAAGATGTTGTAAAACACCTTGAATCAGAAAACATGGGTTGTAATCTTGACCTTGTGATCTTGAACTTGGGTGAAAAATGGTGATAATACTATCTATAGCACTTCCTTCGAAGGACCATTGTGAGTCATGGACATATGATGGAATTTAAAGCAGTACAGAAGCCCCCAACTTATCTACTGCAATGTGTTCTAAACCCCCAGAGGATTCCTGAAACCATGCATAGTAGTGAATTCTAGAATATATAGCTTTTCACTCAAAGGAAGCACTTTACAGCTTCTCTGTGGCATATCTGATTTGCCGGTATCTCTGCTCTTGCACTTGGAGGCCATTGCCATGTAAAATAATGTAACTTGAGCACAGGCACTGAGATACCAAAACAGTTGATCTTAAAACCAACACATCTACTAAGTGGATAACTGGTGAGGAGCCTATATCGTGTGAAAAAGAGATTCACGTCCTGGGTGAGATTCACATCCTGGGTGAGACCACGAGAGATTTTGTCACACTACTCAGAATGACATGCAATTTAAAATGCATGAATTGTTTATTTCTAGAATTTTTCATTGAGTATTTTTGGACCAAGATGGACTGCCCCTAACTGCATCTGTGGAAAACAGCCATGGGTAAGGATGACTTTAATGAGAAGCTATTGAAAGGCATGGCATGATTATCTCCTTTATATCAGGGTATTCAAATAGCACCAAGTTGCCCAGTAAGTTGCTATGATTTGAAAGCATATTTAGGTCCTGGATGACATACATAACCTTTTTAGCCTCCTGCATTGCTTTGGAATTCCTGTGTCTCAACACTCCCCTAGCCAGCCCCACAATGTGAGTTTACCCTGGCAAGATACCAAGGGATGGGCCATTTGTTTATCAGTGTTGCCTGGCACTAGGGAGGATCATTGAAGGTGGGACTCCAAATATAGGCTTGCCTGTCACTCAGCCCCATTTGTCCCCTATGGCACAATCTCCATCACATTTTCTGGGCTGGTTTGGGAGATAGCTGAATTATCACAGATGAAGTCGTTGCTCAGGATCGAAATGGAGGACAGGCTGAGATTTCCGAGGATGAGGCAGAATGCAGGGCCCTGCTGCATCAGCTAGGGAGAGGATGGACTCCAGCCTTTTGAATACCCAGGTCCCAGTGAGAGATGACTTGAACAGACTAACTAACGAATAATGCTGTGGAAGAGATCACTCTGGGAATGGGCTGTCCTGGTGGCTGGGAACAGCCGTGGGTGAAATGTAGACCAGAGTCCTAGTTCTGCCTTGCTTTTTTGAAGCTGTATGATCTTGGAAGATTCTTCAAGCTCTCTGAACTTCAATATCCTCCCTAAAGTGGGCATAATAGTCTCATCTGTTTCACTATTGCTGGCAGGATAGTAGCAGTACAACTATACATCAAACCGCTTTGCCAAGTGTAGAGTATTGCAAAATGTAAGTGCTCGCTAGTTTTGTAATAACTCCGAGTTGCCATGCATCAATGTGCATTTTTAAAACAAAAAGCAACTGTGTACCTTAGGCACATTCTTTCTAATTCAATGCATTGTTTCTTTTGTTTTTAAACTAGCAGCTATGGAGCTGAAAGGTGTTACCAGAGGGAAAAGTGGGTGGGGTGAAGAAAATGGGCATTGAGTGATTTGTTTCTTGTTTGTCCATTAAAGTACCTGGGTAGAAACCTTAGGCTCTGACTGAGCAGAGACCTCAAGCGAAAATGCCATTTCGAGTTCAGTGTTGGTTCATTTTGTCATTCTGTTAGATGCCTGATCATCCTATAGTGAGTTAAACTGCCTAAACCAGCTGATACAAAGATTTTGGATCATAGAAACATATATCTGAACATTATAATTATTACTAACATAGTAATATTATTATTGAAGCTAATGTGTGTCTGGAGACCAGCCTTTGGGCCAGGTATTGTGTCATATCTCATTTAATCTTCACAACCCTTCAAGGTAGATAATATTACGAAATTTACTTTAGAGATGGGGAAATGCAGTTTGAGGGAAATTACATTGCCCAAGGTCACATGGCCAATGGAAACATGAGTCTCTCTGACCCCAAAGCTGTATTATTTATTGTTAATTATGAATTAGTGGTTTAATACAAACTTTAGTACAACAGCCCTGCAGAGCTAATTTTGTTATCCTCATTTTGCAGATAAATAGGACTGAGACTCAGAGCTTCAGTGACTTGTCTGAGGTCACGTTACTGTGGCCGGTAAGTGGTGGAGTTGCAATTCAAACCCCAGCTAAGCTGGTTCTATATCCCATGTCCCTGCTTACAACACCCCGGAGACGGGAAAAGGCTCAGCTCCCACCAGCTGATGGGAACTAGAATCCGATCAACCCATTGTCTCTCAGTGGGACAGAAGATCGTGGGTGGAAATCACAGGGAGACTAAATTTGATTCAGGAAAATGAAGGAGTTGCTAAGAATCAGTGCTATTCAAACATGAAAAGGGTTCCTTTGGGGCTGACAAGACGTTCTCTCTCACTATGGACTTTCCCTAGACTGGTGATGGGTGTCCAAATGCTGCAATGTGGTAAAGCCCCTTCAAGGTGTCCTTCAAGCCCTGAGGCAGATTTAGGGATCTGAATGGGGAGTGGAGCCTCATTTTGCAGAAATGCTACCCAATTCCCTCCCCTCCCAAACACGGCCTGTTCTCTATTCTTCTAATCCAGGTAAGGAAGGTGAGGTTGCATAGTGGAAAACATGGGCTTTGGAAAGAACTTGGCCAGAGTTCAGAAAACACTATCTGTGGGACCTTGGGCAAATTGCTCAAAATCTCTGAGCCCGGGGTCCATATGCATATAAAGATGATATGAGACGCCTTGTCTTAGGTAGAAGGTTTTTTTCAGGTTAAACAACATAGTAATAGCAAGGGTGCTTTGTATAAATCCTTAATACATAGCAGGTGTTAATAACTTGTGTTGCACTATTATTATTATTATTATTTCTCTAGTTTTAAATCCATTTTCTTAAAACAATCAAATTTCTTCTCATTTCAGCTCCGTGGGCCTTCTCATTCAAACTGTGAACCAGTCCTGCTTCTCAGCCTTCAGAGTGTGCTGTATCCAGGAACAGATGCAGCCAGGTCAGGGAGAGAATTAGCCCTTTGCAGGGGCCCAAGGTGCCAGGGATGGCATGTCAGGCAAGGCCCTAAGCCTGTGCCCTAGGACAGCCACTGCCTTGTGTTGGCAGCTCTGGTGCCTAATACCAGCTGACCTCTCGTGACCTATGCTTTGAAGGGAAGCAGAGTCCCTCCCTGTGGCCCTGGGAGACGTTGCCCTTCAGCTCCCATGTGTAGGACTCTCAAGGTTAGCTTCTGAACAGGTAGACACATAAAGTACCCCCCGTGAAGAGGCCCTTCCACAAAGCTTGGGAAGCATAGGTTACTTCTTCCCAGCACCAAAATAAACCCAAGTGTTGGCTGGCATCCTTAAATCTTAGACATGTAAGGCATGTCTGCTCACTACACTTAGGCTGTAACATGCGGGTCATGTTACATCTTTTCTGAAATGATCTCTGAAGTATGGCCAACATTTACTCTCAGAAACTCACTCTGCTCTGGTGACCTTTGTAATTTGTTTTTAAAGACCACATTGCACTGACCCTACCACTTTCTAGCCGTGGTGTGACTTAGCACTTCGCTTCCTTAAACTTGTGTTTCTTCCTCTGAAGAATGACTTCTTGGAGGACTCTGCAGCAGTTAAGTAAGCTCACATTGTTCCACACCCACAGTAAACAGAGCGGAAAACAGCCAACAAGTTGTGGCCAACCCTCTCCAATGATGAGGACCTTCTTGAGGCTCAGAAAAGCCTTCCATCCTCCGTGGTCCTGCTTGTCTTGCCTGCAATGAATAACTGCACTTTGGTGAAGGCCTCCCGTTTCTCTTTGGCCATGAAGCCCCACCCTGGGCAGTATTCCCGGATATCTGGTGCACTAGTAGTTGTAAACCTGCCTGCCTGTGGAGCTGTAAGTCCTCTGTATTATATTCCTAGTCTGGGTCCTTTTGTAAAACAAATTAATCATCATCTAACTCCCAGTCAGGTTGTCATTTACTCTGACCTTGGGACTTTTATCATTCACCCTTGTACTTAGCAGGAAATCCTCCTGCAGCGCATCAGGCTTGGCCCTGTGCCTTTTCTCAAAGGCCTCACACATTTGGATAGCTTCATTGAGCTTTGTAAAGTACTTTACTAGACCCTTTCTCATTTGATTGCCACAAATCCCTTTGGGATAGATGACCTCGCCTTAATTGCCCTGCTCAGTAAATGGAAACTCAGAAAAGGGAAGTTCAGGCCTGCCTCCCTTTCCTCTAATAAATGGCTTATGTTTGTGGGCCGCACCCGTCCACCTGAGCTGGAGAGGACACCAAGCCCTAGGGGTCAGTTATCCTCCTTGCCAACAGCCAGGGCCCATTTTAATGGCTGAGTTGGTCAGGATAGAACCAAAGCTGAGCCAGAAGACTCCTTCCATTTCCTGGGTCTTAAAGCAGTTTTACATACCTCGTGATGAATTGGAAGTACCCAATATTGAGAATCAGCCCCAAAAGTAAACTGAGGACACAGGCTCTCCCTATCTCCCACCTGTCCTGCTGTACATGCCCACCCTTCCCTGCATTACTGCTTCTTCTACCTTCTCTGCCTGACACAGGACACGGTCAGACATGCTCATGAACTTGCATTGATTGAACTGAACTGCAGAAAAACAAGGCTTGTCTTAATGGTTTACCAACTTCTCTCTCTTGGGGGAGCCACTGCCCCAGCTCAGAGATGGAAACAAATTGGAGGCAGCTTTGTCCTTTGGGTAGCATTTCCACTCAGACCATCGCTTAAACCGTTCTCATTCTCAGTAGCACTCATGCCTGGCATTCAGTGGGGGTGAGGGTTGGGGAGAGAGAGGGAGGGAGGGAGGAAGGGAGGAAGAAGGAAGGAAGCAAAGAAAAGAGAAGGGAAGGAAAGGAAAGGAAAAAGGAAAATGCCTTGATTGAAGCCTAGAGGAGATACTGGGCATCACCTCCTCACCCCTGGCTGGGAATATTATCTTCCTCCTAAATAGAGCTTATAAGGAATTCTCAACATAGCTATGTCTTTTTCAGATACTGTTTTTGTTCATTGAAAAGATCTAAAAGCAAACTTGTTGCTAAACATCCTTGGGATATAGAATATATTTTAAACCAACAAGTGTCCCTATTTCCTATATACAAGACAGGGTATATAGTGAAGTATAAAAATCGCAGTCATTCACCTACACCTTTGGAATAACAAGGTTCCTTGTATTTTGAGCATTGGAAAGCTGGCTTCTGTTGTGTTGTATCTATTACACCACTTTCTAACTATATGGTACTTCACAGTTTAGAAAAAAATGTCACCATATCCATATCGATCCTTGCAGAGGAGACCAAGACCCTGAGGATAGGAACTTCTCCAAGTCGCACATCCATTCATTATGTGGTTCTAGGACTAGAATTCAGGTCTTTTGATGAGGAAACATTATTCCACCACAAAAATCGTTTTGGACCAAAAACAATACCTTATTCGTTTCTCTGCGAGGTTCTCTCAAGTCCCAAATGTTAATCGCCCTTTTTAGGAATTTTCCAAACAACTGTTAGGCTCACACCAGAGTCAAGCATAACTGGAGCCTCTTCACAAAGACCTGGAGTGGTTGCTAGTGCTCGGGTCGTGAAACACGTCCTTACTATACGGACCTCTCACAGCCTGACACAGCCACCCAACCAGCAGCCCACCCCCAGCCCACACACTTGTTTTGCTCCACTTACCTGCCTGTGCGACCTCTGTCAGCTCAACTGAGCAAGGGGGGGTTATCGTCCTCTTTAAATATATGGAGGCCGTGCCAGCCTGGACTTACAGAGGGAAGGGCGGGAGGGAGGCTGAGGGGAGAGGGGGAATGAGACGTGAGTAACACAACTGCTATCAGAGGCTGAAAATAGCCTGTGACCAAAGCCCTGAGTTTTGTTCCCCCGCCACGCCAGCTGTGGGGCCCTGGGAGAACAATATCCTTTGGGTTCTGCTTTCATTGCCAATCACCTATGGCACCAAGAGATCAATGTGTGGGGTGTAAATTTCTGATCGAGTGGTTGGAACAGGAACAAGCGCAAGGAATGATTTTATGTCTAAAATCATTTTTTTCCAGGCTCCTACTCCCCTGACCTTTCTGGAAATCAATGCAAGGTTCTTGCAAATGAATCATGAGCCATATCTGGGAGCCCTCTTAACTCCAAGGCACAGATCAGTACACTCGTGAAGAGAACTCAGAGCTAAAAATAAGAGTGATGGGTGTCTGAAATGATACTTAGATAAGCCCTGCAAAGAAGCTTGGGTCAAAAAGGTTAGTAATCATTAAGTTCCCATCACTCCCTGGCCCACCATCCTATGAAGAAAGTTTTCTCTCAAAAGTTTTTTTTTGTTTATTTTTAGAGAGAGGAGAAGGGAGAGCCAAAGAGGGAGAAATACCAATGTGTGGCAATGTGTGCATCTTGAACAACCCCAATTGGGGACCTGGACCGCACCCCAGGCATGTGCCTTGACTGGGAATTGAACCAATGACCATTTGTTTCACAGGCCAGCACTCAAGCCACTGAGCCACACCAGCCAGAGTCAAAAGTTTTGAGTTATTTTGCTCATCATCTTTTTCTACTTAAGAATGTAACATGACAGTGCATCATATTTATGACCAGTCTCTGTAAAGCCACATTTTCTTTGAGGGCCTAATTTCTTTTTTTGCCCGGTATGGACATGTTCTGGCTTTGATCAAGTATCAAGGACTCATATGAAGTATAGAATTTGATAGCTGACAAGAAGTTCAAAGATTTAATAGACTCATTCTTCATGTTATGGCTGAGGTCACTGAGGCACCTAATATGCTCAAGGCTAAACAATGAGCCATTGGCAGGTTCCAGATAGAAATTCAGGTCATTTGTCTCTCAAGTGATGGCACTTTCTCCTAGTGTTGACATGGATGTTGAGGTTAGATGTAGGTGGGACTTAATTGAGGGGTGTATAAAATCCAGCTTCGAATCAGCCGTATTAGCCCTTTAGTTACATGCCTCACCTCACACACAAATTGGTTGAGTGATAGAATATTTCACTGTACAAAAGGTTGTGTTAATTTCCCAAATATGAGCACAGAACAACCCATGAGGTATCCTTGGTCTACGTTTTCATGCAAAAGTCTGTTTATCATAGAAATGGTGAGTACTCTAGAATATAGACGTTATAAGGGACTTGAGAAGCCTCCTAGAATAGCAAAGTTCAAATTTTGTGGGATTTTTTAAGAATAATATTTTTTCTATAGATAATATTAAATGAAACATCAATATATAAAGCAGATAAAAGAAGGAGTTCCCTGCTTTAAATAAGTAGGTAGTGTAATAATCCAATTCACATAGCCTTTCACTGAACCCCCAAAGTAGCTTCTAAAGTACTTCTTTGGGACAAAATTTAAAAATCTTTAATGTGTCCCACCACTTCGATTTTATAGAGACAGATATTAAAGTCCAAAGAATGGGTCTGACTTGCTTAAAGGGAGTTGCAATGTATATAGTAGAATTATTTCTGGAGCCAGGAAATCTGGGTTTGACTGTAAATGTCTTTGACTCTTTTGAAAAATGTTTTCTCATTATACAACACAGGATTTCATTTTTATTTTGAAAGACTAAATAATAAGGATATATTTAGGATAAAATGTAAAAGTTTCCACTCATAGCCCTGGCTGGTAGCACAGTGGATAAGGTGCCCGCCTGTGAACCCAAAGGTCACAGGTTCGATTCCCCAGCCAGGGCACATGACCAGGTTGCAAAACAGGTCTCCAGTCAGGTCTGTGGCTGGAGGCCGGTGAAAAACAACCATACGTTGATATCTCTCTCCCTCTGCCTCTCTCTCTTCCCCTCTTTCTAAAAATAATTAAATAAAATCTTAAAAAAAGAAAAAAGTTTCCACTCGTAATCCTATTCTCCTCCCCAGATTAAATAACTGACAATGCTTTGTGTTATACTAAGTACTTTTTAAAGGGAATTTTAGTGCATTCACATTTATTATAATTTTGGATATATAGGAATCATTCCTTTCATCTAATTTTGTTCTATTTTTATAATGTTTCTTTTTTTTCTGGCTTTTTGTATTGTGCTATGGTTTCCTCTTATGAATTAGAAAGGATTCTCTTTTTCTGCCTTAAAAACTAATGCTAATATATATATATATATATATATATATATATATATATATATCCTTTTTTTTTTTGTGACATCTCGACTTAGTTGGTAGCCATATTCTGCTTCTTCCTTGGCTTGAGAAACTTACAAGAACCTCAGCACACCTTCACCATCACCATCTTGCCATCTTCCTTCCCCTTGACCCTTGACTTTGGAATTACACATCTGCCCACCACTGCCCATGTGCAGATCATCTGGGATTTTAGTTTCAGGTTGTAATTAATTTAGTTAATTATGCATCACTGGTTATTTGAACTGCTTTCTTCTTTATTCAACTACTGTTCCATGTTTATTTTTTGTATCTTACACTTTAACTTTCCTGAGAGAGAGAGAAAGTGGGGGTATAGAGAATGAGCATGCATTCTTTTTTTAAAAAAAGATTTTATTATCTCCAGAGAGTGGGGAAGGGGAAGAGGCAGAGAGAGACATCAATATAAGATTGCCTTTCACCTTTCTCCAGCCACAGACCCAGCTAGAGATTATGTGCCCTGGCTGGGGAATTGAACCAGCAACCTTTGGGTTCACAGGCAGGCGCCCTATCCACTGATCCACCACCCAGGGCAAGAATGCATTCTTGATGACCTCCTTGAAAGAGTTTGCTGTAAATGAACTTCCTTATATAATTCAAAAGGTCTATTAGTTTGCTACAACTGCTGTTAGTTTGCTACAACACCATACACTAGGTGGCTTAAACAACAACAATTTATTTCCCCACCATTCTGGAGGCTAGAAGTCCAAGATGAAGGGATCAGTAGAGCTGGATTTTTCTGAGGCCTTTCTTCTTGGCTTGTAAATGGTCGTATTCTCCACATATTATCAGAAGGTCTTTCCCTGTGTGTGTCTGAGTTCTAATCGCCTTTTTTCCTTTTCTTTTTCTTTTTTTTACACTGTACAACCCCCTTCAGTGCTCACAGCCCACAGATAGAAGGCTGGGCAATGGTTCGAGGTTGCAATTTACTCTGTCATGGATACACTGTGAGAGAGGCCCACGGAGAAGAGCCCACCATAAATCCATTACCATGCTTTAATCACCTTTTCTTATAAGGACACCAGTCATATTGGAGTATGGCCCATTTCCATGACCTCACTTTACTGTTAAAGGACTATCTTGAAATACGGTCATATTCTGAGGTACTAGGGGTTAGGACTTCAACATATGAATCTAGGGGTAACACAATTCAGCCCACAACAGTCTTAATTTTGCCTTACACTTTAATGCTAGTCTCCAGAGTTGTTCTGTCCAATACAGCAGCCAGTAGTCACATGCAACTATTTACATTGGGATTATTTAAAATTAAATAAAATTTAAAACTCAGTTCCTCAGTCACAGTAGCCATATTCCAAGTTCTTAATCTGCACCCTTGGCTAGTACCTACACCATGAGCAATATAGAAACTAATAGTTGATATACTTGCATCGTTCAGATTTTTCTTATTGTTCTTGTTTTTATGACTATTCATCACTGTCTGATTATAATGATAATAGCATTCTTTGCATAATGGCTTCAGCTTAAAAGTACTACCATGTGTTCCTCTCGAATGTGATCTCTTTCCTCTCTTTCTCTGTCTCTCTGTGCTGCTTCTGTCTTTTGCTCAAGCTGTGGAAGGACATAAGTGTTATTATCTCCCTCTTATAGGTGAAGAACCTGTCTTGAAAGGGTAGGTCACACAGCTAGTAAATAGTGAAGTCAGGAGTGGAACCAGGTCTTTGCTCCAGAGCCAATGCTCTGAGGGAGATTCTAAGGATCTGGTCAGCGTTATGCAGTTGGGAGAGAGCACACTGTAGATTCCAGAACCACTGCAGGCCTGAGCACCTCCATGGCCAAAGCACCAACTCAACTTCATCTTGCACTGAGAGATTAGCAGGGCTTTACACCAGTAGTCCCATGGGGTCAGTAGAGGCTGTTTGTACATTCATTGTTCAGCCAGTATTCAGCTTCTAGGAGAAGCCCAAATTAGTATACAAGCCCTGAAGAGTGCTAGTCCTGCAAATTGACAAATGCAAATGAACCCGCAGAGGTTCAGAAGTGGACCAATGAAATTGTTTCCTCAGAAGATATTTCCATGGGCTGAGAGTCCAGGACTGTTCACCTGTGTCAGCAACAGTCGCTCAAACAATTCTTGGAGTCCAGCTCTTCTCTGTAGCCCTGCTCCCCTTATTGCTCCGATTCAGATGTCTGCCTCGATGTTTCCTGAAGCCTACCATGCAGTTCTCCCCACCTCTCTCCATGCCTCACACTGCTACCAGAGTCCTCTTTCAAAACACAGAGCTGACGATGGCCCCCTTCAGCCTGATTAGCACTGTTGACACCCTATTTTCATGGGATCATGTTAAAAATCTCTGACACAGCATTCAAGTTTCTTCATCTTGCCCTAAATTAACTTTCCAACTTTCTCTCCCACCACCCCACTTTCCCTTATCCTATCTTTCAGCCTCTCCAGTCTAATCACTGTTCTCTAAAAATAGCAAGCAATTTCATGCCTCTCTGCTTTGCTCATGATCCATCCTCTGCCTGGAATGTCCTTCGCCTCCTTAACCTGCCCCCTTTGTTGGAATCTTCTTCATCTTTCCGTAAGCAGCTCAGATGCTGACCCTTCAGCGCACACTCCACCCCCACGGGGGTGTGCCATTCTCTGCACCAGGTCCCCAAACACTCCCCTCAGCTTTGTCGTCACAAGGAACTTTGGCTGGTTGTTTACATGTTATTTTGACTCATGGGATGGTGAGCTCTTAGGGAAGAGAGAGCATCCTGTTTATCCTTGGAGTTGGCACCCCGTTGGCATTTGACAATTTGGAGTTGAATTTATTCATACAACTGGGTGGTTTTGAGAGTTCTTGAAAAGACTAAATTCCTATCAGATCTGAGACAAGCAGCGAGAGAGGAAGCACAAATTTAGCAAGAAGAAATGATTTATTTAAGCATATAGTCACTCCATGTAAACTATTAAAGTAAGAAACGGATGCATTTTTAGAATAGTTAGTAGACGTATTGGCTTTCCCCCAAATTCCGTGCTGTGCCTGAAGTGAAAAGCGCACCACACTGGAAGGGACAGATGTGGGTTTCTAGTCTTAGCTCTGTTACTAACTTAGCTGTCCGCCCTTCGAGAAGTCAGTTAGTTCCCCTTTCTGATTCTTTATTTATAAATGTTCGTGCTGGGTAAAATGACTTTTAAGGTGCTTTCGAATTCTAAAATTTGATTATTCTTCTTGTCTAGTTAGAAAACCTGTCTTTATTTCCCTTTTAGTGTGATGAGTCCTTAGCAACAAGAGCAGACATTCTATCTTGTCGTAAAAACTTCTTTGTCCTACTGTGGCTCCATTACATAAAATTTGGGTATTAGAAAGAGTACAAAATACTTTATGAAGTGAGTGATACTCATACAGGGAAAAAAACTAACTAAAAACAAGTAACAAAGAACTCCTTACTACGCAAAACATCAGGGCTCTGTCCCTTTGAAGTTGAAAGGCTACACATGAAGGAAAAGACCTCAGAAATAATAGTTGATCTATAGGGTTCAAAATGATGGGAGAGAGAACACAGTGGTCAGGTCATTCAAGAAGACACTTCGGAGAGGAAGGGGAGGTGCTCAGATGTTGACCTTTAAACTCAGATCTGTAGGGAAGGCATTCTTACAATATGTCACAGACACAAAGAAAATGAGAAATCCTCAAGATGGTGAATGGACCTATGTCACTGGCTCCCACTGGGTGCTATGACACTTTTCTTCTATATTGCAAGAAGCCTGAAAGTGCCCTCCCAATATTCTGAAATGCCCTTCTACTCATTTTTTTAATTGGCTTTATTTTTTAGAGAAATTTTAGGTTCACAGCAAAATTGAGAGGAAGGTACAAAGAGTTTTCATCTATCTCTGCCCCCATATGCACAGGCTCCCCAAATATTAGTATCCTATGCCAGTATTGATAGTTCATCAATGAGCCTATACTGATACATCATTTTTATCCAGATTCCATAGTTCAATCTTGGTATTTCATATTCTATGAGTTTTAAAAATTTATAATGTGTGTATCCATAATCACAGTGTCATACAGGATAGTTTCAATACCTTAAAAATCCTCGATGTTCTGTCTATTCACCCCTCCTTCCCCCAACCTTTAGGAAACTGATCTAGTTATTGTCCCCATAGTTTTTTACCTTTTCCAGAATATCATAGAGTTGCAATAACATAGTACGTAGCCTTTTCTGATTGGCTTCTTTCACTTAGTAATATACATTTGAGGTTCCTTGTTTCATTTCATAGCTTGATAGTTTATTTCTTTAATAGCTGAATAACATTTCATTGTCTGGATGTATCCCAGTTTAGTTAGCCATCTAAATTAGCCATGAAGGACATCATCTTGATTGCTTCCAAGCTTTGGCAGTTATGAGTAAAACTCCAATAAGCAACTTTGTACAAGGTTTTGTGGGAATGTAGGGTTTCGGCTCCTTTGGGTAAATGCCAAGGATTGTGATTGCTGAATTGTATGGCAACGATATGTTTAGTTTTACAAAAAAACATCAAATTGTCTTTCAAAGTAACCATACCATTTTGCATACCCACCGGCAATGACTGAGAATTCCAGTTGCTCCACATTCTTGACAGCAAAATGTGTGTAATGGTATCTCATTGTTTTAATTTTCAGTTCTGTAATGACACTATATTAAACTTCTTTTCATATGTTATTTATTATCTGTATACCTTCTTTGGCTCAGGTCTTATGCCTATTTTTTAATCGAATATTTATTTTCTTATTGCTGAGCTTTAAGAGTTCTTTGTATATTATGATAACAGTCCTTTATCAGATGCTTTTTACAAATAACTTCTCCCGGTCTGTGGTTTACCTTCTCATTCTTTTGTCAGTGTTTTCTGCAGAGCTGTTCTTGTTTTTAATAGACCCATTCAAGCAAAATTCTACTTTAGCAGAAATTCCTCTTGCCTAGAAATGCCTTTCTAACATTTAGAAATAGGCTATGTTTTATTTATAGTTCCTTGACCTAGGAATTAATAGCAATAGAAGAAGCTGATAGAAGAAGACCACAGAAGAAGCATCTGTGGTCACATCTGCATGTTTCAAATAGCCATTGAGGGATGTCTCGGGTTGGCTGACTTCAACCCAATTTCTTAAACCAATTTTTGCTACATCTGAAGTCACAGACCAAGGAATTCCAACTAATGTTTCATAAACCCACAGGAAATAAAACTTTTTTCTTACTGAGTATACATACTGTCATCACAATATGACAATGTTTATCCACTGGAATGTGAACTAAGTAGATGGTAAGATGCTTTGTGAGTAAAAACTAATTTTCTGAGAGGATTAGCTGGAATCTAAGAATGGTCTCCTATCTACTGGAATATGGGAAGAACGTGCATCATGAGTATTTGAGAGAAAGTGGTCAGCGTAGTAAGGAGCACTGCTAACAGAATGCCATAGTGCTGGAAGGTGACCAAGTACATGGTATGACAACTATGGATATTTTCATAGATGTGAATTCTTATATAGATGCGGAAGATGATATTGGTGGTTATGTCATAGTTATTGTTGACTTGTTTAGTGATGTTTCAAGTGTCTGAATTTATTCTAGGGCTTCTCCCCAAATGCTAGGATTTGAATGTGTTGCAAAAACTCTCAGAGGCTAGAGAGCCAGTACAGGAACCCACAAAACTTAACAACCATGAGACCCTGTAATATTTTGTTTGCAAGGGAAGGTTGTATTATGTATTCTCTTTTATATGTGTGAAGGCAGATGTCATGGGACTGATCTCAATAAATTTAAAAAAATTATATAGATGCTATGTTAATCGAAAATTAAATATGATGTTTTATTCTGGAAGTTGGGAAGAAATGTTGGTAATGAAGATGATGTTCTGGGAAATGATGAATCTTGAAACATGCCATGTGAGGAGTAGCCCAAGGAATCAGACACATTTACTTGGAGAAAAATTGGTGATGGTGGGAATATGAAAATGTGTAGCACATTTCCAAATAACTAATGAATTGTCATATATATAAGGAGGAAGGAAAGTGGTTCTAAGGAAGGGAAAACCTAGGACCAATGAGGGTAGAGGCTGCAGATAGGCTGATATTGTTTCAATGTGGAAGAAAATTTTCGAGCTTTCTAATAATAGTGAATCATTTTTTACTCTATGGCAATAATAAAAATGACAGACTTTTTAGAGCTCGCTGTGTAAAAGAGTAGTCCAATGACTCCTGACTGCCTGAAGGCTGACATATGTAATATCTTGGTAACCTGTAACCCATTTGCAGAATTGAGAAGTTCTGTATTAATAGGACCAGTGGTCTCTGAAAAGATTAATTCCTTGTCATAGGAAAATTTCAACCAGAGTTTGGAGACAACCCAGAGGGGTCATTATAGTGGTAATTAATTTTTAAAATGTATGTCCTTATGTACAGTTTTATGAATCCTGAGAAATGCACAGACTCACATAACTAACACCATAATCAAGATGCAGAAGAATTCCACCATCTCCTCCAAATTATTTTGTACTGATCCTTTGTAATCATATCCACACCAATCCCTAACCACTGTTAACCACTAATCTGTACTTTAAACCCATATTTTTTTCCCCCCTAATTACAGGTGACATATAATTTTACATTAGTTTTAGGTGTACCACATAGTGATTAGACATTTATATAACTTATAAAGTGATCACCCATGTTAACGCATATTATTCTCTTTTAAAATTAATTTGTTGTTGTATTACAGTTGTTTCATTCCCCCTCCACCCCTCATTGCTCTCCCCTCCTGTACCCACCCACATTCAATATGCCCCTCATTGTCCATGGGTCATTCATCACAGCTCCTTGACAAAACCCTTCCCCTTCTTTCTCCCCCTCTTCCCTCCCCCACCCCCTCTGGTCACCATCATTCTGCTCCTTGTTTCCATGCCTCTGGTTTCATTCTGTTTGTCTCTTTGTTTTGTTCATTAGTTTCCTGTATTAGGTGAGATCATATGGTATTTGTCTTTTGCCACCTGGCTTATTTCACTGAACATAAAAATCTCTATTTCAAAAGATCAGAGTTCCTTCTTTCTGCTGCATAGTATTCCATGGTGTAAATGGACCACAGTTTTCTGATCCATTCATGTACTGATGGGCACTTAGGCTGCTTCCAGCACTTGGCTATTGTGAATCGTGCTGCTATGAATATAGGGTAAACCTATAGCTTTGCCTTTTTCTAAATGTTATCCAAGTGGGATCACACAATATCCAGCCTTTTGAACCAAGTTTCTTTCATTTTGCAAAGTGAATTGAGATTCATCCACATTGTTGACTCATCTATGGTTCATTCCTGAGTTATGTTCCACTTTGTAGATCTACCACAGTGTCCATCCGTTCCCCACTTGAAGACTATTGGAGGGGCTTCTGGTTTCCATTCTGGCATGTGAGGAGCTTGGAAGCCATCACTCCACTCTAACAAGTAAAATGCTGAACAAACTGAAAATCAACAACTTTTCTTAGACCCATCAGAACATTGAGATCACAGGATAGACGGCTACTCCCCAGATTGGAAAGACAACCAGGTGGATTCAGAGAATCACAGTTTAGGAGCAGAAACCCACAACTATAAAAGTCTGTGGGAATTGGTACTGGGTTTCTTGATATAGTACATCAGGATTATCTACAGCCAGATTTAGATATGGCAAGGGTGTTAGAATTATCAGTCCAGGAACTGAAAAACAACTATGGCCAATATGCTAAAAATTTTAATAGAAAAAGTAAACAATATGCAATAACAGGTCATGTAAGCATAGGAATGAAAATTTTTTAAAAAATCAAGGAAAACTGCTAGAAATCAAAGATACTGTAATAGAAACAAAGAATGACTTTGATGGATTACTTAGGAGACTCGACACAACTGAGGAAAGAATTTGTGAGCATAAGCATATGTCAACGAAATTTAAAAAACTGAAGAGCAACAAGAGAAAATACTGAGAAATGTAGAACAATATCCAAGAACTGTGGGACAACTGCAAAAGGTGTAACATTCACAGAATGGGAATACTGGAAGGAGAAGATAAAAGGAAGAGAAGAAATATTTGAAGCAATATTGACTGAGAATTTCCCAAAATTCATGTGTCAGACACCAAACCACAGATTTGGAAGCGCTGAGAATGCCCAGCAGGTGTGTCTACCCAACACATGCCCCACTCAGGTGTTAATCCTACTTGGGCAGTGGTTTTTATCATACTTTAATTCTCTTAAGGCTTTTCTATTCTTTGGGTCTGTTCTGGGCATGTATGGCTCAGGGGTAAGCCTGAGACTGTGTTCAGGTAGAATTAAGGGATTTCCTCCTGCAGCTTTCTCCTCCTTGGAATTACCTTGACACTTTCTGGCTCCCACGGCTCTTTTTTCCCCAGCCCAGTGTTTCAGAACTTTAGCCCTGCGTTTTTAACAGAACTCTGAGCACCTGGGGCACCTTTAGGGCAACTCAAAAGGAAGAGGGAAAAAATAGGAATCCTCCTCACACTCTTCAAACCATTGAGATGCCTGCCACCAAGTCCTGCAAATTGACGGTTCGTCTCAGCATTTTAGGTGTCATTGCTGCTGTCTCCACTCTCTGCAGAATGCAGTTCCAGGAATAGGGCTGGCATTAAGGAGAAAAAAAAAAAAGAATAAAAACAGAAAACTTCAAGGTGTTCCCCTCGACTCTTCAGCTTCAGGGGCCTTTTTTTCCTGCTCCTCTAGCTAGAAAAGGGGGTTTCTGTCACAAACTTTGCTGTCTAAACCTGTAGCAGGACTCAGCCCACCCTCCGATTAAAGCCAACAGCTAAGAAAAAAAGAAAAAGAAAAACCAGGTGAGCTCCCTGCCATTACCAGTTGTTCCAGTTTTAATTTTTCCATCTGTTCACTCCTGTTTACTTTTCAGTGTCCTCTGCTAGTTGCTCTGTGATCTGTCCAGAGGTTTTCATTGTAATTGATGGGAAAGGTGGTCTGTGAGGGGCTGTGACAGGTCTGCTCTGTCTTGATTAACACCAGAAGTTCTGTGATGACAGTTTAAATACTGGGTGATGTCTCTTTCTGATCATTTTTCTCAAACTTAGCAATACGTTTGAATTAATTGAGAAACTTAAAAAAATATAGATTCCAGGGCCCCACTCCAGGGTCATCTCTGAGGAGGGGAACCCAAGAATCTGTAGAAGATGCTTCCAGGTTTCACAGATAACCAGCCTAGCACTGGCTTGGGGGCCCAAAGTTAGGGTGGAAGTTTGGGAACCCCTGTTTGAGATGATTTCCAAGTCCTTTGAGACCCTGAGTTCCCCAGGCTCTGTGCTATTCAGAATATCCCCTTCATGAAGTTGCTTGCTAAGTGAGGTGTCAAGTCTATTCACTTCCTTCAAATTTTTACCTGAAACTCAAGTTCACATAGGTCTAGAGCAGATGAAAAAATTAATTAATTAATATATATTTATATTTATATGTGTGTGTGTGTGTGTGTGGAAATTAATGTAAGCTGCCTACAAGGTCTGTCCTGAAAGTATTGAGCCACACAATGTCTCAATTATATTGCTATTGGCTTGATACTTTTGGGATAGACCTCGTGACTATCTGGCAGGAAAAGTCAAGATATAATAACCATATGAAAACCAGCAGGAGAATGAGTGGACTCGCAACCTGTAAGGTGAGTTTTGTGGCAGTTACAACTCTGCCATGGGAAGAGCAGTAGATTGTAAATCAGCTCTGTGTGGAGTTAGCCAGGAGGAATGCCAGGTACGCTCAAGTCTGAGGATGAGCGCTTTCATGAGGAGCCTCCTTCCCTCCCTAGGATCAGCCCTTTCCATATACTTGACAAAATTCTTTTGGTCAAGTGCAGTTTCTGCTTACATGCTAGGAATTACTAGTGAGTTTAAATTTACTTTTCATGAAAATGTATTTCTAAGGGACCTCAGAAATTATTTGCGCTCACTTCTCTGATGCCAGAAGAAACCGGCCCTGAGTGGTTAGGTGCCTTATCTACCTCCTGGGTCAGAGCTGGGACGTGTAGCCAGACTTTGACTCCCAGGCCATGTATTTTCTGTCTGAGCTGAGCCAGGTGGGGAAGTGGGTGCAGGGTCTCCTGGTCTGGTCACTGATCTAGATCAGATAGCAGTAGTGGGTAGTGGCTGAGTGCCGTACAACGCATTTGTAAAGAGCACTTTGACCTAAAAATGTTTTAACTCCTATAAAACATTTATAGCAGCTATAAAAATATTGGAAAACAAAATGGCCCACAGTTTACCAAGTGCCAACTTGGTAGCACATCCTCTTCTCTGGGCACTGGGAAGCAGGTAGTTTTTGGTGACCTCTGGAACTACCCCTCACCCCAGTTCTTCTCAAAAGTGCCACATGGTATTGTATAGTCAGGGTTTCATCAAGGAAGCAGGACCATGATGAGTTATGAAAATTTAAAAGGGTGAATTGGAGAGTCAGAGCTGTCACCAACCAGTCAGTCTGAAAAGTCAACCCCCTCTTTTTTTTTTTTTTTTTGAAAGGTTGTTCTGGCTCAAACAACTTGACAGTATTAATCACTATAGGTATCGAGCCTGAAATAGAAATAAATAGCTATCACGCCTTGGGAGTAATTGCTTCTAAAGCTCTGTTCACACTAGTCGTAAACGATCTAGAATCAGCCCATCTCACGCCAGTCTGAAAGCATGTGACAGCTTTAGTGTGATGAAATTCTAGAGTGTGGTGTTCTGGAATCAGCAGAGGTGGGCTTTGCACACATACTGTGTGATTGGGACATGCTCCTTACGCTTTTGGAAATTAGCTTCCTTGTTTGTAAAATGGGGCTGATAGTAACCACCTTGTAATATTATTTTGAAGTCGGTGTAATGGTAGGTACTCAATAAAAACTATTCATATCTGAAGTCTCCCCCTTTCCTCTAATATACTGGGACATGTCATGTTTCTCAGAATGCCTCTATGTAGAAATGCTCTTATTGTTTTAAGTGTTGGATTTTGGTAATGAATACAGGAATATAATTTATATTCAGCATTTCCGGCATTTCATGAGGTCCCAGATTCCTGGGATCAAAAAGTTTGGATTCATGTGGACAGAGAGAAAGACCACTGACTGGCAAGGGACGCGAACGCCTGTGAGGAAGCTCATTGCTTTTATCTCATTGGAGAGAAGCAGAACATTTCTTAAGCTGTTATAAACCCGTTGACCTGAAATGGTGTATAAAATTGAGGGTGGTGGCATCAGTTCCCCTGGAATCCTGCAGTTTTCCTGGGTCAGAAGACAGAGATTAATCATTAATTTAGAGCATTGAAGCTGATATCAAAATTTGTAGACAGAGAACCATAAAATCAGAACTTAAAAAGTATAGTATTCTGGAGCCATTCATTTTAGGAGGCTATAAACCTACACATTTAATAGCCCCCAAGGGCATTATTGTATCATAGATGGCCTAAATTGTTTGTTGAATTTGAATGGAACAAAACAAGAGTGCTCATGAGTTCCTTAGGCATGAAGAAAAAGTTATATTCAACATACTCTTTAGGAATTGGGGATCTATGCTTATCATTTTAAACAGACCTTAATTAATAGTAGCTAAAATAAAAATGTTCTCATTCAGGATAAACTTCCAGAAAATTCATACACAGAGGATCTTTTATTATCCAAAGTAGAATAATAGGCATTGTTTTGCATAACACAGTGCTGAGCACTTGGCAATAATTGAATAAGTATTTAAAAAATAGAATTCAGTGTATACAGGGCAAATCAGATTCTGAGCCTAACGGAATATGGAAGATTCTCTTGTAGTCTTTAAACAACATGGTTAATTACTTGACTGTTGGAAAACACTGATAATACAAGGTCTGTCCCGTAAGTATTGGCTGTACAAACTGTTTTAATTATATTGACATTGGCTTGATACTTTTGGGTCAGATTTCATATATTCCCTACCTATATTTTTCTACAAAATATTGACAGTCAGGACAAGTCTGCATTTAATTCATTATCTGATTGAGCAAGTAATTGACCTCAATGCACTCAAACAGGAAATTGAGATATAAAACCACTTTTTAAAAAGTTAAATAAAGGGTTGATACTTTTTAACGTATAATAATGATACCTTCCCTTCCAGACTTGAAAACTACCAGGTGGTGGTAAATATTGTAAAGAATCTACAGTCAGTCCAGTCTTCTATAGTATTAATAGGATTGCTCAGACAGCTTATCTGCTTAAGTTTTGGAAATCTCTTTATCCTTTATCTGATTAGGAACACTAATCAATTGAGAAGGACAAAGGAAACTTGTCTTAAAGCTAGGTTTAATTTTTTTCTTTTTCTTTTTTTACATCAAATTCTATTGCCCTAGTGTCCTGGATCCCTTGTGTCTCTTATTTTAACTCTTTCCCCTTCAGGTGTTTTAAATGACACTTTACATTCATTTGAACTTAGGTGACTTGCTTGCATTTTCTGATGTGATAAGCATTTCTTAAGGCTTTTTCCATTCACCCTTTGTCTGGATTTCACCAGAACCAGGGAACAGAGAACTGACTGGTGTAGGAACTGGGAAGCTTTGGTTCTGGGTTTCCTGCTGTGATGTGAGTCCTTTGGTTACTAGGCTCAGGAATGTTGGCAACTTCAAGCAAAGGAAACTTCCTGGAAGGTTAGCAAGGGCCCACAGAATCAGTGGAAGGCTGAAAATCAGGTTGGAACATGGGCAGATACAAAGGCTTTTCCAGAGGCTGGGAAGCAAGAATTCCAGAATAAACTTGCAGCAGGCCCAAAATGGTGAGGCCATTGCTAGGATGAAATGAAACATCAGCTTCCAGGGAGGTTGGCCTAGCCTGGATGCCAAGGCCACCCTTGCTATGAATAAGGGTGGGACCTCCAGGTACAGCCCACTGGGCTCCATCCAGTAATTCCTTAAGAGGAAATCAGAGGGTAGTTCAAAAACAGGAATTGCACGCTGGAAGAAGATAGTTATGAGCACTAGTGTGTTATTAGGTGTCCCGCTGGTGACAACTGGATCGCTATATAATAGTGGTTGCATTAGTTCTGTATTGCTGCATAGCAGTATCACCACAAATTTAGCGTCTTAAAACAACACAGATTTATTAGCTCACAGTTCCTAAGGGTCAGGAGTCTGGGGACAGCTTCGCCGGGTTCTCTGCTTTGGATCTCATCAGGTTGCAATGAAGGTATCAGTCAGTGAGGATTGTGCTCTCATCTGAGGCCCAACTGGGGAAAGAACCACTTGCAGGCTCACTCCAGCTATTGGCAGAATTCAGTTCTTTGTGGGTCTAGGCAGGACGGAGGCTCTCAGTTTCTTGGGGCTAGTTGGTGCAGGCCACCCTCAGCTCCGAGAGGATGCACACAGTTCCTTGCTGTGTCGAGCTCCCCAACACGGCCACTTGGATTCCTCAAAGCTAGCAAGGAAGAGACTCCAGCAAGACAGGAAGTACGGTCCAACGTAAGCACGCAATTGTGTACCATACCATCGCACACATCCCATCACCTTTACAGTATCCTGCAGGTCAGAAGGCATGCACAGGCCCTACATATACTCAAGGGGAGGGGGTTACATAATGGCAGGAATACCAGGAGGTGGGGGGCTAGGAGCAAACCCACAAATCTGTCAGAGATGCAGAACTGGGTGGGACAATCCCCAGAGCTGCCTTG
Organism: Noctilio leporinus; assembly: GCA_004026585.1. Taxonomy (NCBI): domain Eukaryota; kingdom Metazoa; phylum Chordata; class Mammalia; order Chiroptera; family Noctilionidae; genus Noctilio; species Noctilio leporinus. Next base: position 324,294 of record PVIW01000192.1, on the reverse strand, counting down.
AAGTCTAATATTACCTCGTTCTGTGTATCTGATTTCAGTAAACCTCAGTCCTAGGTAGGTATTTCCTGTGGAGACTTAATGAGGGGTCAGAACAAAGCCTCCACCTCCATCCCCCCTAGCTCAGCCGCGGGGGTGGGGTGGGGGGGGCAGCTACTGTGACTGTCTCTAGTTGGTGTTTCCCTAGAAGTTGTCTGTGTCCAGTTAAATCTAGTGGCCTCCACTGAACTGTACCTTTTGTCCGTATTTACCATTCGGTAAATGTTTGTTTTTATTGCACAAAAATTCTTTCTTCATTTACTCACATGTCCATGTCTTCCTCAACTATACACGGGTAGGCAAAAGTAGGTTTACATTTGTATGTGAACCACAGAGTTTATTCTTGTATTATTTATTCATATTACAACTGTCAACCTCCTTTTGCCCACCCCTTGTATAATAAATGAGTACCTAAAGGCAGGAACCATTCACATGTCCTTCAAGTAAAAGACAGGGGTACTTTGGAACAACTCATATTGGTTCTCTAGTGGTGTGAAGGAAGAGTGGGGTCTCTTGGTTAATGTGAAAATCCTCTTTGCAGTACTTTGTTAAGCAAACAAAACATGTATATTTATGTGTATTTGAAAGGGGTGACCTTAGCAGATGCTCAGAGTACCCTGAAACAATGTGCTTGGTTCTACCCCAACTGCCAGGCTTCCATCTGGAGGCAGGTGGGTAATGGATCAAGAGGTCCAACAGACATGGTGGAGTCCCTGCATACACTAGCAGTATGACTCGGGACTTATTACAGATAACCCCCATATAACACAGCACTTGTGTAACACAGTTTCGCTCTAACACAGTTCAAGAAGTGGGGAAAACCCTAGTACAACGTGGGACCTGAGCACGATTCATTCTAACATGGTTTGAGAATTAGAGAAATCCCCAAACAACATGGAGTGTAATAAGAGCTTTTTAAAAAAAGTTTTATTATTTTTAGAGAGAGGGGAAGGGAGGAAGGCAGAGAGGGAGAAAAACATCAATGCATGGTTGTCTTTCACCTGCCTCCAGCCACAGACCTGGCTTGCAACCTGGTTATGTGCCCTGGCTGGGGAATTGAAACAGTGACCTTTGGGTTCGCAGGCTGGTGCCTTATCCACTGTGCTACCAGCCAGGGTGAAGCATACAAGCTTTTGAGAGCAAAGATATCTATTTCATCTGAAAATTATCATTGGAGCGTGGACGTTGTATCAGATTTGTCTGCAGAATTTGAAAACTTATTATAATTTTAAATCCATTTTGTTCATGGAGTATTATGTAGTAACACATTTTTTGCAAGAAGTACAGAAGTCAGGATAATGCTAGAGAAAGTTCAGAGGATGAAGATCTCTTGTTAAAAAGAAAACGCCCCTTTGATCCCCAGCCAGGGCACATAACCAGGTTGCAAGCCAGGTCTCCAGCCAGCTCTGTAGCTGGAGGCAGGTGAAAGGCAACCATACATTGATGTCTCTCTCTCTCTCTCTTTGACTCTTTCCCTTACCCTCTCTCTAAAAATAATAAATAAAATCTTTTAAAAAATTGCAAAAAAAATGAATAAGAGAAATGAAATTTTTATTTTACCTTCAAAAAAATAAAACACAAAAAAATGCCCTCAGTTAATGGTGCTTAGTAGTGATGATGAAGAAAACTTAGAATACATATAAATGTTATACTTTTGGTGAAAATTGATTTAATAGAGATATTTCTACTAATTGTAAAATATATTTTTTTACATTTTTGGAACCTAACCCCCTTTTTTGCACTAGTTCTTGTTTCATAGAACACAGATTCACATAACACAACATTTTTTTAGGAACCTAACAACTGTGTTTTATGCGGGTTACCTGTACTTTAATTTATGAGAGCCTCAGTGACCTCATTGAGGTAATGCCTTTAACATGAATAGCACGGTGCCTAGCATACAGTAAACATATAGAAAATACATACAATGATCCTTTAAGACCCTGACCAGAGAGGACAATGATCAATTCTCAAGGTGCAATTCATCCCATAACAAAGAAGGGCTAAGGAGATGCCACTTAACACATTGTGGCTCATGTCTTCTCTTGCAGCTCATGGGTTTTAGTGTAGTTTCTTGAGTGTGGGGGAAATCAGAAGTCTTACTGCTGCTTTCCCGTCCCTGGAGCTGGGCCACTGGAAGTGTGGTAAGAGGACTGTCTGTGGCCCCTCCTCTGTAGACAGCAGGAGGCCTGGGGTAGATGCTGGTGGTGCCAGGGCAGGGAAGGGAGCCACCCAGCCTCTCCTTTCTTGTCTGATTTCCCAGAGTATGAAGGAAAGCACATGGAGCTTGGATGGGTAACCTTTGCTAAGCAACAGTAACTGGAAGCCATTTTCACTTCCGTAAAAATGGGCCCTGTGGAAGGTCAAAAGGGAGGCAGAACGTAGGAACATTGTGTAAACTTTGCATCCCTAAGGGAACCCAGGAACTAGTCTCCAAACCAAGAATTTGACTTGGAGGTTAATTAGATAAATTTTTCATTCTCTCCCAACAGTGCTCTTACAGGCCGAACAAAAATGTTAAATACATTTTAGAAAAGTTTTAATTTCAACAATTTATGATTAAAAAATACATCTTATAAATAATCTTTCCATAGACTTGATTGAGGATTGTTGCGAACTTTACAAAAAGACATACTGCAACAAAAGCAGATTAAAATTACAAAAAATATAGCTCTAGCCCGCCTATTTAAAAATACATTATACATCACAGCTTTTTCTTTGTGCAAAGTTTAAGAGAATGCTGTGCTGGGCATGTCACATATTCAAAGAGAAGTAAACTTTAATATAGTTACTTTGCGTAATGGCATAGTATAGGCACAGGTGAAATAAGTCATTCTTTTTCCCTCTAGGAAGCTTATATATCTTAGTTCAACATTTTACTTTTATTTTTTTAGGACTGACAGATGAATTTCGTTAAATACACATATACTATATGTGTACGTGTGTGTGTGTATATGTATAAAAAACAATTGTTTTTTTGAAATTAAGTAAACCCCCAACATATTTACAGTATTTTCAGGGAATACATTCTTCCAGCCAGCCTGAGTACACCTTCTCTATTAGGCAACTCTTTAGAAAACTAAATGATGCCAAATTTGTCAATTAATGGACATCCTCTGTTGAGACTTCCAGTTTTCGCTGCGGGACAAAGAGAGTTCCCACGGAGGTTTTATTAGCACCATCAAAATCCATGCAGGATGAGCCCATCGATTTCATTGGTCCACCTGGGGTACGGAAGAAACTTTCGGCCACTAGTTGTGACCCTTTGGGTGTTACCGGAACAGGCTGATTGGAAAGAGAGGAATGGGAAAAAAAGAAGTCAAACCCACCGACAGCCTTAGAAGACGGGACTGGAAGAGCGTGTCACACATGGGGGTCCATGAAATTGGCTAGGTAAACCTGGATGAGTTTCACATTCTCAGCTGTTTTTTGTTAAGGCCGGAAGAAAAAGCTCATGGGAACTCAATAATATGGACTCCTTGCACACTCTCCCTAGGTTTGAAAATCAGGTAGTCCTATCTCCTCACTCTCCCATCCTTTCCCTCTCCATAGAAGAAAAGCAACAGCAGGTCTCCCATGACACTGACATTTTGCACTTCATAACCCTAGGGAAAAAATTAAATGAAAATACTCTCACCTGTTGTGCCCCCGTCACAGCAATGGATTGTCCATTCGGTAGGTTCTGGCCCAGGACTGGAGAGTCATACCTGGTGGCCCGTCCTTGCTGACAGCCTGCATTTTCTGGTAGGACACTAACAGCCTCTATTCTTGGAGACATGGGGACAGTTCCAGGCCCAGGACTAGCAGACACCTGTACACTGGGGGAGATGAGTCCCAAGTGCTGCAGGGTGAAGTTTACAATGGCTGAGCTTGGGTTCTGCACGGGAACAGGTTGGCTCGGAGTGAGAGCCGGGCTGTGCCCCACAGGTACAGCCGCCATGGAAGTTGGTGAGACCATTAGCTTCAGAGGCGTTACATGAAAAGAGGGAAAATTAACAGCAGTGAGTTCAGATGATGTCACTGGAAGAACACCTGGAAAGAAAGGGAGGAAACTATCTTTAAAACACAGGCAGTTGTCTGAGGAGCTCAAGTGAATTGGAGACTGACCCACATTTGAACGGCGTCTTCTGTACTCTCACCTGCAATTGGGGAGCTGTAGATCCGGTGGTTAGGGGAAAGTGTACCTGAGTTTTCTTTACTACGCAAAATGGACTCTGCCCCCAGGGATGAGCACTGGGTGAGAGGGATCAGGTATCCTGATGGGAACAAGGTCTGGAAAACAAGGAAGAAGGGTTTACTTTACACACAGATACCGGAAGAAAAATAGACTAATGTCTCCAAACTATATAGGCTACAGGTAGGTACCCTCCCCCACATTTGAATACCTATTATGAGTGGTAGTATAAACATATGCTTCTTAAATGCCCTCTGTGGCCCTGGAAAATGTCCTAAAACTACCGCTGAGCCTGCTTAGAGTAGGAGTCACCCTGCAGAACTCCATCACACTGACATCCTAGGTCCTGCTATCAGACTGCTTGGTATGATGAGGTGCTGTCAGAGCCAAGTTAATGCAGTTGGGTACCATAATGGCGCTTCTGTATTACTATTGATTGCTCTTAAATTATATAGAATGGTAGTTCCCAAAGGGTATTCGGAAGGATCCTCGTCTCTTGGGATACAAGCAGGTACTGCTTGAATCATGCTCACATATGCTTGGGCAATGTTGAATCCAACAAAGGAAAATGGTGTTTTAATTAAGAGACTTTCTCAAGGTCTTTATAATCATGGCGTGAGTTGTGAACCTACGAGGCGGGCATCCGGCATAGAGCACTCCCTGGCAACTAGATTTCTGGTAGTATCGGAATTCAAGGAAAACATTTTAAGAAATGTTGATTTGGAGAAGGGGGGTTGCTAAACCATGGACCAAAATGCAGCCTTCTCTGTTTTTGTAAATAAAACTGCAGTGGAACACAGCCAAGCCCATTCACCTGTGCATTGTCTATAGCTGCTTTCTTGTTTGTTTTTCACAATGGCAGAGTTGAATAGGGATAAAGAAGACCATATGGTCTACAAAGCCAAAAATATTTCCTATCTGGTCCTTTGCAGAAAGATGTTTACTGACCCATGACTTGGAACAAGAGTTATACAACCATAGATTTTTTTTTCCCTAATAGTACAGGTTCACAAACACACACAACCTAAAGGGCATGTTACCCGAATTCAAAAAACTACAGACAAAAGAAAGAGGCCTGATTAATTCATATTAGTAGACCCAGCCATCACAGAACAAAAAGCTTTAGGCAATAAAGTCACAGACCAAATGGAAAGGGCCAGAATGTTGGGTTGTGTGCACCCCTCCCTCTGCCAGCTCATTGTATTTACCAAACAGAAAGGCATAGGTGGCTGCACCGTCTGAAAAGTCTGCGTCAGCCTAACCATGAGCAGGACTGGCAAGAGCTGATAGCAGCTCTGGTAAAGCAGGGGCCCTTCCTTTCATCTTCCTCCAGAGTTTTCTTCTGGACATTGTTAAAACAATAGTCTATGTGACATTGTTAAAACAGCAGCCTACACTTTGATCTAGCTATGAATAGGTCCTGTCTTTTCCTTAGGAACCAGTAAATTCAAAATCCACAATGCTAAAAGTGTACCCTGAACTTTAAATTTTGTTTCTTAGATTGCTTGGCACTGTTCATAATCTTTAGTGGTCGATTCCTTGAAAGCTGCAGGAATAGAAATTGTTAACAGGTGAATTTAGGGATTTTACAAATCCTCTTTGCTATTGTTAATCCTACTTCCTTGTGGTTTAAGGTAACTTGGTTGCTGGTTTAATTCAATTCTTCAGCATAACCTGTAGTACTCTGATAACAATTATCTTTAAATTTTCTACAAAGTACATTCATCACAACATATTTTAACCTATAATGCTAATTCCTTTCTTTTTAAATCGAGGGATATTAAATTAGCCGGATGAATGAATCGAACATTTAACTTGCACGTTATCTCCTCTAAGCTACATTAGCCCTCTCACCTCCTCTTCCACATCTTATTTTGTTTTCCCTATAGCTTTTAGTATTCACTGCCTGATATGTTTGTATTCTTTGTACATTGTCTTCTCTCTACCCTCATACCTGTAGCTTCTCAGTAAATGTTTGCTGAATGAGTTAACACACAAATTAAAACATTTCCTTGGTTCTGCTCAGTTCATGCTAAAAAGAAATGGTCAAACTGAAGTCACAGAGATGAAAAAAGAAGGAAGGGGACATGGGAAAATCTATCCACTGAAAACCCTAATCCTAAATATCTAAGCGAGCAACCAGAGACCATTATTAAAGGCATCATGGACCGCCTAGAAAATCCAATCTGACCAAAGCCTTATCATTTGCCCCCTTAGCATGGCTATTAAATGCAAAATGGTACTATACTACGAGAGATATTTTGGATGGTTACCATGAAGCCATCCTAAGGGAAGACCTGACAAACTCTAACGCTACCTTAATAATAACAGTCACAAGTCATATGGTGACTGTTATTATTAATCCTCATCTAAGGCATCTTCATCTTATACGGTGCCTTAGAAGAATCACAACCCCTTTGTGTATATATCATTGTGTAATAAATTCACCTAACCTCACAAAAACTATAATATGGCCCTGGAGCAAGTACTCAGATGCAAACATCACCAAAAGTGGGTGCTGGGTTTCATTCAGTCGACAGTCAAGAAAAACTGGTGGAACAAAGTCTTTATAGACATGGGAAAACAGGATGTTGAGAGATAACTTGAGTTAACAGTACAGACAAAATAGAGATTAACTTCGGCTTCCACATTTAGTGGTGTTCATTCTGTGATCATATCTTTCATATATAATTGTCCTAAGGGAGGAAAATGAGATAATGTATGTAAAAGTGCCAAATCCTTCCGACATCTGGTGTGTGGATAGGCATCCAATAAATGTTAGTTCCTTCTGGATAAACTCCACCTAGGGGAAAAAATTATCTGGAACATTTCACTCCCTAGAAACCAGTGTGTCATGTCAAATGTACCTACAATTTGCCAGGATAAGGTTTTTTTTTTTTTTTTTTTTAACATTTTATTTATTATTTCCAGAGAGAGGGGAAGGGAAAGAGGCAGAGAGGGAGTGAAGAGAAGAATCAATGTATGGTTGCCTTTCCCCTGCCTCCAGCCACAGACCTGGCTGAAAATTTGGCTTGCAACCTGGTTATGTGCCCTGGCTGGGGAATCGAACCAGCGACCTTCGGGTTCGCAGGCCAGCACCTTATCCACTGTGCTACCAGCCAGGGCTAGAGGTTTTTCTATTTACACAAAATAGAAATTTTGGTTTAAATTTTAGAAAGTAAAAAGAGGGGGCACAATTTATCTTTTAGGCAACAGATGCCAGTCACATGACATCAAACAAATATTAGGTAATGACTCAGAAAGCCAAGTTACCGGAACGCCGTGCCTCCATCCATCCATTTGGAGTTATGTCTGCTTGTAAATTATTTAAGAGTGTCATGACAGGTGTTTGCATTCCAGTATGTGGTGGAGATACGGACTTAAGGACAACCACCTGTGGTGCTTTAAAAAGAGAACAAATAATCCCTTCCTCCAAAGGTTAAAAATGTCCCTGCCATCATCCCGGCCAGGGGATTAGCTAGCTGGGGGCCTCGTTTAGATTAGGGATGCTAAAAAAAGTTCCTTGTCTTTGGAGGGACTACTCTTGGCTCTGGTGAATTTCACAAGCCCTCAAATCCTCCTCTGATTACTGGGAAGTTCCTAAAGCTTTATACAGTCCAAGGGTATACTCACCGCAGAGACATTTTCATATCCTTTTAGGTCTTCTTTAAATTTCTTTTGGGAACCACCATCCTCAACCACGCTTGTCCTCTTTGAGCCTCTTTCTCCAGCAGGTTCTCTGTCTCTGTTCTGTGCACCTTGTCTGTCTGGCGCTGGCAACAGGCTTCTGGGTCCGGCGGAGGTGCTGGACTTTGTGGCATCGTTGGCAGCTGTCTCGGTGGTGGCATGTGAGCAGTTGGGGGTAGGGCAGACATTTGGGCTCAGGCCTTGGGGCGGTGCCATGGTTTGGGCTTGGGCAGGCTGCAGGTAGATGGCATAGGATGGGCCCGAAGGAGCTTGAGGTAGGATCACGGGCATCGCCGGTGACAATGGGTTGGGGATCAGGGGGACCACTCCCAGGGGCTGGATGAGGGCCGGTGCCGGCAGCTCCAGCTCAGTATTCACTGGGGAGTCCAGGGGGGCCACTGGTCCACAGTGCCCAGATCCTGCCAGCTGTACTTCTGTTTTCTTTCTGGGTTCACTAAAAGACAAGGTTCGAAACATGACATCTTTTCTAAAATGTTCTAAAATAAACATTTTCTCTAAAATGTTCTACCACTTTATATAGTCCCCGATTGAAGCCCTGCTTTTGTGAAACTAGCAGAGAGCCCTTGTAGTAATTGTGTCTGAGTTAAAGAAAATATTATTTCACCAGTTTCTACGACTAGTGCCTGTACTTACATAAACTAGGTAATCCTAATGGTGCAACTAAAAGTAATTCATCCTGTTACTAAAGAGCATTGCCAACCTACCTGGATTGCTCTTCCAACTGCATTTTGCAAATAGCTGCAAGCTGAGCCATTTTGTTTGGGATGGGCATAGAATTCTGAGAACTCTCAGCTGGTAAAATAGAAAGAAAGGAGGGGTTGGTTAAAGCACAAGAATAAATGCTCCTGCAGGTAAACATCATGGAAGCTCAAGAGTGCATGCTTCGGCAGCACATATACTAAAATTGGAAGCTCAAGAAACAGGAAACACACACCTCCCCCAAAATCACACAGCAATTAAATGAAAACCCCCACAAACTACTTTTTCTCCATTAACTCATACATAAATTAGGCTTCAAGTGGGGGTAGGCACATGGATATGGAAACCATTCTCTAACATGTCCCCATTGGCAGCAGGTCAGCTTTGAAACATTAGATAGAAAGGAAGTCTTCCAAGTAGAGCCCTCACATGATTGAAAGCACACCTCTGTTGGTCTTGACAGGGCTACTGGGAGCCGAGTTTATCTTTCTCCGATCACTTTCTATGCTCTTTACCAGCTTGATAAGAGATGGGTGTCGAGTAAAGTTTGGCTTCCCTTGTGTGGAAAAGAGGTTCTTTGCACAGTTCTCTTTTGAAGGCTGCCTTACTTCCAAGTCCACGGCGGAGAAAGCAGAGGCGGGGCTGAGCCCTGAAAAAGCAAAGGGCAGGGTGTTAAAACATGGGAGATCCGTCTTCCTCTGGGGCTGGCAAGTCAACCCAGAGTTCTAAGATGATTTTAGGAACTAAGTGGCAATAGTTGCAGAATACCAGTTATGGTGCCAGACACTGTTTTAAGGTCTTTAAGCAAAACCTTGTTTATCCTCAAAAATGAATTCTGAGACAAAATTTCACATTGAGCATTTCTATAACCCATTATAACGTATAACCAGGGATGTGCTATAGTGTAATTGTCCATGGTTTTTCCTTATTGAAATAGACAAAATTGTGCATCTTATCATCAGTGGAGTCTTAATTTGATGAAACATGGTGACCCTCACTGCTATGGATGGGCTATTTGTGCCCTTCCCAAAATCATTTTAGGAGGGGGGCCTTGGGGAAGTGGCAAGGTCAGGAGGGCAAAGCCACGTGGAGCAGACTGGACCCCAATAATGACAGCAATAGGACCCCCTTTACCACAGGAGGTTACAGGAGAAAGAACACAGTCTAGAATGCAGGCGCTCCCCAGACACCAAATTCACAGGCATCTTGCTTTTGGGTGTCCCAGACCCCAAAACTATGAGAAACAAGGTTCTGTTGTGTATAAGCCGTTCGGTTCCCAGTATTCTGTTACAGCAGCCTGAACACACTAAGGTGCTCTCAACACCTCCATTAGGGAGGTACTTTCCCAGGAAATGCATCCCCATTTCAGAGACATCAACCAACTGAATCAGGCTCAGCTAGTAGAACATGGGCCTGCGGTATGAACTCCATCAGTGTGGCCCACAGCCTCACTCCCTGCACCAAAGGACCTCTCTCTGACATTGTATCCCAGACCACAATAACCTCACAAAGGTGCCATGGTTCTTCCTCCTAGTTTGCATGTGAGGAAACCCAGCCTTGGAGAAATAATGTGCCCAGGACCAGATAGCTAGTAAGTGGCAGAGCTGAGACTGGAAGCTAAGTCTCCCTCTGTCTCCATGGCCTTTGTTGTTGCCACTTTCCCACACTTCTGTGTGGGAGCTTTGATGGAATGCAAAATGTCAGAATCCCAGAGTGGAGACAGAGACTAGAATATTGATACCAGAATGCATTTGTTTCACATTCTCCATGTGCATAGGCTCTGTTATGATCACAGAGAAGCATAATAATGACAGCAATAGTATCTTAACGTTTTGTGATGCTTTCAACTTTCTCAAATCCTTTCACATACAGATTCTACCTCCTGGACAGTGTGGGAGGTGGTTATGGACCTTGGGTCGCAGGAGACAAAGTTTCCATATGGGTACTCTTATTTTCTTTTCAGTCACTTATATATGTTTATATGAGAGGGTGGGTGGAAAGGGGAGGGAGACTATCTCTAAATATGCATGAATTCAAAACAATGAAGCAAAGAACTTAAGAAAACACATACCATTGGGATTAGGACTGATTTCTGGGCCTGTCCATTTAAAAGCTGGTTTTCGACCTCTTTCTTCAGTAACATGAACTTTCTTGATAAGATCCAGGCTGCTCAGCACATTAGCTATATCATATAATCTCCTAATTTTTGCTGGGGGAAAATGTTTATATACAAGTTAACAGAGTAATGAAAGATCAAAGGACTCTGCTTCATAAGGATTTCATATATTCAAAGAGCCATCCTAACCATCAACATCAGACAGAAAAAAAAAATGTGAATCTTTTACTTATACTAGTGATGCTCCTTTAATTAAAACAAAAAAAAGTTTTAAATATTGAAAAGACTCAGTTATTGCTGGCACTAAATTGCGAAATGACAAAAGTGCATGTTGAAAAGGGAAAATGACTTAATGAGATCACTCCATCAGGAACTATGTTACAGATTTCTTGACAAAAAGTCACCATTGCTAGGTATCTTCTAATGAGGATTCAGAAGAATTTTATTCACAAAAGAAATAAAGCACCAATAAAAAACGTATTGCTTTCCTGTTTGCGGTATTTTATAGCAGCAATAAGATTGATTTACTATCATAAGCATGTAAAGTTCCATAGACCATCAACATTTGTAAATTGATATACTGTCCTCCTTATATGGTATGAAAAGCACTGATTTCTTAATTCTACAGATCTCAGATATCTAAAATAGTTTTGTTAGAAAGTCTGTTTTTACTTCCAGCTTGATAGTACAAAATTATAAATTGAGTGCTTCTTCATAGCCATGCCAGAAAGTTCTGAATTCCCTGGGGATTCGGGTTACACAGCTGCAGTTCCTGGAATGGTTTCCAAGGCTGTGACTAGCCAGCAGAATGGAGAGCTGAAAACTGTCTGGTGACTCAGAAAATTGGGCAGCCCATCAGTGGTATCAGGACACGTTTTCTGAAATTACAGATTTCCCAAGCCAATTGCCAGCATTATCGTTTTTCTCTCAACTTAGTTTTTCCTTGATGGAGACACTGTAAACCTGGGGATGTCTGAATATATTTTCACAGGACTGGAATGGCTCTTCAGGGATGGGAAGGGGTCTGTCTTTGTGATAGCGCCCAGGTATTCCCACAACCTCCGCTGTTGCTTGTGCGCCTCTTTCTTATGGAACAGCGGGGTCCCTGGAGCATCCAGGGTTCAGGCTAGCCTCCTTCCCTACATGAATGGGTGTGAAAGCTTCCATGAGGGTGGGAGTGCAGCAGACCCCTCCCCATGTGCTGAGCACTTCTTTCCACACCCTCTCTCTACCTATGTCTCTTTGTGGACATTCCGATAAAGTCTGTTTTAGAAGAGAGGGCAGAAGCCTGCATTGGGAATCCGACCTATAAGCCCATTCCAACTTCAAGCAAAAATTAAAATCATTCTTTCTAACTAGCAAACCAACTGATCTGCAGGTAACTTCTGGGGACCATTTTGGAAGCGTTATTTGTACTCTCTCGCAGAGTGGAAAGAGCAGAGAACAGGGTTCCAGTCCTACTTTACAATTTACTGCTCATTTAGACACCAGGCAACTACAGATTGTATGTTAGTGAAATAAGGACAATGTTACAGCAGCAAATGAGGTAACTTTAAAGGAACCGTCTGTAGGTCCAAGTGTCAGACATATGAGAGCAGTTACATACATAGGTTTGAATCGTACCCATTCCTCAAAGCAGTCTGCTCATGGCTTCTGGGGAGAAGTGAAGATACAGAAGCAGAATTAGAGACGATTTGTTCATATAGAAAATAGATTTGGAACTCAGCTTGTAAATGAGATCTTCTTGTTTAAGAACAGGTCCCAAAGCCCACGGAGTCATGACACTTACTTTTAAACTTGCTTTTATCTGAATCTTCCACATGGTCCTCCCCAATTAAAATCTTGGCGGCAATTTCCAGGCTTACTATCTGAGGCGTTGACACCAAAAACAGCATCACAAATTTCTGGCTCATCACTCTTAAAGACTTGTCTTTGCGGCTGTTTACAGAAGCTTTGAAAGAAGGACGGAGATTAAAGAATTAAAATTCATGAAGGGACAAGAGACTTCTAAAGTAACCGGGCTAAAAATACTACCACCTGATCACACAGCTGACAACTGCAGCATGTGAAAGTTAAAGGCAGCCCAGTTTCCTGAGGAACCTTTTCTTTAGACCTCAGCGTGCAGCAGCCTCTCTTACCTGCCCGGAATTCTACTCCGGCGAGTTCGACAAAGCACATGTCTGGGTGTCCGTTCTGGTCAGCACTGGCTTTGTTGACTCGATCCTCGATACTGTAACTCTTACTGAAGTCGAACTCTTGCTCATGTTCTCTCTTCTTGATCATCATAATCTGCTCCGCATATTTGTTTTCCTCCCCGACACTTTTCAAAGTCCCAAGCGTTTTCTTGAGATTGTGTCGCCCGTGCCAAGTATACCTGTTTTTGGCGAGGCGGCTCACCATGTGTAAACTCTCTAGAACGTTCACGATATCGTAAATGCGTCGACGCTCAACATCTACAAAGAATGAGCAACTGTATGTTACTAGGATCAGATTTTGTAACGTGTAGAGAATTGACTCATGTTTGCTTCTGTGGCTTATTGGTCAGTAGGTTCTGGATGATACAGCTTTACTTACACTCTACAAAGGTGAAGGTGAGAAAGGCATGTTCCTGCTCTCAAAGGGTACAAATTAATTAATCTGAATTAGAGGTGCCATTTATTGAGGGTCTACTATGTGCCATACAGTCTTAAAATTTTTCTAGCCCAAACTTGTGAGGTAGGTATTTTCCGCAGACTTGAATGGGGACATAGAGGCTAACTGGCTCACCCCAGGGCACAGGGCCAACAAGAAGCAAAACAAAGTCTTTAATTCTCCAAATAAAAGCACTTTACAACCTGTTTCTTATGTTACTTCCTAGCATATACACATGTGTGTATGCACACACACATACACACGGCTGTCATGATAGGTACAAGGTGCTGAGATTTCTTGCTATTCCTAGAATGCGCTGGACCTACCTTTGCCTGAAGGCATTTGTGCTGGGTTATTCCATGTTTCCATCTGCCTGGCATCCCTCTCTTAGATCTCCTCACGGCTCTCCACCTTGGTTCCTTCAGTGCTTGCTCAGATGTCACCTTCTCACACTGAGGCCTGGCCTAACCACAAAGCACGCCCCCAGCACTCCTGATCTAGCTTCCTTTACCCTGGTCTACATTTTCTTCTTTCTATAGCATGTATTACCTTTTAACATACATTACACTTACTTATTAGTCCTCTGAATAGTATCCAATGTCCCCTATTAGAATGTAGATTCTACAGGACAGGTTTTTTTTTTTTTTTTTTTTTCTTTTTGTTCATTGGTCTTATCACAAATTGCTACAACATTGCCTGGCCCCTAGTAGGCAATCAATACATACCTGCTGAATTACAAAGTACATCCTACATTACAGTGTATGTGAACACATGACTCTCAACTGAATATTCTTAAAATGAGAAGTTGACATTAAAAACATGTAGAAGAACAAAACTTTATGGCATAATAGCTGTATATTAAGATATTCTGCATTTCTTTTCAGTTTCAGATTATGATATTTTCATGACTGCAAAGGCACCCCAAATTTGCCATGCATCTTTTTTAAACTTCTAACTAGATTCAACTATAAAGAGACGAATAAAAGGGGGTGACGGGACACAGGAATTGTGCCCAACACTCAAAACGAATTAGTCCTCAGAAACAGTGCTGGATGGCAGGGAGAACTCAAGCCTTGCCCCCACACAGAAGCTGATGATCATCATAAACTATGAGGATCCCATTCCATAGACTGGCTCTTCAATCCTAGAGCCAGGGGAGAAGTTCCAAGTTGTAGCTATTAGGAAATAAGTCCTGAAACAATGTTACCTCCCTTTAAAGCTGCAGTCAGAAGCAATTTTCACTGTGATTTTTTTTCTTTCTTTCTTTCTTTCTTTTTTTTTTTGCTTCTTTTAAGATTCACTGAAATTGGAAACTATATACCTTTATTCTTAAATTACTAGGGCTTTAGAGATTTACAATTCTCTGTGGCCTCCTTTGTGTCATTACAAACACTGGCTAGAAGAGTGTGGGTCTGAAAGAGTAAGTCCAGGAAATCACTTTAACTAAAAGCTATTTCCGTAAGCTGTGTGCATACTTACTGAGTTCCTCCGCTACTTCATCAAGACAGATGTCATTATTCACGGCAGGGTTGGGATAGTTAGGATAGCGTGCTAAGAATTTATGACACAACAATCCTAAACTTTTCTCTTTTCGACTTGGTTGGGACTTCTCGTATTCATCTCCTGATAAGTGTTCCTACAATGGAAGAAGTAAGTAATGCCTTATTCTGAAATAACATTTGACAGATTTATTAGGAGCCTGTGCACACTGTGACTAATACTGGTAAGAGTGCTTCACTTCAACAGCTGCAAAATTCGGGGGAGAAAGGGTGGGGAGCCAGTATAAACTGCTTGGTAGAGCTAAGAAGAAAGCTTGAACTGAAAGTAAGTCCAAGGTTCAGAATTCCATGCTATTCTGGGTGGGGTCCAAACGTTTCTGGTGCTTTGAAGGAGGCAAATAGTCTGTGGATGGTGATGCTTTATACTCCTGGCATTTCTGCAACAGCTACTCTTTTCCTCCCCTGAAATCCCCTTAGATCTCCGCAAACCTACATGTAAACAATCTTTAGGCTCTGGTAATCCAGTTCTGTTGTCACACAGCCCCCTTTTCTGATCTCTGTTGCGGATCTCGGGGCTCACAGCACTGATGAGCATTTTCAGGTTGGCGGTCGGTGTCCAGGGTTCCCCCTGGGAGGTTTCCCTGGGCTTGGTGGGTGTGGTTAAAGCGCCCACGTCAGACTGGAACTCGGTCAACACCGTATTTGCTGCAGTGTGTTCTTTCAGTGGTGTTTTCATCTGTCCCCTTTTATGTGGCTCAGAAAAGAGATTTTCCTGGTTTAAAACAATAATTAAATTCACTGTAAAACAGGATTTATCAGATAACTTTTGACCCTAGAAATTGTACAATAAATAGAATATTGCTAAGGAAAAGAATGCCTAATGAGGTTGTAGAGTTGATTCTTTTAGTCACCAAATTGCTACTGGCCCATTCTAAAAATTGAATTTCCCATTTTTAATTCTGCAGCAAAGCATGGACTTAATTTTTTTACCTCTGTTCCAAGGATTAAAAAACATTCAAAACTTATGTATTTTTTAAAGCTTTTTATGTTGCAACAATTTTAGCTTTAGAGAAAAGTTGCAAAGATATCAAGACAGTTTCCATATATTTTTCACTCAGCTTCCCCTAACAGAGGTGATAGTTTTATTATTATTATTGTTTTAAAGATTTTATTCATTATCATTTTTTAGATAGAAGGGCAGGGGGAGAGAAAGAGAGGGAGAGAGACATCAATGTATGGTTGCGTTTCACCTGCCTCCGGCCACAGACCTTACTGGAGATCTGGTTTGCAACCTGGTTATGTGCGCTGGCTGGGGAATCGATCCAGCAACCTTTGGGTTCACAGGCCGGGGCCTTACCCACTGTGCCACCAGCCAAGGAGAGGTGATAGTTTTAAATGATCTCAAACTTTTAGGAGTTATTTTCACTCATGGAACTCTAGTAAGTAAAAGCCTCTGTAGCAGAAACCAAGTCCCATTCATCAGTGTATCCACCTAGCACAATGGTTTACATACAGTAGGAGCTCAATAAAACATCATTGATGTGGAAAGAAGTCAGAGAGCCCTGGAGGTGAGGGTGAGGGCTAAAACATGGTCAGGTTTGTTGGCAAAATGCAGTAGGGAGAAAAATCCTGAGTGCCAAAGAGCAGGATTTCTGATGAGAACAGTTTACCCTTTGAATTTCTATCTACTCCTTCACTTTACAGATGGAGAAATAAAATTAGTTTCTCAAAGCCACAAAGCTACTTCCTGGCAGCTGGGGGGCGGGGAGGGGGGGTAGCGGCGGATTGCCGCTGAGACAGAAGAGGATAAATTGACAGTAGTTCCTAAAAAAGACCAACGGAGACCAGGTTTCTTCTACTTTTGGCCTCTAGGTACTTTTCACATCTTTTCCATCTGTTTTAAAGAAACTGCTTGGAATGACAATTAAGTGAAAGAATACTCCATAATTCCTCAATAACTTGAGGAACAAAGATGAATGGGACTTTTTTGTATGCCTGTGACTCCTTAGGATTTACCAAGTGCTCCTTCATTTGTATTTTCACCAAATTCTACAGTCCTATTCTGCAGTAAAAAGGACAGCCAGGCTGAGAGGTGGTGGCACAGGACTTCAACCCTCAATTCAACTACGGTACTCTAACTGTGTGGTAGTCAGCGTGAGTTACCCCTTGGGAAGCCCCCCTGAGCTTGTGCACCTGAGAGGTGCTGATCCAAGAATGGGGTTCTCCTAAAAGCTGTTGTCCTTTACCTCAGGCCATTAAAATAACAGCAATTCTCTGATTTGACTAATATATAAAACTTTTAGAAAATTTGCATATTTTAAAATTAAGCTAGCAATAATTGAACATCCGTCCAGATACCCCCCTCCACTGATAATTCTTTTATGATTTTACAGAAATGATTTTCTCTTAGTGTTTGCAGTCCCCATACTTAAAGGAGAAGCTGGTGATTTGGTAGAAAATTATCTTAAAAAGAAATCCAATCTCAAATCATATCAAATGCCCTTTCTAAATTCCTTTTGTTCTCAGAAATACCATAATGAGAGTAACAAATTTTATTATTCCTAAAAGTAACTTTTTTTCCTGTTTATTTCTTTGAGACTTCCACCAAATCTTTCATTAACAACTAAAAAGATTAACTCTGGGCAACTCTCTCCTTTAAAAATTAAATTTCCCTTTTTTCTGGGTTTTTGTAGAGGTTAACTGAAGGGGATGTGGCTTTCACAAGATATGGGATATTGAAAAATTATGAGTTAAACCTGGATGATATTGCATTTAAAACTGATGAATAGTTAAGTTAAAAAGGTACCTTTTCGTTCTCCATCCTGTAAATTTCTCATACATTTAGAGTTTCTTTAAAAATAAAAAATCTTAAGTTCCTCCCAATATCCTGATGGTTCAAGCAGTCCAATCAATTCTATCAAAAAGTTTAATATCCTTAAGGGAAAACGGAAATAAAAAAATTAAAGAAAGATAAAAGCAGGAGATCTGTTGAAAATTCCTTCATGGACACCACAGGCTACTGAAACAAAGACTAACGAAAACTGACAAACTGCATTTACATTTTATTCCAGACCAGAGACAACCCTACTGGGCAGGAAACTACATCAAACGCCAGTAAATTCTTTCGGCAAACCGATCAGATACCATGAGACTTCAAGCAACCCACAGAATTTCCAGTGACAGCCCTTTTTCACCTTTAAAGAAGTTCGGCCATTCTCAAGACCCCACCGAACGGACTGCAATAAGCACAAGCACCCACCGAAGTCACAGATCAGGGCTTGCGACCGAGCTCGCGAGCCCAGGTCCCGGCTGAACTGACACGACCTTAATTAAGTATCTGGATAAAAGTCTGCATTTAGATGCCTGAATTTCTCCCCTGACACACACATGCATAGGGCTCAGCGGTCAAGTCTTGGGAAATAGTTTGATGGAGAATTTCCAAATTAAGTTCTTAAACTCCAAATGTACCCTGGGTATTTAAAGAACGGCTTATGATTCAGACTTTTAATTAAGACTTCCCTAATGGTGCAAAGCGCTATGTACTATTCAGTTAGCTAGTTCATGCCATGCTGTTGGACACCATCTGGAAGACTGACTGCCTTTGCTCAGTAAGGCAAACAGGTACGATCCAGCAGGCGCCAAACGCGCTCTTCGGCAAACCCACTTCCCCCTCCGCCTGGTTAATTGTCCCTCCCTCCAGGCCTGTAGGCTCCCCGCCTGCCAGGCAGTTTCCCAACAGCGTCCTCCTGGTTACCAGGGCAACGACTCCCGACCAATCAGACAGCCAGCCGTAGGCCTGCGATTGGTTGCTGGTGCCAGGGCGGGTCTGGACCTTCCGCCTTCGATTTAAAAATTTGGCGCGGAAAGCCTGAACCGAGGCAGGCACCGCCCCTTGGCTGCGAGGGGCTAGAGCGCGGGCAAACCCTAGCCCGGAACCAAGGCACCCCAGCCCCTCCCCCTCGTCTGCCCCCTCCCTTCTGCGCGGGAGTTCAGCTCCTCCCTCCACGGCCCCCAGCGCTGGAGCGAGAGGCGGGAAACGGCCGCGGCTTCCGCCGCAGCCCTCCCAAACTCTCTCCCGTGCTGGGTCGGCTGGGCATCGCTTCCCTCTGCGTCCCGCTGACCTGTCAGTTCACCTCACAGTTGGAGCGGGCGGAATCTGAGCGGGGACCTCTTGGCACCTCTTCCCCGCTCAGGCTCTGGAGCCCGCGAATCGGGCCTTCAGTCCGTCCTTACGCGGCGCCGAGGTGGGTGCCAGAGCGATACGCTGGGCCCAGGGCTGGCGGGCCGGCGGGAGGGCAAAGGGAGCGTGACCGTCCCGGAGCAGTCAAGCCTCCGATTTGAAATTAACCCGCTCCCGGCTCGAGCTGATCCCGCGGCCAGGGCGGGCCGCTCCCCTCCCCCACGCCCACTCTTCCAGCCCCGGACATCGCGCGCCAATCCGAGCCTCCAGACCCAAACCGGCTGCGAATCACCATGCAGGCACCGCCCTCCGGTCCCGCCTTTACGACGGTGTTGGGGAAAAAGTTCAGCAACTACCTCCCCCACCCCCACCCTTTTTAAAATTTGTAAGCACCCCCTCCTCTTGCTCAAATTTGGGGAATGAAGTTTGGCCCTCCCAGGGCACGCGGGCTGGGACGCGGGTGCTTTGCGATCGCCTGCCCAGCCTCAAATCCGCTCACCTGCTCTTCCCGACCCCAGCCAGAACCGTTCCCCCTTCTGTCCCAGGCATGAATTACTGTGCTGTCCACTATCTGCCCCACGGCTTCTAGAAGAAATTGGTATTTGGAAGGAGAGGCTTGGCCAACTGGTATCCACACGCGATGGGCGCCGTGGGCGCAATGGGCGCAATGGGCGCGGGGTCTTGTCCCAGACGTGAGAACTCAGGTGTGTGAAAAGAGGATTAAGGGTGAACACCCGCCAATCTTGTTCTGGGTGTCCACCGTTCCCTCCCTGTTGTCTTCTCTTGCTTTCCCTCTTTTTCCTGTTTCTGATCTCGGGCAGCTTCGGCATGAAATATTACAGAGTTCTAGATAACACTAGGATTGGGAGACGCTGTAGCCCAATGCGCTTTGTTTTTCGGACGCAGAAACCGCAGCCTGGCTGGCAGCGCTACCTTACCTGTACCTGGATTCTTTTCGCCCACGTTGGCTTGCTCCTCAGTTATCCGCCTTAAAGCGTTTCACCTTTCCTGGGGATCTTTGTTGGAGTTGCTGGGACCGCATTGCCCAACCGCACCTAGAACAGGGCGCCCATCTATTGACTGTTTGGTTTGAGCGCTTCCTCCTCTTTTGTAATCTCTCGTCTACAAACTGCAGCAAGCCCAGGGCTACGGATCCCCCAATCCCATCTCATACTTATGTGTCAGTGAATCACCCGGTGCTGACTCGCCGCGCGGGACATTTTATATTCCCGGATGCGATATAAGGGCTGGGATGGTGTGATACTGAGGCCGTGGTTGCTGTGCTGCTGCGGCCGGCCGTATGTTCAGGGGTCCGGGTGACAAGCAGTGGCACATCCCCCAGTGAAACTTGTGGGCGCGCAGAGTGACCACCCTTAACGGTGTCTCTGGCCTTTCCTCGCTGCCTAGCTGGGTGCACGCTCTCCTGGCTTCAGGCAAGTGGTTCAGGACAGCTCTTGGACCTGAAAGCGGCCTCTTGGTGTGTTGCCTATAACTCTTAGATTTAAAATAAAGCGAGGGTCACAGGGGAGGGCCACACCACCGACAGCACTGAGCAGCGGTTCTTACTGAGCCCTCTTACACTTTTTCTGGAACAGGGGCAGTGACGAATTAATCAAACGGTGGGCAATTGGTGCTTCTGCTTTAGCCACTATGTTTCACAGATCGTTATCACCCTTCCTCCCTCCTGCACCTGCGGGACTGCTCCCATTTAGCTCTGCCCCACCCTTAAATTTTTACAACCCAGGAATCCTCTTTTTAAAGGACTCTTTTCAGAAGCAGCTGGGTCTGTTCAGAGGTGGTGACTAATGCCTCACATCTGCGGCCCACCGGGTCATTCATGCCCCAGGTGTCTGCCAAACACGTGTAGGGCAGATAATGCAAGGAGCAGCTGTCCCCGGTGACACTGATCAGATGACATCTCATTTAATACTCTGCACAGGTGTTAACCATGGGTTATGATCCAGAAAGAGAAGCAAAGCATTTTAAAGTGACAAACCCAAGGTCTTAGGGTAAGCATGGCAATTTGAAGCTAAGTGTTTATTCATAAGTGGTTTTTTATTGCAAGCCGTGTTTTTCACTGTGCTGATGCTTACTTCCTTTGCAGGACAGTTGTGTCCATAGAGAAGAAAAACTGAGACACTGAAAAGATTTTAGTGGTGGCTAAGTTAGCTATATATCCCTAGTTCATGTCTCCCTTTCTACTGCTTCTGAAAGTTTCTATAAAAGCAGTGTTGGTGACATCTTAGTCCAACCCTTAACCATCTAACCCCTCTTCCAATTTAATAAAATGTAGAAAAATTGTGATACATAATTCTCATTTTGATGACAATTGTCATGTCTTATTGGAGCATGTGAAATTATAATCCAACTCCCTGACTGATGAAAATGGCTCTCTTATAAGTGAAGTGACATAGTTTTGACATCTTAATCTTTCACAACAAACAAGCTGAAACAGTTCCACTCAACACCGTTTAGTGTGTTGATTTGAAATTCAGCATGAGTGTAAGAGAAAGATATAAATCTATTGAAAACTTTTATGTTTACTATCCAGCCAAGAAAGAAGGATGAGGTTGGAAATCTTATTTTCCCATCAAACATGTTTTTCAGTTATTAGTTATATAATCCAAGGGGATATTCAAGCATTTGCTTCTGGTCTCTTGTTCATCATGTTATGCAATGTGTGTGTCACTGAAGCTAGACCAGGTTTTTGACTTTGTGCGGCCACCCTTACGACTTGTACATATTGGAGGGCTGAGATGTTATTTATATAACACATTCGGCACTAAACAATGAAAAAATATCAGAGGTAAAGGGGAAGATGGGTGTCTTCTGAGGTATCTAGATTTGAAAGTAACTTTCAGGATTTCAGAATCATGTCCATTTTCATCATCACCAGAGCCTCACCCAGGGTGTGTGAAAAGATCAGGCGCTTCTCCCAGTGACTGGCAGGGTGGCCCGGGCACCTAGGGAAGGAGTTGCTCCGGCTAGTGGGCTCCTAGACCTTTCCTGCTTGCTTTCTTGTTCCCTCTGCCCCCACCCCCCACCCCCCACCTAAGTGCTTCTATCACCAGCTCGTTTCCTGACCCAGTGGGGCGACGTGGGGTTGTACTGTTTCTGCAGCACATGGGCACAGTCACCACAAAACAGCTGTCTGGAGCTTTAAATTGCACAAATCCCCGTGTGCTGGGTTAGATCACAGCTGCTCACAAACCGTATGTCAGCCCTCCCCAGTCCTTTTACCTAGTTGGTTACTCTGCTCAGAAATGAATTGGGTCCAAATCCAGGCAGAGTTTAAAGAGGATGAATACAACAAAGGATGTGGTAGATGGGAGCACTTGGGAGCTGGCTTATGCTGACTGCAGAGCTGGCTTGGTCGGAGCTGCTGGTGGCCACAGCGGGGCTGTGCGTCAAGTCCCTTAGCTCTCCCGTGAATTCTGTGGGGAACGCTGCTCAACGGGTGAGCCCTGGACTCAGCTGCAGTGGTAATAGTTGCTGCCATTGATTAATTACTGTATCTAAATTTTGAAAATGCTTTGGAGATAATAGAACACGAATAGAAATAGGGCCCTTTTATAGAATTGGAGTCTGAGTTCTGTCCTTATTGCCTTACTGCATCATCCGATCTGAAAATTGTCATAGAGCTGAGGATCATGTAGGCTTAGCACTTGTCAGTGGACTGGAAGAACACTTTCTTCCGGGTTCCAGAACATTAAAAAAGTATACGTACAGGGAATGGGGGCATGAAAAATTTCCAGTCCATGCTGGCATTCCATAACCTCCTTGATCAGTAATTGCTATCCTTTGGTTGCAGTCTGGTGCCGAGGTGTAACTGTGCTGACCTCCTTCAGGTAACCCCGGATCTGTAACAGACACCCTTTCAGGACTACTGTGAGCTCCTGGAGGGCATGGGGAGGAACTTTCTTATTTCTCTTCCCTCCCTGCACCCCCTTCCGTCCCCAGTGCCCCACTGGTGCCTGGCCATATCAAGGGTTTCATAAATGTTAGTTGATTGAATAAAGTCCTAGTCTTGAGCGCTGTATCACCAAGCTCAGAATATACCTTATCTTTTAACCTCTTTGTTTTCAGGGCCAAGTTCAACGCCTGGCCTATACTTGGTGCTCTTTTTTGACAATGTCAAAAAAAAATTATCTCATTATTACCATCCCTTTAGAAATATTTTTACTTCAGCTAAGTACCATTTCTAATCCCCTTTACTCATGACTTTTTTTTTTTTTTTAAAGACTTTATTTATTTTTAGAGAGAGGGGAAGGGAGGGAGGCGGAGAGGGAGAGAAACATCAATGCATGGCCGCGTCTCACCTGCCTCCAGCCACAGACCTGACTGGAGACCCGATCTGCAACCTGGCCATGTGCCCTGGCTGGGGAATCGAACCTGCGACCCCTGGGTTCGCAGGCCGGCGCCCTAACCACTGTGCTACCAGCCAGGGCACTCATGACTTTTTAAAATCTATTAATTCACTATAATATAATATCCTGAATGCTACTACAGAATTAGATGCTTGGTAAATAAAGGTGAGAGACAGAGGCAAGACCCTTTCTCTTTTGGAATTTACAGTCAAGAAGTAGAACAATATCTGGCACAAAGTGTTAACTGCTATTATTATTACTATTATCATCATCTTTTTCCTGTAAATGTGAGATTTCTTGATTTAACAAAAGCCTTTTTTCCCCTATTATACTGCTATAGTAATGTTGCTTTCTTTTTTAATTTTCTATAAGTATTTCTTTCCCCTAGGGACCCAACTTTTGTTCTTTCCTTCTTTCAGCCATCTGTATGCTCTGAATCCAGTGACTATGCTAGGTACCAACTACAGGACATTGGTGACTGCTTGGATCATAGTGACAAAGCCAAACTTTGACTTACCATGCTTCTTTCTCTCTCTTTTTCTTTTCCAGGGACATGGACTTCATTTGGCCATGTTGTCTACTTTTCTGAGTCTTTCAAACTGCTGTTTCAGAGTCATGGAAGGCAGCTAGGTTTCCCCTAAAGTGACCACTAAAGTCAGCTTAAATGGGTTAGTGAAACCTCAGCCAAGCGCTCAGGTGCAGTGGGGAGCCAGGAAGACAGACAGGATCCTGATCAGCTCAGTAGGGACATCTCCCCACAGGGCCAGACAGTCATCAAACCTTCTAACAACCCTCTTCCTCCTCAGACAGGTTTCTTCTAACTCCTTGACACTTGTGAATTCCCCTTAAAGTCATAGTCTACGATCTGATTTGACCTAATATTCCTCATGATACCAGATATACGAGTATTATTAGGAAGGGAGAGAGAGTGAGAGAGAGGAAGGAAGGAAGGAAGGAAAGAAGGAAGGGAGGGAGGGAGAGGGAGAGGGAGAGAGAAAGAAAGAGAGAAAGAGAGAGAGAGAAAGAGAGAAAGAAAGAAAGAAAGAAAAAAAGAAAAAAATATTCCTTAATTGCCTTCCTTATACACCCAAACAGGGGCCAAAACGGAAACCTTTCAGTGTATGTTATGATGCTCCAACCTACTGAGCCACTTGGCCAGGGCTCTACATGTGCTTTTTAAGTGGTGCTAAAGTTTGTTACAAATTCAGTATTTAAAGTAAATATCTATAATTATTTTCAAGTTAGTTTGAATAATATGAAAAGACATTACTTTTTTTTTTTTTTTTTTAACAAATGGAAAGATAGTTGTTAACCAAAAGTTTTGGTTGCTGGCATCATTGTGAGAATAATGTGATATCTGTGTCATGTCAAAGGCGGTTGTTTCTTAGGAAAACTTGGGATCTAGAAACAGGTATTAGACTTCTAGTCAATTATCTTTCTTGTTAGAGGGTAGATGTGGATAAAAGTTAGGATTTTGGAGCAAAATAGACCGTGGGCCAAAGCTCACCTCTTCATTACAGCTATGTGACCTTAGGCAAATTACTTAACCTCCCTGAGCTTCACTTTCTCTTCCTCGCTAAAATGGGGATCAAAATACCTACCTTGAAAGGCTGTTTTGAGGATTAGATGAGGTAAGTGGATGTGAAGTGCTTAGCATAATTTAGCACATTATGGCAAGTGCTCAGTAATACTTACTATATATTACTATAATCCAGATAAATCAGGATTCAATTTAAAACTTTTTTTTTCTTGTTTTAATCACTCTGGAGAAAGAAATTCCCAGTAGCCAGATCGGCCAGGAAATTGTTCCTCCTAACCAACTGAGCCTTAATCCTCCACCTCTTCTTCCTGCCTCCTAGCCGCCCCTGCTGCAGAGGTGGCTGTGCTCAGCACTCAGCAGTGGGAGAGGATGCCTAGTGTCAATGGAAGCCTTACAACTTTTAAAGGCCTGCTTTATCTTTATTTTTTTTAGGACATAGTTTATAGAAATGTTTGAGAAAGATGCATTACAGAGGAAAAATAGTCTAAGAGAGCATATTCTTATCTCTTAGTAGCATGAGTAAGAGCATCATAATTTATGGTTTCTCCGTCTAGTTTACTGGCTCTGTTAGTCCACATTGCCTCTTTTGCTCTTTGTTCTTTGGTCTCTGCTCCCAGCACACAAGCATCTTAATTGCTTTAAGCACAGGCTTGGTCATAGAATTAGATTCAGTTAATACTTGCCAACTGGCTTAGAATTCAAGTGCACTGGCTTTAGCCCTTGGCTGTGGCACCTGTTAGTCCTGGGATCTGGGGTGAACCACTTACCCTCTCTGAGCCTCAGTTTCACCTTTTGTGAAAAGCTGCTAGTGTCTGTGACATAAAGATTTCACTGATGGTGTGGACCAACTGGGGCAACAGATGCCAAAAAAAAAAAAAAAAAGTTTGAAAACCTTAATTGCTCCTTGAGTATAAGAAAATAGTCTAATTAATATGATCAAATCTCTTCTCAGCTTAATGATTTCCGCAGTAGAAAGTGGCATGTGCTGTGTCATCTTGGACAAGTCCTTTAACTCCTCTGCAGTTGTCACCCCTGTGATTTGTGATTTGAAGGAGTCAACTTGGTCACTTAATGTCCCAACATTGTGTAATTTTATGCTGATACTGAGCTTCCCCTGAAAACTGGGATAAAGCACAGGCTTTGAAGTTTGATAGACTGCATGCTGCCTTTGTCTTTCTGGACCCATAAAGGTATGCCTTAGAGGATTCAGGTATTTTTGAAAATTAACAGTGGTTTGGCTAGGGGGTAACTTTTTCTGCAGGAAGACGTTAGCTGTGAGCAGAACTCTGCAGTGATGACAAAAGGATGAGGCCAAGATTCAGGAACTCCAGAGGCCCGTTTGATTTGCGTTTGCAGGTTGCATTTTTGTTGCCTAAATAACTGCTGCAAAAACAGGGCTGGTTCATTGTCTCCCTGCAGTGGGTTCTGCTGCTCTCAGAACCTGGTCAAGGGGTTTCAGACAGGCTAGCCGCCCCCACCCCCTGCCGTGTGAACAGGCCTTTGAAGTTCCACACCAGCTGACTGGTCAGCAAACCTGGGATAATCTCCACCTTAGTCACAGGAAATCACAGGAAATCTGTACACACACGTGGGAAGCTGGCATTGCTTGAAATGTGAGAAGGAAGCTGATAGGGTCCTTGATGAAAATACTGGAGAAATGTACCCAAGTTCATGGTCCATTTCCATTCAGAGGATCTGGGGTTGTTTCTCACGGCTCCCTCCTTCTGGTTCAGAGCAGTGCAGTGAGCGGGTTGATCTTTAATCGGACTCAAATATGTGCCAACCAGTGCTTCTGTGGGGCTTAACATAGTGGCCCTAAGTTAGTGATGCTGGTGGTTCTGAAAGACCTGGAAAGAACTGCTGAATCATCGAAACATGAATAAACCATGTTCAGGAGAATGTGAGTGTAGATATTTATTTATTTACTTATTTATTTACTATTTTCTATCTGGGGGCACTGTTTTTTCCCCTAGCACTTAATGGAAGCTCCCTATAGGGGAGGCATTTCACAGGTGCTTTACATCATTTTCACTGCTCTCTCATTTAATCTTCACCACATCCCTGAGAAGTATGTTGCTTTTATTCCTGTTCTGCCAAACAGGAACACTCTGGGGGTTAAAACTGGCTGAGGGTAACCCAGCTGGCGGATAGCACAGCAGGGGCTCCTCCCGGTCTGGTGCTCAAGCTCACGCTCAGAATTTCTACTCTGTGCTGTCTGCTTTGTTTGGCTAATGCCCTGGGTACCTAGGAATCCGAGCCTTTGGTTGACTCACCAGCCACTGCACCTCCTCTTAGTCACTGAGTCCTGTCAGTTTGTCCTTCCAGTGTCCCTTGCATTTCTTTTCGTTCTTACCTTTGTACTTGGCCCATTACAGTAGCCTCCCTGCTTTTCTTCCTCCCTCCCTTCCACTTACCCTGCCAGGTTCATCCTCCTTTAACACTGCTTAATCCTAAAACATTTCATTCAAAATGGACTCTCTCTGACTCACGGGATACAGTCAGTGCTCGGGGTTTGACATCAGGAACCCCCTCCATTCCCCTCCCTCCCCCGCACCAGCCATGACTGACCTCCAGCCTGCTTCCCAGCCCTGCCCATCACTTCTCACAATAACTTGGTGTTGCCTTGGATTTTCTGACTTCAGCGTCTTTGCGCATGAGGTGTCCTCTGCCTGGAATGTTACACATCTTTCCACCCAGCCTCCCCTCTGTTAGAATTTCATCCTGGTCTAGCTGAAGTGGCTTGTCTCCAATGACACCCCCTCAAGCATTTTGTAACACTTGAACAGTACACCTCACATCTTGCTTCACTAGTTATTTGTGTCGGTAGTTCCTCCCTAAAACTAATATGAGGATAGAGCCTGTGGGTGTGTGCAGCCCCCACGATCGTCATTCTCATTAGCCAAACACCACACATATAGTGAGCCCTTGATTGATGAATGGACTAATACACAGGAAAAACCAAATAGCAATAAGTAAGTTTTATTGAGTATTTACTATGTGTTGGGCAGACCTCTATAGCGGCTTTTGTAGGTAATTTCTTTAATCCTTGCGACCACTCCAAGAGGTAGGTGATATTGTCCCAATGACAGGTGAGGAAACAAGGGTATAGCGAGCTGAACTAACTTGTCAAAGAATTAGCGATGGACCCAGGATCCAAGCAGCCTGCCTCCAGAACAGGTTTTTACTGTGGCTGCCTCTCTAGGGCTTTTTACCTTTCCATGGAAGGCTAATAGGTGAGCTGAAATAAGAGCTGTTTCATGGGCTTATAGATTTATTATTTGCAGTGTGTTCAGGAGAGACCGAGAAGGGCTAGGACCCAGTATTTCTCCTTAAGTCCGCTTTAGCAATATGCGCTGAGCAGATTGATGAACCAGTGTAACCCGCCCCAGGTGTGGGGGACGCTTAGGTGATTGGTACTATGTACAAACAAGGCATGTTTTCCATGTCCTATGAAACGTGGTAACTTCATTACACAGTCATCAGACTATGAGCCTAGGATGCCTATAACACTCCACTTTAGGTGTTAGATGATTACTTAGTGAATAATCCTAATTGGCCTAGTGCATAAACCCTACACTTATCACTCCCATCTCATAATGAACTTTTATATTTTCCTTACCTTTACAACTCAATCTGTGTACCAGAGTAACTGAAAACCCATATTTATCTGGTTTAGCAAACATTTGCATGTGCAGCAATTAGACTCACATGTTGTGTGATCAACGTCCTTTGCTAATTGCATAAGTCTTCATTTTTGTTTTTATTTTTTTGTCTATGTGGTTTGCTGCTGGTTATGTGCAGTATCAGGCTGAGGCACCTGCAGTCACAGACTCAAAGACGTTCTTGAGCTGAAGGACCTGCCTTATTTACAGGTGAAGAAATGAAGACCCAAGAAAGTAAAGAGATTCACCTATCCAAATGGCTCATTATTAAGAGTTTCTGAAGATGTGAAAGGATGAGTGCCTCTGCAAAGAGTATTTCCCAAACCATTCTATTGTAGAAATTCCATGAATAATTCAAACCAATCTTGACAATTAGTATGGAGCTTGACCAGATACCCAGCTGGAGGCAGGTGAAAGGCAACCACACATTTTTTTTTTTTTTAAATTTTAGAATGCAATGTCTTTCTTTCTTTTTTAATTTTATTGTTGTTATATTACATCCATCCCCTTTTTTGCTCCCCTCTGTCCCCCTCCCCACCCACCAACTACACATTGATGTCTCTCTCCCTCTCTGCCTCTCCCTTTCCCTCTCTCTAAAATTAATAAATAAAATCTTTTAAAAAACAGTATGGAGCTTGAGTCTGAACACAAGATTAGTCTGGGCCTAAAAGAAATCAGATTATAGGCAAGGAAGAATCATAGGATATTCCAAAGTTGTAACCCATAGCAATTGTTTACCACCTTCGGGCTGTTTATTGCCAGCAGATGTTTCATTATAAGGAAAGCTGGTGAAACTCTTCCGGCTCTTTTTTGTAAAGTTCTTTTATCCCTCTATAAAGCTAGATCAGAAAAGATTGGAAGGTTCATCCAAGAATTAGGGATTAGCAGAGAAAGAATTCAAATGTTAAGAGCTGAATGGGAACTCAAAGACCTGCTCTACTCAGCTTCTTTTATAAGTCCAGAGGGCCATATCTAAAGGCACAACAAAGTTGGTTGGTCACAAATCTGGGACTGTACTCGCCGTCCAGGTTTTACTCACTTGAATGCTCTGCTAATGAAGATACCAAGTAGACAAGGTGTATTTTGACTCCTTGTACTCCCTCCCTCCCTTAGCACCTTTACACAGTGTCTAAAAGCACTAAATCAGGGGTATAGGGATGCCGAAGGGATTCACCCACATGAAGAAGGCACCTGCTCTTCATTGTAGAGATTTTGAACTCAGGATTTAAGAGCCCATTACAGTACTGGCCACGGTAGGAGTTCCACTGATATTTGCACCGAAAGGGGAATGAGGCTGGGGTGGTAAGGTTAGATAGGTAAGAGCAGGCCAGCAGTGGCCACCTGCACTTTCCTTGAAGGGCAGAAGAAATCATGAGAGATTTGCCACAATGGACTTCATCTCTTCATCTGCCCAGGGAGAAAGGCCTGGTCATTAATGTGGAAGCACTAAGAATCATCAGGACTGGGAGATAGAGTCTAGTGATATACTTAGAAAGAAGAGAAGAATGGCTATTGGCTTTGCCAGGTCTGAACTGGGAAATCTTCCTACTGCTGCTGGCAGTGTTAGGACGCCCAGCTCTCTGAGGCCACATAACCCAGGCAGACCTCTATGATGGCACTGGCCACCCTCTGTCAAACGGACATGCCCTCTCTATCTCATGGCTCCTGACACAATGTCTAGGGAACAGTAGGTACTCAGTAGATGTACATTGAATAAATGAATGGGTAGATTGTAACAGCTGAAATGTGTGGCTGTCATTAAGGCAGCAGGGAAGGTACAAATGGAATGGCCAAAGTAGTGTTAAAATATTTTAATTGCTTCCTGGCTAGTGGCATAGTGGATAAGGCGCTGGCCTGCAAACCCAAAGGTCGCTGGTTCCATTTCCAGCCAGGGCACATAACCAGGTTGCAAGCCAGGTCTCCAGCCAGGTCCGTAGCTGGAGGCAGGTGAAAGGCAACCATACATTAATGCTTCTTTCCCATTCTTCCTCCCTCCCTGCTCTTCTCTCTGATACTAATGAATAAAATCTTAAAAAAATATATATATGTATATATTTAAATTGCCTATGAAGATGGGCTAAATAATGAATAAAATCTTAAAAAGTTATATATGTATATATTTAAATTGCCTATACAAGTGGGCCAGAACAATCTGATTAAATTTACCCAGTGAAAACATAAACACAAAGCCTACATTTAGTTTTAAAAAATTGATTTCTCAAAGAGTGAGTGATACTTCAAGGGGTACTGTTCATAATTTTTTAAAAAGCCAGGAGGCAGTAGGTGTCAGTGGATTGTAAGCTCAATGTGAAGTAAGTTTGTGATGCAACTGATGTAATGGGTTGGAGATTCCATAAGTAGAAGCCAGGTCCAGATCAATGCAGGTGACATTCCTTGTAGTTTTTGAGCTTGCTCAGGTCACAGCTGGGGCATGATGTTCATTTGGGGTTCTATTAATAGCCTCACCTTAACTTGGGCCCAATGCTGTAGTTTATATAAAGTGTTTTCCCAGGCATTATCTTGCTGCAGTGCCCTGATAAGATGGCTTATATACTGGCAAGAGCAAGCTAACTTGCTTAAGGTCACTTAGCTGGCACGAGTGTCAGAGTCCAGCCTTCTGACCCCTAGTCCATGTTCTTTCTGCTGCATCATGTCACCTTTATGTGGACCAGACCCCTTGCTGTGCAGCAACTGAATAAAACCAAGGCCGGCACGACTCTTGTCAAGTGCTGTCAACATTGGACACGCTCAGATGGGTACCTCACCATCAGGCATACCGACAGTGATGCCTCAGAAGTCACTTTTCCTAACCCAGGAAGTCTCTGACAGGCCAGCTCACACCCGTAAGCACAGTGACCCTGATCTGTTTCAAAACTGATGACAGGAAAACATCAAACATCACCTCATCTCTGAGTTAGCCCAAGAAAGGACAAATCTCCAATGTCAGCTCCTCAGACCCTGTGGAAAGGGCCTTTGAGCCGGGCTGTAAAGGAAGAAGGGGAAAGGGGAAATGCTAAAAACCTCCCAGGTGCCTACTAAGTGTCTGGCTCAGATATTTCTCAGGTATTTCTTTTTTAAATGTTTTTTTTTTTTTTTTTCTTTTTTCTTTTTTAGAGAGGGGGAGGGAGGGAGGCAGAGAGGGTGAGAGACATCAATGCATGGTCGCCTTTCACCTGCCTCCAGCCACAGACCTGGCTGGAGACCTAGCCTGCAACCCGGCCGTGTGCCCTGGCTGGGGAATCGAACCAGCGACCCCCGGGTTTGCAGGCCGGCGCCTTATCCACTTGTGCCACCAGCCAGGGCCTCTCACGTATTTCTTAACACAGTACATGCCTCTGCAGCTTTACCGCTCAGCCTGGCACCACTTGACTCTATTTCCTGGCACTTACTTGGTTGTCATAATAACCACTCACATTCACCTGATCTCCCCCCAGTGGTTAGTTTATCCATTTTTCAAAAAAAAAAAAAAAAAAAAAAGGGTGAAGAACGGAAAAAACTGCATGCTCTCACTTACATGTGGAATCTAAGAAAGTTGAATACATAGGAGCAGAGAGTAGAATGGTGGTTGCCAGGGGCAGGGAGATCGGGGAAATGGCAGGGTCTGGGGCTATTAGGTAAAGGATGCAAAGTTGCAGTTATGTTAGGATGAGTTAAGTCTAGAGATGTTCAGCGTGAATGGCTGTTTTTACTAAGTTTGTTGGATACTGGAAATCTGCTAAGGGTAGGATTCCCATATTTTTACGATGGAAAGGTAACTATGTGAGGAGATAATATATGAACAGTAACATCACATGCGCATGCGTGTGCAAAGGCCTGTCCAGAAAGTATCCAGCCACACCCCATGAAAAATAGAGTCAATTGTCAAAGAAACAGAATACAAGAAATATTATACATAGGACAATGACACCTCAGTCCCCACCAAAGTAGGCACCTTAGAACCTCACACAGTTCTCCCAATAGCCCTCAGCTGCCTTGTATTTTCCTGAGTCTCATCGATGGTTTGAAATCTCTTCCCTTTCAAAGGTGATTTTAGTTTTGGGAAGAGCCAGAAGTTGTAGGGCAGCAAATTTGGGCTTTAGCAGGGCTGAATCACCTGAGTGATTTGATGTTTCACAAAAAAAAACTGCATAAGCCGTGATGCATGAGCAGGCACGTTGTCGTGATGAAGCTGCCAATCACCAGTTGTCCATAGCCGTGGCCTCCTGAATCATCCGAATAGCTTCTGTGGAGGAACGTTCATACTTAATACAAAATCTGATGCAGATTCATTGCTCTACTTGCTCAATCATTTTGAATGCAGTGGCCACACAGCACACATGCTCACTCAGTGGTGTCTGCCACCCCCACTGGCTAGTACATTGATGTCATTGTTCACACGTGTGCTTTCCCGTTCGCTCTCCTTGGCTGCCTGCTTACCTCAATACCAAACTGTTCTAGTTATATTAACAATGAGTGGCTGAACTTTTTCCAGGCAAACTATATATATATATATATGTGTGTGTGTGTGTGTGTGTGTGTGTACATATATATATATAATCATCTTTATTAAAAACAACAAAACCAAAATAGAGGTGAGTAGGACAGATTATTCCCTCATTTCACAATGACACAAGAATGCCCTTCCATCCTTTTGTCTACTTACTCATCCATCCTTTCATTTATTCGTTCGATGCCTTTTTATTAATCTACCTATGTGCTAGGTAGGATCTGTGTAATTCACTTGGGAAACTCTTGAAAGAGATATAGAGGCTTAAAAGGAGACATCATCAAAAAAAAAAAAAGAAAGAAAGAAAGAAAGAAAGAAAGAAAAGAAAAAGAAAAGGAGGCATCATATTTGTGCCTTAATGTAGGAATGTCATCCTCTTAGATAGGGTGGTGGGATGTCATTGCAGACCATGACCAGTAGGTGGCGCTCTGAACCCCCATCCCAGGAAGTTCAGCCCTTTTCAGCCCACCATGCCAAGCTTTAATTTTATATTCATTACTGTATTTAAAATCAAATTTTAAGCCATATCATTGAAAGGCTGTATTTAATTTGATTTTAATTCCATTTATTTGCCTTTAATTGTACCATGCTCTTCTAAAATTGGTCAAATTAAATCTAGTTGTATCAGGGCTTTCTGGGTAAGTAAAAGGCATGTCTAGGAAATTCAGGCTCCTAAATAAATTAGCTTCTCCAATGATTGGTACTAGGTCCTGGATTCCTTTCTTGGGGAATTCTCACAAGAAGTTAATGTTACTAGGAAAAGATCTGGAAGGTTACACCTTAAGATGTGAGTAATGAGATCTCCCAGTTATGGGAATACAGATTTTATTTTAAGATTTTATGTATTATGTTTAGAGAGAAGGAAAAGGAGAGAAGCAGAGAGGGAGAGAAGCATCAATGTATGGTTGCCTTTCACCTGCCTCCAGCTACAGACCTGGCTGGAGACCTGGCTTGCAACCTGGGTATGTGCCCTGGCTGGGAATTGAACCAGCGACCTTTGGGTTCATAGGCTGGCACCTTATCCACTGTGCCACCAGCCAGGGCTCAGATGTTTTTTTTTTTTTTTTAAGTGCTTATTTGTACTTTGTTCGTGTTTTACAATGAACATGTGTCAATTTTATTGTTTGTTGTTCGTCTTTTAGTTTTTCACTCAAGTATAACCTTCAAGGGGAAAAGTATGCAAATCTTAAGTAAATAGCTTGGATTTATATAATTATACACATGTGTAACCCAGATTAAGATATACATATATTACCAGACCCAAAAAAGTTCCCTCATGTCCCTTTCCAGTAACCTCTCTGTCCTCCCCTGATCTTAGATTACTTTTGCCTAGTTTTGAACTTCATATAAATGGAATCATACAGGATATTGTCTTTTGTACCTGGAGTCTTGTTCAGTATTATTTTTAAGTCCATGTGTATAAATAATGTAAAAACTGACCAATCTGTTCTGTTGCTGTGTGTAGCAGGTCTATTCTTTTTTTCACTGGTGTATAGCATTCCATTATAACTATAGTGTGGGTATATATTTTCATCATTGATAAACATTCCTAAAAATGATTCAATATAGACATGGAGACTGCTTCCTAGCTAGAAGCCAAGGAGCCAGTTCAACTGTAAGATAATGCTCAGAGTATATGGTGGAGACAGCTGTGTGGGCATTGGTTTAGGCACAGAAGCACAGGGAGGGTCTTAGAACAAGGAGTTCACTACGTGCTGGACATCAGATGAGGCGAGTTCTGGCTCTCCCATTGGTGTGTGCCCCTGTGGTAGGTCACTGGTCCTCCGTTTTCTTGTCTGTAAAATGTGTGGTGGTGTCAGATTGAGAGGGGAAAATCCCGAGAACATCCAGTTAAATTTGAACTTCAAATGACACTGTGACAGAAACAAGTTGGAGACGGGGAGAGGGGCAGGAGATAAGTCTGTGGGAGAAGGGACTTTGACTTCCTCCCCATCCCCAGAGCCAGGGGTTCAGCATCAAGCAGAGACGGGCTTAGTCTTTGGTGGGAACTTTCTCCCCCAGGACAGAGTCTTACATCTGTGAGGGGAGGAAAGCCTGTGTCTGGCTTAGTCATCCTCCCTGCCCCCAAATCCAAGCGCAGGGGACTTGATCTGTCCTTGCTGCTGTTCCCAGCCTGAAACACACAGTGACTCATACCAGTCGGCCCCCACTGTCAGGCTCAGACGGATCTTCTTCATCTGAAATAGGACCCTTTCCAAAGGCCCTTGTGAAATCAAGCCTAGATTTGTG
Organism: Noctilio leporinus; assembly: GCA_004026585.1. NCBI lineage: Eukaryota > Metazoa > Chordata > Mammalia > Chiroptera > Noctilionidae > Noctilio > Noctilio leporinus. Next base: position 288,946 of record PVIW01000192.1, on the reverse strand, counting down.
TCACCTTTCCCAACATGTATGAGCATTTCAGGTTCTTAATAGATACAGCTGATCTTCACTTTTTGCGGATTCTGTATGTGCAGGTTCCCCTACTTGCTAAAATGTATTTGTAGCTTCCAAATCAATACTCACTGGGTTCTCACGTCATCACTGACATGTGCAGAGTGGAAACTTGGAGTCTCCTGTCATGCTGCTTCTACTTGCTTCTCTTCCCTGGTAGAGTTAAGTCCTCTCCACCTCTGATCCTGTGTAAATCAAGCCCACAGTGGCTAACACATTCCCATGACTTAATCTGTACCCTTTAGCAAGGTCAGGCATCAACTTTGCTGTGTGACACTTGCAGACTGAATGCCCCGATTCCATTTCTGGCTCAGTAATAAGTGATAAGTGTGGTATTAAGGTTTAGGCTTCTTGCTTTCCCTCTAAGTCATAGCTATTCAGTGGTCACAAGGCTCCCTATGGAATCCGAAATGCACTTTGTTTGTTCATGTTGCTGCCTCCCAAACAGCAGCTCCATAGCTGTTACCTAGCTTGTCCCAGGGCCCTGGCTTGTCAGGAAAAGCAGGGTTATGTGCTCTATCAACAGCACCTTTTATCTTTCTCCTATTTTTCTCATTGCCTGGTTAATGCTCTTGCCCCATGGCTAGTGTCAGCGTTCTCTGCCTACCAAGTTTTGGGCAAATTCCATGCAGAAATTGAGTCTTTGTGGGGATGGGTGGAGTGGGTGATTTGAACCATTCTAAAAAGCAAGACCACTTTCAAAGCCTCAGGTACATCCACGTGTGCCCGTGTCGGGTAACTTCCTCCTTTGCAAACACCCTGCCCGCTGGTGGACCATTTGAGCAGGTGCCTGAGCTAGCCCGAAGGACCAATCCTTCTTCCTCCATCAGCAGAAACTGTCTCCTGGATCTTTTTTAACATGGTTCCTCTTAATGACCACTTTGAACATGCTTTGCTCTTTGGCTGGAATACCTCCTTCCCATCATTCCTTGAATAGATGCGTGCCATTCGTTGTTCTAGACGCTGCAGGTGTAGCAGTGAACAAGATCAAGTCCCCACCGTCATGGTGCTGATGTTCTAGGGCCTGTGTACGTGCACGCTTGGGTAGAAATAAACATGCCCGCTAGTAAACAAACAAAATCAGAATGTAGTAAGCACCATGTAGCTGGTGAACTTCTCGTCTTTCAAGGTCTAGACTAGGGGCCACTCCTTGAAGACTTCGCCGGCCCGCATTGCTGCTTCAATGTTTTGTCCTTGTCCTGTTCTGTATATAGGTCTGACCATAGCTCTTGACATGCTACATTGTGGTGTATTTCTCTACAGGCTTCTTACGTGATTGTCAGTTTCTTGAGATCAGACACTAAGTTGTATTTTTATTTTCTCAGCATTAGGGAGAGGGTCTGGCACAGTAGGAGTTTAATAAATGTTTGTTGAATGAATGAATGAATGAGTGAATGAATGGACCAGTGTGTGGATGCCCTTCCCTTCATGTGTCTGATTAAACTGTTCGCCAGCTTATTGTCTTAGCAATTTTAGCCAAATCTGAATGTCGCTTGTCACATTAATTCTGACTTGTAAACATACTGGAAATGCACAATATGATGAATGTCACTTGCTCAGCCAATCCCCATTACAAAAGGTTAGGGAACCCCAACGTAACAGACTCCAAACCCAAATGAGGGCAAACACACCTCCTGCTCTCACCCTACGTAGAACCCAGTATTTGCCATCTGTTGGAATTTCCAACTGAAGTCAAGTGGTCTCCTCCCCATTCTGCATGCTAAATTGTACTTGGTAAACTACTTACAACAGGAATCAAACCTACCTTTAATTCTAGAACAAAATAAGGGAGTTTGAAAATTCTTTCCACCCTGCTTAAGCCAAGACTTCATTTCATTGGCATCCTGCCCTCGTGGGAGCCTGCTTATCTTCCAGGTTCAATGATGCCTCATCTGACAAATGACTGTAGCGGCAGAGGTGGGCAAGACCATGTCCTCATTTTCAGAGGGCAAACCTCAAGCCAACCGCCCTTGCCCCTGGCACTAGTTTTGGTGTCACCAGGTGAGGGGGGCTAATGCCTCATTACCTCCAACTTCCACATCCACAGGGAGTTGTATCGCCTCCAGGACACATTCAGGGCTCAGTTTGTCCCAACAATGCCCCTTTGAGCTTGGGGAGCCCAGGGTATTCTTCCCATTTTAAAGATGCAGAAATGGAGGCTGAAAGAGGATAAATGACTTGCCCACAATCACACACATGCACGTGCCCCAGAGGTACAGACAGGATTCACACTTTATTTTTGGGTACTCCCATGTCAATCTCAACTTCTCCTTCTGCATGATGGCCACTGGGCATCTTGAGCAGCCAGCCTGCTGCTCCCTGGAATTCACAGAATTTGGTTCCCCACACAGTTACATCCTTCCCCAAGTGAATTTGTACTTCCAAAGGAAAGAAAAGGGTTCATTGGGGGGCTATGTTGTCTGTCACCACGAGAAAACCCTTGGCTCTATAAAGCCTGGTGCGGGGGCGGGAGGAGGAGCAGTGGGGAAAGGCTAGGCTACAGCAGCAGAGCCGGACTCGTGCCTGTTACCCTGGCAATTCCTCTCTGGCTGAGGCCCAACCAGGGAGCCCCGGTCCCACCCTTACCCACCCCTGCCCCTGCAGGTGCTGCTGGCTTCCCTGCAGCTATCCTGTGGGCCAGGGACAATGGAGAGTCATCTATCGCTGTTAGGAGGTTGGACACACCTTCAGTGGGCTGTGTGTTTGAGAAAGCAGGCTGCAAAGGAGGCCTTAGGCTGAGGTGTTGCCAGCCCCTGAGTAAGTGCCTCACCACAGGGGAGGAGGCCGATGAGTCACTGAAGCCCCAGGCTGTTGGCAGCTGAATTTGCTGGAAGTTCTCACGCTGTGTTGGGCCGAGTGGCCCTCCTGCGGGCTGAAAGGAAGGTCAGAGATGTGGAAGGCTGTCCGCACCCCAGCTCCTCCCTGAAGACCTGTAGGTACCTGAGAGTGACAGAAAGTCACAGTGTGGTGGAGTTGGAAAGGCCATATTAGCCCGTTCCCCGCTGACGTCTCTGAGGGTTCACCGTTGGTCTGAGAGATGAGCTTGGGAGTCACGTGGAGAAATGCTGAGTTTTAAATGTAATAGGCATTTTAATGTCTTCAATTTATGGCAGGTCATATAGATTTTCAGTTAATGGCCATGATACAAAGTTTAAAAAAAATAAATTGACATAAAAAAGTGAATTGGTTTAAAGATAAGTATTAAGACAAGTAGCATACTCTGGTAGTTAAGGGGTGGGTTCTGAAGCCGGCTTGGCCCAGTGGCATTTCCAGCTGCAGAACGATGGCTAATACTTCGCTGTGCCGCAGGTTCTCGCCTGTAAAATAGCGGCTGACTCATAGGGCTGTTTAGATGGTTGAGGGAGTTAATACATATAAAGGACTTAGAATATTTCCCAGCTCATACTAAGCCCAACACAAGTAACTTAAATAAAACAAAGGGAATTGAAGGTGGAAGGGGCGTATAGGGCCAAAGTCATGGGGTGGTTCCAGCTCAACTAAAGGTTGCATGAAGGCTTGGTTTCTGCAGCCCCTCCTATGATCGATGGGAAACTGGAGGCCCAGAGTACAAAAGGCTTGTGCCAAAGTTCTAAGCTGGCCTGACATGGTCATCTGTCTTGCTGTCTGCTGCCGGGCTGCAGGGGTGGCCACTCCCTTGGAGAAAGGTGGTTTGTGCCATGGGCCACTCCACAAAATGGCAAACATAGGCTTCAAGAGAGGCATGGGCATGTCTCCGGAGGAGCCCTAGTCACCCCTGACCCCTTGGATGGCTGCAGTCCCCCAGAGCTCCCCAAGCGCTGGCCTGTAAGGCAGTACTATTCGAGCAAGCTCCTCTAAGCCAGGGTCAGGTCTGTCGCGTTCTCCGGTAGAGCCTGACGCCTGGGCCAGAGAGCCTGGCCCAGAGAAGCCTCGAAACTGATGTTTGATGACGGACTGAATGAACGTACAAACGTACAAATATTTTCCGTCATTGCCATTGCGTAGATCATCAGCTGATCAACTGAGCAGAAGGTGAAAGTGTGCTTAAGGGCCCTCTTGACCCGATGGGCATATGTGTGTGTTTGTATGTCTGTCTGTGAGGCTATGGGGGTAGGTGTCCAGACGTGGTCCCCAATCTTATCCAGAAGGCTAAGAAGCTATGGGAGGTCCCTCAGTATCGAGCTGGGTATGTCAGACACAAAGCCATGCCCTACACGGGTCATTCGTGTTCCCCATCACCTTTGGGATCTCAAAGGTCAGAATTTCCTAGAGTGCTGAAGAATAGGGCAGGGAAGTTTGAAGGCAGACATAAAGGTGAGGCAGCTCTGGGGCCCCAGCACCTAAGGGAGTCAGGAAGGCTGTCGTTCATGAAGACACACTCAACCGCAAGGGTGAGATCCTATAGGCAGACTCAGGGTTGGCTGGTTACAATCAGCTTGGCACAAGCCACGGACAAGCAGCAGTTTACCTGAGGCACTCTCAGTTATTTGAGCTGCTGTGTAAAGACAAAGGCAGCCCAGAGAGGTTAACTAACTTGTGCAAGGCCACACAGCTTTTCAGTGGCAAAGCTGGACTAGAACTATCTCCTCTGATACCACATCTGGTACTGTCTCTACCAGAGCAGGCTGCCTGATGGTTGTGTTTGTTCATCTGGCTAACCAACCCGGGGTGTGGTTCTCCATCCTCCACCTTCAGGGTTATTTGTTGATGAGAGAGTGACCAAATGAGCCATGGGAATGAGACAGCTAGAGACCTTGGGGAGAGGCAGTAGGAAGGGTGTCAGGTGGGGTGTAGGAGAAAGAGAAGGCTAGAAGGAATTCTGTAAAGACCGGCTGCTTGACAATGGGAACCAGCTGCCCATTATCTTTTTTGCTAACACTCTGTATCCCTCCAGGGGCCACTCCCTTGACCCTTTTCCCCCTCCCCATTGTTTATAACATTCCAGCATGCTGGGCCTCAGGGTTTTTGCTGTTACCTCCACCTGGAATACCTTTCCCTCAGGCATCGTGCAGCTCACCTCAAAGGTCAGCACCCTAGACAGGCTCTTTCTGTGACCTTGCCTCCTGGTCCTGCTTTGTTTGTCTTCATATCACGTACTTCTTTCTGTCTACAGGGAGTTTTGTTCATTGCTGCCTGCTCAGTGCCTTGCAGGATGACTGTTGTATATTCGGCACAAAGTGAATCTATTTGTTGAATGCATTAATGCATCGTGAAGATTTCGCCTTCCCTGTGCCTTGTTCACAGGAGCAGTGGTCCTCACCTAGGTCACTAGTGCCTGCGAGGCGTCAGAACTGGTACTTTTTTGCGTTCCCTGGGACCCTAGGAGAGAGGAGGCCTGTTTGGCAAGAGGCAGCCTCACCCCCTAAAGCCTCTGCCCAAGTCAGTCTCAGGAGCAGATTCTAGCTGGGAGGGGTGGTGGGGGAGCACCTTGGGGCTGCTGGACTGTGGACCCTTGGGCCAGAGCAGGTGAGGGTGGGCAGGGCTGGGAAAGGTCAGGACTGAGAAAGGCTGGAATCAGGATCAGGGAGAGAGCTTGGGGGTGGCCAGGAGGGGAAGCAGCTGTGAGGAGCCACCTGGAAGGGGAGCTGGGTAGCCGGCCTGTCTGGAATGATAAGGTTGCAGTGGTTCCTTACAGGCACTGGAACTTAGGGCTTCCCAGTGGGCCCTGGCTGGGCCCGAAGGGTCCATTTCCTGGCAGAAACAATAGCAACAAGAGCAACAACAACAACATTGACGTATGTCAAGGACCTTCGTATCTGTTACAACCACCAAGTGCAGTACGTTCATTCAGTCCCCAAACACTGACCCCTTCTTAAGAACCAGGAATTGGAGTTGTTGCCTTAGTAATGTGCAGCAGGTCTGTACATTTACAGGGGTAACTCCTTCAACTAAGTAAATTACATCATTTGCTTTACCATCAGTGCTAAGCCTAGTGCTTGCTCAATAGTCTTGAATTGCTGGGAGAGCTAAATCCATTTCACCAGTGAAGAAACAAGGAAGTAGCCTAGGAAAAAAAAAACAGATTTGGAAGTCTGGCCCTAGGATGCTTCCATTCTTGAGACTCTGGTCTAAAGCAGAGGTTCTAAGACTGGGGGGTTTCACAGACTGGGAAGTTTCTAAACTAAAATGCCAAAAAAAAAAAAAAAAAAAAAAAAAAAAAAAAAAAAAAAAAAAAAAAAAAAAAAAAAAAAAAAAAAAAAAAAAAAAAAAAAAAAAAAAAAAAAAAGAAAGAAAAGAAAAAAAGAAAAGAAAAGAAATTAGAGGAAAGAGGTCACTGTTGCCAACTTTTCATTTTCCCAAGTAAGGAGATGGAGAATGATGTTGCCAATGACCTTACAGCACAAAGGGACATGTAACACTCCAACTGGGGGAAGAGTGATCCCAGAATTAAAAACAAATTGGGGTATATTTTGGCTCTGTGAAAAAGCCACTGTGTTTTTCTTCGATTTCACATGTCTGAGGATTGCTGAAAACTTCCCTGATCAATAGTGCAGGTAGGTACAAGCGGGGGCTCAGGCGGGCATGGGGAGCCTGTGGCCTGAAAGAACCAGTCATTTAACTTCCCGCCTCTCTCTTTATCTCACTCTGTGTTTCTCACAACTTCTCCCTTTCTCATCTACTCCGTAAACAGGCACGTCCCAAAGCTCCGAAGAGACGTGTGCCATGTATCAGAATTGGATTTCGGATGGAGAAGAAAGGCAATTTCTCCCATTCCAAATACCAAATCTGTAACTCTGAAAAAAAAGAAGAAAAAAGGAGGAGGAGGGGTTTGGGGAGATGAAGAATCTCTCCCACCAACCCTCTTTATTATATTCTCAGTATTCAGTTATGATTCCTATTAATCACATGTAATAAACCACCCAATTATTAAATTATACAGACATGTATTATCTCAGCCAAACAATAATACTTTACTAAAATAAATGAACATGTAGAAGCCTCAGATTTATGAAGGCTGAAACTTAGCATAATGAGTTTATCAGGCTTATAAGAAGCCCAGACAGGATTTTTTTGGGGGGGGTGAAATAAATACTCTGGTTACAGCAAAGCTCATCCATGTCGGCATTGTGCCATTTGCTATTTTTTAATAAACACAGCTCGAGTTGTTTATGTTTTCCATATAATTTAGTGAGGCTCCCCTTCACAATTAGCAGCCATGGTAGGGGTGGGGGTGGAGTGGGAGAACGTGTTCTTACCAGCCTCCTCCTCCAGGTCCCTAACGTTCATTGTGTTCATCTGGGGCCTTCTTTGTGTTTTAATAGGCCTGCCAATCAGAAGGGCTGGTGTTGACAGTATCTTTGGCCCTGGAAAAGACATCTCTAGGATATCAGCCTTTGCAGTGGAGTGGTGAACAAGGCAGAGAAGCTTTGTGCTGTCACGGAACTTGCCTCCAGGGTGGGTGGGTGGCGGCCAGGACCCCTGGTGTTCACAGCCTTGTGTCGTTCCCAGCTCTTGAGTGTGGGCTGGACCTAGTGACTCACTTCCTTCTAAGAAATAGGGGACTGCCAAAGTGATGGGATGTCTCTTCCAGTCAGGTTACCAAAGAGAGCCACTTTGAACCTGCTCGCGCTCTCTCTTGCCCTCTTGCTCACTCCGATGAAGCAAGCCACCAGCTTGAGAGAGGCCCAGCATGCCTTTCTTCCTGTCTTGCAGCAACTGTCCCGTGAGCATTCATCCTGGCTCTGTGCCCCTTCCAGTCAGCATCCCCTCTCCTCTATGTGCTAGGCTGAAGCCTCTTTTGCCTTCTGGTATCCCTGGCTATAAATGCAAGGATATCCTGGACTCTCTCTCATACCACTTTCCATACCAAATCTGTCATCTAAACTGACGATTTTGAATGCCCAGGCCCTTCTTCTGTGTGGCGCAAACAGTGTAAATGTGATTGATAAGTAGTTTTTCTTTTTTCCTGGCAGAATTGCTACTTATGTTTTTTCATAATTTTTGATTACAGTTTACATTTGATATTATCCTGTGTTAGTTTCAAGAGTACAGCATAGCGATTAGACAATCGTGTCCTTTACAGAGTGGCCCCCTGATATTTGAAGCACCCGGCACAGAAAAGGGGCCCTTTTCTGTGCTCCTTCCTGTTGCCACCCCCAAGGCCCAGGTTCTCATCAACTCACCCCTGTCCTCCAAATAATTTATTCCCTGGGGCAGTGCTGGGCAAAGCAGCCCCGGCATTGTCCTCATGGAACTTAAAGTTTAGGGGATTCATCCATTTATTCAAATATTTATTGAGCACCTACCATGTCGACTCTGTCTTGTTGACCCAGTTGTTCCAGCTTAGTTGTACTGAAGGGGCCAGTTTCCAATAAACAGCTTGACAGTTGCTTTGATCATTGGTCTACCTCCAGGAACATTATTCTGACAGTTTCTGGGCTGAGGCCTTATCTGGGCATCTGGCAGACTATCAGAAGCTGTGTGGTGATAGGTCCTGAAAGGCCAGGACAGGAGAAGCTGCCCCCAGGGGCTGCCTCTGCATTCTTCAGATACCTCAAGTTCCCTTACCGCAGCCCCATCTTCCCATCACCTGCAGCTAGTCCACTTCAAGCACCTGCATGCTGCTCCGGGGCAGCCTGGCCTTTGGGGACAGGGCACCCCCAGACTGCTGCGTAGGGCAGGGCGCTGAGACTAGCAGTCAGGATTGGAGAGGTCAGGGTCCAGACCACTATCTGTGGGGCCTCGGGGAAGACTCCAGGCTGGAAGGATGGAGGGGGCAGCAGAGAGTGACCTGGGAATACTGCAGGCTGTGGGGTGGGTGTATAGATGCCACATAGGTCAAGTAGGGTAACACAGCGTCAGGATGTAGAACAGGCAGGTTTTGGGGATCCCAGAGCCTTTACCACTAGCTTGTTGGTATCTTTAGGCTAATGATTTAATTTCTCCGAGTGGCGTGTGTTTCCTCATCTTAAACGGCTGGTACCGGTGGCACCAACCTCAGAGGATTATTGGGCGTTTTCAGGAATTAATGTGAAAATGTACCTGGTCATGGGAGCTCTTTTTTATTATGGTTGGCTGGTGTTGAACTTGGGGTCAAGCAGAAAGAACCAGAAGATGGGAGGGAAGGAACCAGAGTGCTCAAAGGTGTTTAAGTTCAAGCTAGAGAAACCAAGGTCCTTCTACAAATCAGAAGAGTGGGTGCAGGGATGAAGGTGAGACAAAGCACAAGTCAGAAGTGTGCGCGAGGTCAGAAATGCGGGGAGGCCCTACACAGTTGCCAGGAATTTTCTGGATTCTCAGCAGCTACCGTGAAGAGCGGTCTACTGGGGAGGTTGGACAGAATGGGCAGGAAGTGGAACATCTAACTTGGGGCATCTAAGTTGCTCTTTCCCTGGTTGGGGCAGAATTGTTTCCAGAGCAAAGGAGAAGCTCCAGATGACTGCTGGGTAGCCGTTGGGTCAGGGACAGCAGGGCCCTGCAGGCAGGTAGGCAGCCAGGCAGGCCCACCTACAGCTAGCCCATGGAAGGGGTGCCTCGGGAGACAGCACCCTGTGGACCCCCTGGGAGGCCCTGTCCCTCTTTATCTGTCTGAGACTCTTGCCCTTTGGATGGCCCCTGTGCTCATAGTAGTTCCTCTCTGTCCCCACGGTACTGGGCTCGCTGGTTTGTATACCATGTGGCATGTATTCCTCAAAGCCTCCGTGTGAGATTGATGTCATTCCCATTTTACAGAGAGGAAAAATGAGGCTCAGGCAGCCGAAGTAACGCTGCCAACATCCAGCCGCTGGGAAATGATGGGGCTGGGGTTTAAAAACAAGTCGGCCTGGCTCTAAAAATCCAAGATGTACCAGGCTCTTTAACTGAGGAATAAACTTCTCCAAAATGTTGTGGCCTGAGACAACCATGGTGGTGGCTCAAGTATAAATTCAGAGGGGTCTCAAGAAGGAAGGCTTGTTTCTGCTTCACAGTGTCTGGAGCATCGGCGGGAAGCCTTGAAGGTGGTGGGTGGGGGGTAGCGGGGGCTGCACTCAGCCAAAGGAAGGCTTGGCTTTTCCCTCCCCCCTCTGCTGACTGGGGCTTGAGGCTGGGGCCTCAGTTCCTTTCCATGGGGGTCTCACCATGAACTCTCTGCATGGACTAGTGTGGGCTGTCCCATAACATGGTGGCACTGTCTCCCCCAACCCACAGAGTGAGTCTAGAAAAGAGGGACAATCGGAAGTCACATTGGCTTTTATGACTCAGCTCAGAAGATGGGCAGGGTCAGTGCTGCTGTGTCACAGAGGCTCTTCCTGACCCTATGGGAGGGGAGACAGATTCCACTTTTTGATGGAGGAGCTGCAGGGTTTTGAAAAGAGATGTATGACTAGAAGTATGACTGTGGCGGGCTGATTTTGGAAGATACAGCCTGTCAAATGATGGAACCTGAAAAAACACGTCCTGAAATATCGAGTCCATGAGGGCTGACCTTGTCCTAGTTGCTGGAGCGTTCATAGAATCAGCCCATGGAGACACAGAGTGTTGGTTGAATCAAATGAATAAATACAGAATGTTCAAGTCAACCTGTTTTGAGGGTTTTATTATTATTCTTCCACTTTCCTGTTTACTGCTTTCTCCTTTACCTCTGCAGCTGAAATGTTTCATTTCAGGGGTGCCCTGCTTCAAGGTTTATTTCTTCCATTAGTGATTCAACAGGATGACACTTTATTACCGCACCTGCTTTATACCTTGCAGGAGTCTCTGGCAGGAAATTCTTGAAAGCCCCAGAGGCATGTCTTCAAAATTCCATCAGAGCCTTCAGCTTTTAGGACAACATCAGCCTGTGTTTCCTTCAACCATGCTCAGAGCCTGGGGATTTCCCCCCTTGGGATTTCTACGGAATGCTTGGAGGTGACAGGGGATCTTGAAATCATAGTCTTGAGACTTGTCATGGGTGCAGGGCTTTGCATTATGTAAAGATAGTATGCTAAGACTGGATAGTGAGCTTTTGCCCATGTATCTGCTTTTGGCTTGTTCTCTCTCTGTCTCTCCCTCCCTCTCTCTCACCCTCCTGCTCTTCTTTTCCTCCTTCCTTTCTTCTTTCTTTCTTCTCCCCTCCCTCCCTCCCTTCCTTCCCCCCTCCCCTCTCTCTTTTCTTCTCTCCCTTCCTCCCTCCCTTTTCTCTTTCTTTGCAGTTCTGGTTTTATTTGTTCTCCAAACTGATGTCAAATTCTGTGAAAAATCACAAGTCTGTTTCTATTGAACAGTACAGTGAGCTGCTAACGAGCATTTCGGTAAGGAACTCTGACCTGGTACCTAGCTCGATGGTAAGGGTCTGCCATGGAGCATCAAGAGAGCTGGGTTGAGACCTGCGCTTCACTCTCCTCATCTGTACAATGGGGAGACAGCGCCACCTTCTTCCCCATCGGGGCTCTGGTGAGGTTTGCAGGAGAGGAGAAGGCTTTGCAAACGATGAAGGGCTGTGTAAAACTAGGAGGTTATTCCTTCGAGCCAGTGACATGGAGGATGGAACGAATTCATGCAGTGGCGGCTGGGAGTGATTGGTGTCAGACCTGCCTGCCTGTTCTCCCAGGAGAGAAAGGGTGGGTTTTTGTGGTGGTTTGGGGTCGGGGATGTGTGGGAGGGGCAGGAAGAGGGTTGGTGGGTCCAGGGCCAAGCACAGAGCACTGCCTGAGGAGGACTGGCGGGGAGGAGGGGCTGCGCCCTGCAGCAGCTTTGGGTTTTTTGTGGGAAGGTGGCCACTGAGAGCTGGGGCAATAGGGAGTGGCCGGCTGTCAGCCCCGTCCTGTCTGAGAGCTCTCAGGTTGCTGCCCACCTCCCTGGAGGAGAAAGGAAAGGTAAAGGGCAGGCAAACGGGGTCCCTTGCTCCTCTTCCTCAAAGAAGACCAAAGCAAGCAGATAGAGCTCAGCAAACAAACCCCGTGCTGGTGACCCCAGTTAACATTAGGGTGGAATTATGCATTTCTCTGGAGCTATGGCTGATAAACAAGGGAGGCACAGCCCTGGTGGCGTGTGCAGAAATCAGCAGGGAACGGACCTGGATAACTGTGTCTGTATGTTTACCGAGCCCCCGGGCTGGCTTTAAATCTTCCAGAGCGCAGTGAGGTTGATCTGAGTTAGGAAATCTGTGTTTTTCTTGATAAAAAGTAAAGTAACATTTCAAAAGTTTTAAGTCACAAAGAGTACCTTCATTATCAATAAACTTTGGAATACAGATGATCAGAAGAAAAGTAAATACTCAGAAAAAAAAAAAGAGAAAAACCACCTTGATCATACAGAAAATTTTAGCTGTACATACATATACACAAAGGTAGAAAATATTTTGAACAAAATAAATATGGCTCATGCTTTATAAATGGGTAACTGGCTTCCAACACCCCCATGCCCACACTCCCATCAGTAAACTAGTTTTTGACACACACTTTGTAATTACTCATTTTATGGTGTACCATGATTTATTTTTACCAATTCCTACTCTAGGACATTTAGATCATTTTCCATTTTTTATTAGAATCAACAGCACGATAACCACAAAATTATCTATGTTTGTCTCCTATTATTCCTTTAGTGTGTATTTCTGAAAATGAAACACACTTATTAGAGCTATTTAGAACAGCTTTGAGAAATCTGCAAAAACCTATCTTCTAAAAGTTTCTACTTGATGCAAGAGCAGCCGTCCTTGGGGATGTTAATTTTTTTTTTTAATTTAATTTTATTGTTGTTGTATTACATCCATCCCCTTTTTGCTCCCCTCTGTCCCCCTCCCCACCCACCCATTCCCCCCAAAATCAATCCCACCTGTTGTCCATGTCCATGGTTCCTTTATACTAGGTTCTTGTCTAAGCTGCTCCCCTTCTTTGCCTCTGCCTCCCCCCTCCCCCCAACCCCGTTCCCCCTGACCACT